>JAQPZY010000811.1:0-502136 GCA_029931535.1 Margaritifera margaritifera
AGCTTCCGGAGCTAATGTGGCACTGTCCAGTTTCGTACTTTGCATAGGTTAGATTATTAAAGAAAAAGACTTACCCAGGTGTTCCTCACTGACTGTCCTGGCTATTTCAAAAAGACCTTGTATATCTTAGGTATTGTTAAAAGAACTTTGAATTCCCTTTATTTTAGTGTATGATTGATGGGTGAAATTTGGGTTATAGAGTATACAGCTTGGTCTTACATAAGATGTGTACCTCTCAAAAAACTGCTAGCTCCGCTTGGTCATTTTCACTTCCTGGACTTCAAAGGTAAATTTACAAAAAAAAGAGCCGATAACTTTTTTGACTTTCTAGATATTTTGTAATTCATTCATAGTACTTTCAGAGGCTGGTATTGTCTGCTCTGGAAAAATTCGTTTCCCTATTTTAATAACTGCTGAAAATAGTGCACTTTTGACTAATTCAGGCTGATTTTTCCAGTACTTTGGAGCAGCCATTTTGTCTGCTGTGTGCTTAGATCATGTCCAGTTTCCACAAGTACAATATGTAAAGAAATTTCAGCCACGGTACATGAAAGTAACATAGAGGTATGCCAACATTCTCTCCATTGTGTACGTTACAAATGCAAAATACTTCATCTTACACCTGTCACTCTCTCAGAAGCATGTATTATCTGTAGAGCGCCCCCATAACAGAACCCAATTCACGAATGGGTGAAAGGAGCCGAGCTACGTATGACACATGATGGAATGACGTAAATTAATTGTGTTCAAGACTAAAATTGAAAGTCTACGTCCGACTCATCTTTTCGGTGGCGGATAGTCCAATTCCTGGTTTCTTTAACTTCTATCTAATGATGAATTTGTCCTTCTCTTTGAAGCAGACATATTTGTATACGGATATAATTAGGTCCGCCTACATCGGGCGTGTTTGCGGCAGCGTTGACGAAGAGAACAGACAGGTCTTGACGGCCAGTTCCGTTACCTGAATATACAAATGCTCTGGTATACATTTTGATAGCACTTAGTGACGTCAGTTTTCGTCATCAAAATTGTATCTGTGTCCCTTGGCGCTACTGCCAACGGTAGGCATGACAATGAACAGTACATCAGCCATGCATAAATAGAGACACAACAAGTCGCACGTGCACAGCCAGACAGAACATTGATTACCAATAAGGGAAATCCATCACTAATTCTTTCAATCACCTGAGTGGTTATTAAGACAAGTATTTGGCAGAGAGAGAGAGAGAGAGAGAGAGAGAGAGAGAGAGAGAGAGAGAGAGATACGCGGATTGATAACTCTGTTATTTCGAAGAAAGTAAATTGTTTTAGTAGCGTATGGAATGCAAATATTGCTAAATGCTCTCGTTTCCCCCTTCGGTGCCCTTGATCACGAAATGTTGTCAATTGTAAAATTATTGAAGATTATTTATCACTCTTGATCTCGTGTCATCATATTTGGTCAAACAGTGCGTCGACGTTGAAACATCCGATTTTAGCTCTACGATTTGCCATATATGGAGCTATTGATAGATTGCATGGAAACGTTTCTTGTGTCATAGAGTAGGTGAATAGAAAATTAAATCTATTTGAAAACCTTAAGGACAAATATTTCTATACCCTGCGCAGAGAAAAGTTCAAAAGATACAAGGTAAACTTAAAGTGCAAATTTGAGTCATTTTCATTACCACATTTAGAATACTTATAAACAGGGCCTGATAAAGACCTTTAGAGGCCCTAAGCACTGAAAAGATTATGGAGCCCCCACCCCATATGTAATTCAACCACCGCCACCCCACCCCCCGCCACCCCCAAGTAATTTCTATTTTTTTTTTAAAACGTTTGTTGTGCCCCTGCTTTGTTGGTAGCCTAAGCACATGCTTAGTCTCTCTAATGGGTAATCCAGCACTTCTTATAAATCCCATTCGCCTTCTCCTCCGCTATATCATCATGATGAGAAAAACAAAGCAATATTTGCAAGACAAATAAAAATGACCATCTTCTCCTTTCCTCGCATTGTTTCCTTATTGTCGGTGTTACTGTCATCTTCGTCACTAGCAGCTGATACAAATTTGAGATTTTTATTACAAATCTATCCAGGCGTAAACATGCTTTAATGGTTGCGAGACTTCAATGACACGTGTAATTCATTCATATTGAACATGAAATGAGGGTGAAACGTATTTGAAGAAAAGAAACATATCAATCAGGTCTACAATATACATATTACAAATGAAAGATACCCATCAATGCAACGAACAAATTGTGTAATTATAGAAATATGAAAACGCACGTCGATATATTAGTCAATGACCCGATTTGAGCGAATTACATGTACGCACGGTACTGAATGTTCCGCATTCTCGAGATTGGTACCTTGCTCAGTTCACAAGAAGTGATCTTAGTCCTATATCACAGAAACGTATAGCTAGGCTCAGACAAAATTCAAGTACATGTCTTCGAGAGCTCATACGTTTACAGACGGTATTCTTGAACGTTTGATGGTTGGTCCGATTTAAATACCGTATTCACAGTCTTTTCATTAAAATTCATGACGTACCAAATCAATACATATTCATTTGTTTTCTTTTATTTTAATGTGACTCTTTTTATTCTAATACCTATAAGTCTGTTTCGGACTCACAATTTGTATATGGGCCACCATCATCAGCAAACAAGTTTAATTTCTTTTTCCAGCCTTTAAGAACATTTCATTCCGTTGTCGCACATGTGTTTCTGGGATCTTTTTTTTTATCGCAGGGAACAATGTCCTCAAATTCTTATGCTTGTTCGGATACTTTTTCTTTCATATTTCATAGGAAATCTTCTAAAGATCATCTTGCAATTCTTATAGGGAATCTGATTCTCTGCAAAATAAATGTTGTGCTTTTGCTGCAAGTCGTAAGGCGATATTAAAGCTAGTTGACAGTCTGAAGCTCTCGCACTAAAATATACAAACTCATTTCACAATGACTATCAAATATAATCGAGTTTAATTAAAGAGATCGGATTTAAATGACAAATCGGCATGGATAACGTATCAATACACAATACGGTCCCATTTTAATAATGTATTAGGAGTGCACGCTTTTCATGCTCTGTGTTGACAGCGTCCTTTGAATTTACTGTTTCGGTGGGTCTCGGTGTCTGCTACTAAGTAGAGAATGGTAATCGTTGTCTTTTGAATTGCCACTGATGAACGAAACGCAATATTTACATTCCCTGACAGGAGTTTATAGGTTCATTTAACTACCAACCTTTTTTAATCTACTTGATTATGAACGAGAGCTTCCGGAGCTAATGTGGCACTGTCCAGTTTCGTACTTTGCATAGGTTAGATTATTAAAGAAAAAGACTTACCCAGGTGTTCCTCACTGACTGTCCTGGCTATTTCAAAAAGACCTTGTATATCTTAGGTATTGTTAAAAGAACTTTGAATTCCCTTTATTTTAGTGTATGATTGATGGGTGAAATTTGGGTTATAGAGTATACAGCTTGGTCTTACATAAGATGTGTACCTCTCAAAAAACTGCTAGCTCCGCTTGGTCATTTTCACTTCCTGGACTTCAAAGGTAAATTTACAAAAAAAAGAGCCGATAACTTTTTTGACTTTCTAGATATTTTGTAATTCATTCATAGTACTTTCAGAGGCTGGTATTGTCTGCTCTGGAAAAATTCGTTTCCCTATTTTAATAACTGCTGAAAATAGTGCACTTTTGACTAATTCAGGCTGATTTTTCCAGTACTTTGGAGCAGCCATTTTGTCTGCTGTGTGCTTAGATCATGTCCAGTTTCCACAAGTACAATATGTAAAGAAATTTCAGCCACGGTACATGAAAGTAACATAGAGGTATGCCAACATTCTCTCCATTGTGTACGTTACAAATGCAAAATACTTCATCTTACACCTGTCACTCTCTCAGAAGCATGTATTATCTGTAGAGCGCCCCCATAACAGAACCCAATTCACGAATGGGTGAAAGGAGCCGAGCTACGTATGACACATGATGGAATGACGTAAATTAATTGTGTTCAAGACTAAAATTGAAAGTCTACGTCCGACTCATCTTTTCGGTGGCGGATAGTCCAATTCCTGGTTTCTTTAACTTCTATCTAATGATGAATTTGTCCTTCTCTTTGAAGCAGACATATTTGTATACGGATATAATTAGGTCCGCCTACATCGGGCGTGTTTGCGGCAGCGTTGACGAAGAGAACAGACAGGTCTTGACGGCCAGTTCCGTTACCTGAATATACAAATGCTCTGGTATACATTTTGATAGCACTTAGTGACGTCAGTTTTCGTCATCAAAATTGTATCTGTGTCCCTTGGCGCTACTGCCAACGGTAGGCATGACAATGAACAGTACATCAGCCATGCATAAATAGAGACACAACAAGTCGCACGTGCACAGCCAGACAGAACATTGATTACCAATAAGGGAAATCCATCACTAATTCTTTCAATCACCTGAGTGGTTATTAAGACAAGTATTTGGCAGAGAGAGAGAGAGAGAGAGAGAGAGAGAGAGAGAGAGAGAGAGAGAGAGAGAGAGAGATACGCGGATTGATAACTCTGTTATTTCGAAGAAAGTAAATTGTTTTAGTAGCGTATGGAATGCAAATATTGCTAAATGCTCTCGTTTCCCCCTTCGGTGCCCTTGATCACGAAATGTTGTCAATTGTAAAATTATTGAAGATTATTTATCACTCTTGATCTCGTGTCATCATATTTGGTCAAACAGTGCGTCGACGTTGAAACATCCGATTTTAGCTCTACGATTTGCCATATATGGAGCTATTGATAGATTGCATGGAAACGTTTCTTGTGTCATAGAGTAGGTGAATAGAAAATTAAATCTATTTGAAAACCTTAAGGACAAATATTTCTATACCCTGCGCAGAGAAAAGTTCAAAAGATACAAGGTAAACTTAAAGTGCAAATTTGAGTCATTTTCATTACCACATTTAGAATACTTATAAACAGGGCCTGATAAAGACCTTTAGAGGCCCTAAGCACTGAAAAGATTATGGAGCCCCCACCCCATATGTAATTCAACCACCGCCACCCCACCCCCCGCCACCCCCAAGTAATTTCTATTTTTTTTTTAAAACGTTTGTTGTGCCCCTGCTTTGTTGGTAGCCTAAGCACATGCTTAGTCTCTCTAATGGGTAATCCAGCACTTCTTATAAATCCCATTCGCCTTCTCCTCCGCTATATCATCATGATGAGAAAAACAAAGCAATATTTGCAAGACAAATAAAAATGACCATCTTCTCCTTTCCTCGCATTGTTTCCTTATTGTCGGTGTTACTGTCATCTTCGTCACTAGCAGCTGATACAAATTTGAGATTTTTATTACAAATCTATCCAGGCGTAAACATGCTTTAATGGTTGCGAGACTTCAATGACACGTGTAATTCATTCATATTGAACATGAAATGAGGGTGAAACGTATTTGAAGAAAAGAAACATATCAATCAGGTCTACAATATACATATTACAAATGAAAGATACCCATCAATGCAACGAACAAATTGTGTAATTATAGAAATATGAAAACGCACGTCGATATATTAGTCAATGACCCGATTTGAGCGAATTACATGTACGCACGGTACTGAATGTTCCGCATTCTCG
Organism: Margaritifera margaritifera; assembly: GCA_029931535.1. Classification (NCBI taxonomy): domain Eukaryota; kingdom Metazoa; phylum Mollusca; class Bivalvia; order Unionida; family Margaritiferidae; genus Margaritifera; species Margaritifera margaritifera. Next base: position 5,621 of record JAQPZY010000811.1, read on the forward strand.
AGATTGGTACCTTGCTCAGTTCACAAGAAGTGATCTTAGTCCTATATCACAGAAACGTATAGCTAGGCTCAGACAAAATTCAAGTACATGTCTTCGAGAGCTCATACGTTTACAGACGGTATTCTTGAACGTTTGATGGTTGGTCCGATTTAAATACCGTATTCACAGTCTTTTCATTAAAATTCATGACGTACCAAATCAATACATATTCATTTGTTTTCTTTTATTTTAATGTGACTCTTTTTATTCTAATACCTATAAGTCTGTTTCGGACTCACAATTTGTATATGGGCCACCATCATCAGCAAACAAGTTTAATTTCTTTTTCCAGCCTTTAAGAACATTTCATTCCGTTGTCGCACATGTGTTTCTGGGATCTTTTTTTTATCGCAGGGAACAATGTCCTCAAATTCTTATGCTTGTTCGGATACTTTTTCTTTCATATTTCATAGGAAATCTTCTAAAGATCATCTTGCAATTCTTATAGGGAATCTGATTCTCTGCAAAATAAATGTTGTGCTTTTGCTGCAAGTCGTAAGGCGATATTAAAGCTAGTTGACAGTCTGAAGCTCTCGCACTAAAATATACAAACTCATTTCACAATGACTATCAAATATAATCGAGTTTAATTAAAGAGATCGGATTTAAATGACAAATCGGCATGGATAACGTATCAATACACAATACGGTCCCATTTTAATAATGTATTAGGAGTGCACGCTTTTCATGCTCTGTGTTGACAGCGTCCTTTGAATTTACTGTTTCGGTGGGTCTCGGTGTCTGCTACTAAGTAGAGAATGGTAATCGTTGTCTTTTGAATTGCCACTGATGAACGAAACGCAATATTTACATTCCCTGACAGGAGTTTATAGGTTCATTTAACTACCAACCTTTTTTAATCTACTTGATTATGAACGAGAGCTTCCGGAGCTAATGTGGCACTGTCCAGTTTCGTACTTTGCATAGGTTAGATTATTAAAGAAAAAGACTTACCCAGGTGTTCCTCACTGACTGTCCTGGCTATTTCAAAAAGACCTTGTATATCTTAGGTATTGTTAAAAGAACTTTGAATTCCCTTTATTTTAGTGTATGATTGATGGGTGAAATTTGGGTTATAGAGTATACAGCTTGGTCTTACATAAGATGTGTACCTCTCAAAAAACTGCTAGCTCCGCTTGGTCATTTTCACTTCCTGGACTTCAAAGGTAAATTTACAAAAAAAAGAGCCGATAACTTTTTTGACTTTCTAGATATTTTGTAATTCATTCATAGTACTTTCAGAGGCTGGTATTGTCTGCTCTGGAAAAATTCGTTTCCCTATTTTAATAACTGCTGAAAATAGTGCACTTTTGACTAATTCAGGCTGATTTTTCCAGTACTTTGGAGCAGCCATTTTGTCTGCTGTGTGCTTAGATCATGTCCAGTTTCCACAAGTACAATATGTAAAGAAATTTCAGCCACGGTACATGAAAGTAACATAGAGGTATGCCAACATTCTCTCCATTGTGTACGTTACAAATGCAAAATACTTCATCTTACACCTGTCACTCTCTCAGAAGCATGTATTATCTGTAGAGCGCCCCCATAACAGAACCCAATTCACGAATGGGTGAAAGGAGCCGAGCTACGTATGACACATGATGGAATGACGTAAATTAATTGTGTTCAAGACTAAAATTGAAAGTCTACGTCCGACTCATCTTTTCGGTGGCGGATAGTCCAATTCCTGGTTTCTTTAACTTCTATCTAATGATGAATTTGTCCTTCTCTTTGAAGCAGACATATTTGTATACGGATATAATTAGGTCCGCCTACATCGGGCGTGTTTGCGGCAGCGTTGACGAAGAGAACAGACAGGTCTTGACGGCCAGTTCCGTTACCTGAATATACAAATGCTCTGGTATACATTTTGATAGCACTTAGTGACGTCAGTTTTCGTCATCAAAATTGTATCTGTGTCCCTTGGCGCTACTGCCAACGGTAGGCATGACAATGAACAGTACATCAGCCATGCATAAATAGAGACACAACAAGTCGCACGTGCACAGCCAGACAGAACATTGATTACCAATAAGGGAAATCCATCACTAATTCTTTCAATCACCTGAGTGGTTATTAAGACAAGTATTTGGCAGAGAGAGAGAGAGAGAGAGAGAGAGAGAGAGAGAGAGAGATACGCGGATTGATAACTCTGTTATTTCGAAGAAAGTAAATTGTTTTAGTAGCGTATGGAATGCAAATATTGCTAAATGCTCTCGTTTCCCCCTTCGGTGCCCTTGATCACGAAATGTTGTCAATTGTAAAATTATTGAAGATTATTTATCACTCTTGATCTCGTGTCATCATATTTGGTCAAACAGTGCGTCGACGTTGAAACATCCGATTTTAGCTCTACGATTTGCCATATATGGAGCTATTGATAGATTGCATGGAAACGTTTCTTGTGTCATAGAGTAGGTGAATAGAAAATTAAATCTATTTGAAAACCTTAAGGACAAATATTTCTATACCCTGCGCAGAGAAAAGTTCAAAAGATACAAGGTAAACTTAAAGTGCAAATTTGAGTCATTTTCATTACCACATTTAGAATACTTATAAACAGGGCCTGATAAAGACCTTTAGAGGCCCTAAGCACTGAAAAGATTATGGAGCCCCCACCCCATATGTAATTCAACCACCGCCACCCCACCCCCCGCCACCCCCAAGTAATTTCTATTTTTTTTTTAAAACGTTTGTTGTGCCCCTGCTTTGTTGGTAGCCTAAGCACATGCTTAGTCTCTCTAATGGGTAATCCAGCACTTCTTATAAATCCCATTCGCCTTCTCCTCCGCTATATCATCATGATGAGAAAAACAAAGCAATATTTGCAAGACAAATAAAAATGACCATCTTCTCCTTTCCTCGCATTGTTTCCTTATTGTCGGTGTTACTGTCATCTTCGTCACTAGCAGCTGATACAAATTTGAGATTTGTATTACAAATCTATCCAGGCGTAAACATGCTTTAATGGTTGCGAGACTTCAATGACACGTGTAATTCATTCATATTGAACATGAAATGAGGGTGAAACGTATTTGAAGAAAAGAAACATATCAATCAGGTCTACAATATACATATTACAAATGAAAGATACCCATCAATGCAACGAACAAATTGTGTAATTATAGAAATATGAAAACGCACGTCGATATATTAGTCAATGACCCGATTTGAGCGAATTACATGTACGCACGGTACTGAATGTTCCGCATTCTCGAGATTGGTACCTTGCTCAGTTCACAAGAAGTGATCTTAGTCCTATATCACAGAAACGTATAGCTAGGCTCAGACAAAATTCAAGTACATGTCTTCGAGAGCTCATACGTTTACAGACGGTATTCTTGAACGTTTGATGGTTGGTCCGATTTAAATACCGTATTCACAGTCTTTTCATTAAAATTCATGACGTACCAAATCAATACATATTCATTTGTTTTCTTTTATTTTAATGTGACTCTTTTTATTCTAATACCTATAAGTCTGTTTCGGACTCACAATTTGTATATGGGCCACCATCATCAGCAAACAAGTTTAATTTCTTTTTCCAGCCTTTAAGAACATTTCATTCCGTTGTCGCACATGTGTTTCTGGGATCTTTTTTTTTATCGCAGGGAACAATGTCCTCAAATTCTTATGCTTGTTCGGATACTTTTTCTTTCATATTTCATAGGAAATCTTCTAAAGATCATCTTGCAATTCTTATAGGGAATCTGATTCTCTGCAAAATAAATGTTGTGCTTTTGCTGCAAGTCGTAAGGCGATATTAAAGCTAGTTGACAGTCTGAAGCTCTCGCACTAAAATATACAAACTCATTTCACAATGACTATCAAATATAATCGAGTTTAATTAAAGAGATCGGATTTAAATGACAAATCGGCATGGATAACGTATCAATACACAATACGGTCCCATTTTAATAATGTATTAGGAGTGCACGCTTTTCATGCTCTGTGTTGACAGCGTCCTTTGAATTTACTGTTTCGGTGGGTCTCGGTGTCTGCTACTAAGTAGAGAATGGTAATCGTTGTCTTTTGAATTGCCACTGATGAACGAAACGCAATATTTACATTCCCTGACAGGAGTTTATAGGTTCATTTAACTACCAACCTTTTTTAATCTACTTGATTATGAACGAGAGCTTCCGGAGCTAATGTGGCACTGTCCAGTTTCGTACTTTGCATAGGTTAGATTATTAAAGAAAAAGACTTACCCAGGTGTTCCTCACTGACTGTCCTGGCTATTTCAAAAAGACCTTGTATATCTTAGGTATTGTTAAAAGAACTTTGAATTCCCTTTATTTTAGTGTATGATTGATGGGTGAAATTTGGGTTATAGAGTATACAGCTTGGTCTTACATAAGATGTGTACCTCTCAAAAAACTGCTAGCTCCGCTTGGTCATTTTCACTTCCTGGACTTCAAAGGTAAATTTACAAAAAAAAGAGCCGATAACTTTTTTGACTTTCTAGATATTTTGTAATTCATTCATAGTACTTTCAGAGGCTGGTATTGTCTGCTCTGGAAAAATTCGTTTCCCTATTTTAATAACTGCTGAAAATAGTGCACTTTTGACTAATTCAGGCTGATTTTTCCAGTACTTTGGAGCAGCCATTTTGTCTGCTGTGTGCTTAGATCATGTCCAGTTTCCACAAGTACAATATGTAAAGAAATTTCAGCCACGGTACATGAAAGTAACATAGAGGTATGCCAACATTCTCTCCATTGTGTACGTTACAAATGCAAAATACTTCATCTTACACCTGTCACTCTCTCAGAAGCATGTATTATCTGTAGAGCGCCCCCATAACAGAACCCAATTCACGAATGGGTGAAAGGAGCCGAGCTACGTATGACACATGATGGAATGACGTAAATTAATTGTGTTCAAGACTAAAATTGAAAGTCTACGTCCGACTCATCTTTTCGGTGGCGGATAGTCCAATTCCTGGTTTCTTTAACTTCTATCTAATGATGAATTTGTCCTTCTCTTTGAAGCAGACATATTTGTATACGGATATAATTAGGTCCGCCTACATCGGGCGTGTTTGCGGCAGCGTTGACGAAGAGAACAGACAGGTCTTGACGGCCAGTTCCGTTACCTGAATATACAAATGCTCTGGTATACATTTTGATAGCACTTAGTGACGTCAGTTTTCGTCATCAAAATTGTATCTGTGTCCCTTGGCGCTACTGCCAACGGTAGGCATGACAATGAACAGTACATCAGCCATGCATAAATAGAGACACAACAAGTCGCACGTGCACAGCCAGACAGAACATTGATTACCAATAAGGGAAATCCATCACTAATTCTTTCAATCACCTGAGTGGTTATTAAGACAAGTATTTGGCAGAGAGAGAGAGAGAGAGAGAGAGAGAGAGAGAGAGAGAGATACGCGGATTGATAACTCTGTTATTTCGAAGAAAGTAAATTGTTTTAGTAGCGTATGGAATGCAAATATTGCTAAATGCTCTCGTTTCCCCCTTCGGTGCCCTTGATCACGAAATGTTGTCAATTGTAAAATTATTGAAGATTATTTATCACTCTTGATCTCGTGTCATCATATTTGGTCAAACAGTGCGTCGACGTTGAAACATCCGATTTTAGCTCTACGATTTGCCATATATGGAGCTATTGATAGATTGCATGGAAACGTTTCTTGTGTCATAGAGTAGGTGAATAGAAAATTAAATCTATTTGAAAACCTTAAGGACAAATATTTCTATACCCTGCGCAGAGAAAAGTTCAAAAGATACAAGGTAAACTTAAAGTGCAAATTTGAGTCATTTTCATTACCACATTTAGAATACTTATAAACAGGGCCTGATAAAGACCTTTAGAGGCCCTAAGCACTGAAAAGATTATGGAGCCCCCACCCCATATGTAATTCAACCACCGCCACCCCACCCCCCGCCACCCCCAAGTAATTTCTATTTTTTTTTTAAAACGTTTGTTGTGCCCCTGCTTTGTTGGTAGCCTAAGCACATGCTTAGTCTCTCTAATGGGTAATCCAGCACTTCTTATAAATCCCATTCGCCTTCTCCTCCGCTATATCATCATGATGAGAAAAACAAAGCAATATTTGCAAGACAAATAAAAATGACCATCTTCTCCTTTCCTCGCATTGTTTCCTTATTGTCGGTGTTACTGTCATCTTCGTCACTAGCAGCTGATACAAATTTGAGATTTTTATTACAAATCTATCCAGGCGTAAACATGCTTTAATGGTTGCGAGACTTCAATGACACGTGTAATTCATTCATATTGAACATGAAATGAGGGTGAAACGTATTTGAAGAAAAGAAACATATCAATCAGGTCTACAATATACATATTACAAATGAAAGATACCCATCAATGTAACGAACAAATTGTGTAATTATAGAAATATGAAAACGCACGTCGATATATTAGTCAATGACCCGATTTGAGCGAATTACATGTACGCACGGTACTGAATGTTCCGCATTCTCGAGATTGGTACCTTGCTCAGTTCACAAGAAGTGATCTTAGTCCTATATCACAGAAACGTATAGCTAGGCTCAGACAAAATTCAAGTACATGTCTTCGAGAGCTCATACGTTTACAGACGGTATTCTTGAACGTTTGATGGTTGGTCCGATTTAAATACCGTATTCACAGTCTTTTCATTAAAATTCATGACGTACCAAATCAATACATATTCATTTGTTTTCTTTTATTTTAATGTGACTCTTTTTATTCTAATACCTATAAGTCTGTTTCGGACTCACAATTTGTATATGGGCCACCATCATCAGCAAACAAGTTTAATTTCTTTTTCCAGCCTTTAAGAACATTTCATTCCGTTGTCGCACATGTGTTTCTGGGATCTTTTTTTTTATCGCAGGGAACAATGTCCTCAAATTCTTATGCTTGTTCGGATACTTTTTCTTTCATATTTCATAGGAAATCTTCTAAAGATCATCTTGCAATTCTTATAGGGAATCTGATTCTCTGCAAAATAAATGTTGTGCTTTTGCTGCAAGTCGTAAGGCGATATTAAAGCTAGTTGACAGTCTGAAGCTCTCGCACTAAAATATACAAACTCATTTCACAATGACTATCAAATATAATCGAGTTTAATTAAAGAGATCGGATTTAAATGACAAATCGGCATGGATAACGTATCAATACACAATACGGTCCCATTTTAATAATGTATTAGGAGTGCACGCTTTTCATGCTCTGTGTTGACAGCGTCCTTTGAATTTACTGTTTCGGTGGGTCTCGGTGTCTGCTACTAAGTAGAGAATGGTAATCGTTGTCTTTTGAATTGCCACTGATGAACGAAACGCAATATTTACATTCCCTGACAGGAGTTTATAGGTTCATTTAACTACCAACCTTTTTTAATCTACTTGATTATGAACGAGAGCTTCCGGAGCTAATGTGGCACTGTCCAGTTTCGTACTTTGCATAGGTTAGATTATTAAAGAAAAAGACTTACCCAGGTGTTCCTCACTGACTGTCCTGGCTATTTCAAAAAGACCTTGTATATCTTAGGTATTGTTAAAAGAACTTTGAATTCCCTTTATTTTAGTGTATGATTGATGGGTGAAATTTGGGTTATAGAGTATACAGCTTGGTCTTACATAAGATGTGTACCTCTCAAAAAACTGCTAGCTCCGCTTGGTCATTTTCACTTCCTGGACTTCAAAGGTAAATTTACAAAAAAAAGAGCCGATAACTTTTTTGACTTTCTAGATATTTTGTAATTCATTCATAGTACTTTCAGAGGCTGGTATTGTCTGCTCTGGAAAAATTCGTTTCCCTATTTTAATAACTGCTGAAAATAGTGCACTTTTGACTAATTCAGGCTGATTTTTCCAGTACTTTGGAGCAGCCATTTTGTCTGCTGTGTGCTTAGATCATGTCCAGTTTCCACAAGTACAATATGTAAAGAAATTTCAGCCACGGTACATGAAAGTAACATAGAGGTATGCCAACATTCTCTCCATTGTGTACGTTACAAATGCAAAATACTTCATCTTACACCTGTCACTCTCTCAGAAGCATGTATTATCTGTAGAGCGCCCCCATAACAGAACCCAATTCACGAATGGGTGAAAGGAGCCGAGCTACGTATGACACATGATGGAATGACGTAAATTAATTGTGTTCAAGACTAAAATTGAAAGTCTACGTCCGACTCATCTTTTCGGTGGCGGATAGTCCAATTCCTGGTTTCTTTAACTTCTATCTAATGATGAATTTGTCCTTCTCTTTGAAGCAGACATATTTGTATACGGATATAATTAGGTCCGCCTACATCGGGCGTGTTTGCGGCAGCGTTGACGAAGAGAACAGACAGGTCTTGACGGCCAGTTCCGTTACCTGAATATACAAATGCTCTGGTATACATTTTGATAGCACTTAGTGACGTCAGTTTTCGTCATCAAAATTGTATCTGTGTCCCTTGGCGCTACTGCCAACGGTAGGCATGACAATGAACAGTACATCAGCCATGCATAAATAGAGACACAACAAGTCGCACGTGCACAGCCAGACAGAACATTGATTACCAATAAGGGAAATCCATCACTAATTCTTTCAATCACCTGAGTGGTTATTAAGACAAGTATTTGGCAGAGAGAGAGAGAGAGAGAGAGAGAGAGAGAGAGAGAGAGAGAGAGAGAGATACGCGGATTGATAACTCTGTTATTTCGAAGAAAGTAAATTGTTTTAGTAGCGTATGGAATGCAAATATTGCTAAATGCTCTCGTTTCCCCCTTCGGTGCCCTTGATCACGAAATGTTGTCAATTGTAAAATTATTGAAGATTATTTATCACTCTTGATCTCGTGTCATCATATTTGGTCAAACAGTGCGTCGACGTTGAAACATCCGATTTTAGCTCTACGATTTGCCATATATGGAGCTATTGATAGATTGCATGGAAACGTTTCTTGTGTCATAGAGTAGGTGAATAGAAAATTAAATCTATTTGAAAACCTTAAGGACAAATATTTCTATACCCTGCGCAGAGAAAAGTTCAAAAGATACAAGGTAAACTTAAAGTGCAAATTTGAGTCATTTTCATTACCACATTTAGAATACTTATAAACAGGGCCTGATAAAGACCTTTAGAGGCCCTAAGCACTGAAAAGATTATGGAGCCCCCACCCCATATGTAATTCAACCACCGCCACCCCACCCCCCGCCACCCCCAAGTAATTTCTATTTTTTTTTTAAAACGTTTGTTGTGCCCCTGCTTTGTTGGTAGCCTAAGCACATGCTTAGTCTCTCTAATGGGTAATCCAGCACTTCTTATAAATCCCATTCGCCTTCTCCTCCGCTATATCATCATGATGAGAAAAACAAAGCAATATTTGCAAGACAAATAAAAATGACCATCTTCTCCTTTCCTCGCATTGTTTCCTTATTGTCGGTGTTACTGTCATCTTCGTCACTAGCAGCTGATACAAATTTGAGATTTTTATTACAAATCTATCCAGGCGTAAACATGCTTTAATGGTTGCGAGACTTCAATGACACGTGTAATTCATTCATATTGAACATGAAATGAGGGTGAAACGTATTTGAAGAAAAGAAACATATCAATCAGGTCTACAATATACATATTACAAATGAAAGATACCCATCAATGTAACGAACAAATTGTGTAATTATAGAAATATGAAAACGCACGTCGATATATTAGTCAATGACCCGATTTGAGCGAATTACATGTACGCACGGTACTGAATGTTCCGCATTCTCGAGATTGGTACCTTGCTCAGTTCACAAGAAGTGATCTTAGTCCTATATCACAGAAACGTATAGCTAGGCTCAGACAAAATTCAAGTACATGTCTTCGAGAGCTCATACGTTTACAGACGGTATTCTTGAACGTTTGATGGTTGGTCCGATTTAAATACCGTATTCACAGTCTTTTCATTAAAATTCATGACGTACCAAATCAATACATATTCATTTGTTTTCTTTTATTTTAATGTGACTCTTTTTATTCTAATACCTATAAGTCTGTTTCGGACTCACAATTTGTATATGGGCCACCATCATCAGCAAACAAGTTTAATTTCTTTTTCCAGCCTTTAAGAACATTTCATTCCGTTGTCGCACATGTGTTTCTGGGATCTTTTTTTTATCGCAGGGAACAATGTCCTCAAATTCTTATGCTTGTTCGGATACTTTTTCTTTCATATTTCATAGGAAATCTTCTAAAGATCATCTTGCAATTCTTATAGGGAATCTGATTCTCTGCAAAATAAATGTTGTGCTTTTGCTGCAAGTCGTAAGGCGATATTAAAGCTAGTTGACAGTCTGAAGCTCTCGCACTAAAATATACAAACTCATTTCACAATGACTATCAAATATAATCGAGTTTAATTAAAGAGATCGGATTTAAATGACAAATCGGCATGGATAACGTATCAATACACAATACGGTCCCATTTTAATAATGTATTAGGAGTGCACGCTTTTCATGCTCTGTGTTGACAGCGTCCTTTGAATTTACTGTTTCGGTGGGTCTCGGTGTCTGCTACTAAGTAGAGAATGGTAATCGTTGTCTTTTGAATTGCCACTGATGAACGAAACGCAATATTTACATTCCCTGACAGGAGTTTATAGGTTCATTTAACTACCAACCTTTTTTAATCTACTTGATTATGAACGAGAGCTTCCGGAGCTAATGTGGCACTGTCCAGTTTCGTACTTTGCATAGGTTAGATTATTAAAGAAAAAGACTTACCCAGGTGTTCCTCACTGACTGTCCTGGCTATTTCAAAAAGACCTTGTATATCTTAGGTATTGTTAAAAGAACTTTGAATTCCCTTTATTTTAGTGTATGATTGATGGGTGAAATTTGGGTTATAGAGTATACAGCTTGGTCTTACATAAGATGTGTACCTCTCAAAAAACTGCTAGCTCCGCTTGGTCATTTTCACTTCCTGGACTTCAAAGGTAAATTTACAAAAAAAAGAGCCGATAACTTTTTTGACTTTCTAGATATTTTGTAATTCATTCATAGTACTTTCAGAGGCTGGTATTGTCTGCTCTGGAAAAATTCGTTTCCCTATTTTAATAACTGCTGAAAATAGTGCACTTTTGACTAATTCAGGCTGATTTTTCCAGTACTTTGGAGCAGCCATTTTGTCTGCTGTGTGCTTAGATCATGTCCAGTTTCCACAAGTACAATATGTAAAGAAATTTCAGCCACGGTACATGAAAGTAACATAGAGGTATGCCAACATTCTCTCCATTGTGTACGTTACAAATGCAAAATACTTCATCTTACACCTGTCACTCTCTCAGAAGCATGTATTATCTGTAGAGCGCCCCCATAACAGAACCCAATTCACGAATGGGTGAAAGGAGCCGAGCTACGTATGACACATGATGGAATGACGTAAATTAATTGTGTTCAAGACTAAAATTGAAAGTCTACGTCCGACTCATCTTTTCGGTGGCGGATAGTCCAATTCCTGGTTTCTTTAACTTCTATCTAATGATGAATTTGTCCTTCTCTTTGAAGCAGACATATTTGTATACGGATATAATTAGGTCCGCCTACATCGGGCGTGTTTGCGGCAGCGTTGACGAAGAGAACAGACAGGTCTTGACGGCCAGTTCCGTTACCTGAATATACAAATGCTCTGGTATACATTTTGATAGCACTTAGTGACGTCAGTTTTCGTCATCAAAATTGTATCTGTGTCCCTTGGCGCTACTGCCAACGGTAGGCATGACAATGAACAGTACATCAGCCATGCATAAATAGAGACACAACAAGTCGCACGTGCACAGCCAGACAGAACATTGATTACCAATAAGGGAAATCCATCACTAATTCTTTCAATCACCTGAGTGGTTATTAAGACAAGTATTTGGCAGAGAGAGAGAGAGAGAGAGAGAGAGAGAGAGAGAGAGAGAGAGAGAGAGATACGCGGATTGATAACTCTGTTATTTCGAAGAAAGTAAATTGTTTTAGTAGCGTATGGAATGCAAATATTGCTAAATGCTCTCGTTTCCCCCTTCGGTGCCCTTGATCACGAAATGTTGTCAATTGTAAAATTATTGAAGATTATTTATCACTCTTGATCTCGTGTCATCATATTTGGTCAAACAGTGCGTCGACGTTGAAACATCCGATTTTAGCTCTACGATTTGCCATATATGGAGCTATTGATAGATTGCATGGAAACGTTTCTTGTGTCATAGAGTAGGTGAATAGAAAATTAAATCTATTTGAAAACCTTAAGGACAAATATTTCTATACCCTGCGCAGAGAAAAGTTCAAAAGATACAAGGTAAACTTAAAGTGCAAATTTGAGTCATTTTCATTACCACATTTAGAATACTTATAAACAGGGCCTGATAAAGACCTTTAGAGGCCCTAAGCACTGAAAAGATTATGGAGCCCCCACCCCATATGTAATTCAACCACCGCCACCCCACCCCCCGCCACCCCCAAGTAATTTCTATTTTTTTTTAAAACGTTTGTTGTGCCCCTGCTTTGTTGGTAGCCTAAGCACATGCTTAGTCTCTCTAATGGGTAATCCAGCACTTCTTATAAATCCCATTCGCCTTCTCCTCCGCTATATCATCATGATGAGAAAAACAAAGCAATATTTGCAAGACAAATAAAAATGACCATCTTCTCCTTTCCTCGCATTGTTTCCTTATTGTCGGTGTTACTGTCATCTTCGTCACTAGCAGCTGATACAAATTTGAGATTTTTATTACAAATCTATCCAGGCGTAAACATGCTTTAATGGTTGCGAGACTTCAATGACACGTGTAATTCATTCATATTGAACATGAAATGAGGGTGAAACGTATTTGAAGAAAAGAAACATATCAATCAGGTCTACAATATACATATTACAAATGAAAGATACCCATCAATGTAACGAACAAATTGTGTAATTATAGAAATATGAAAACGCACGTCGATATATTAGTCAATGACCCGATTTGAGCGAATTACATGTACGCACGGTACTGAATGTTCCGCATTCTCGAGATTGGTACCTTGCTCAGTTCACAAGAAGTGATCTTAGTCCTATATCACAGAAACGTATAGCTAGGCTCAGACAAAATTCAAGTACATGTCTTCGAGAGCTCATACGTTTACAGACGGTATTCTTGAACGTTTGATGGTTGGTCCGATTTAAATACCGTATTCACAGTCTTTTCATTAAAATTCATGACGTACCAAATCAATACATATTCATTTGTTTTCTTTTATTTTAATGTGACTCTTTTTATTCTAATACCTATAAGTCTGTTTCGGACTCACAATTTGTATATGGGCCACCATCATCAGCAAACAAGTTTAATTTCTTTTTCCAGCCTTTAAGAACATTTCATTCCGTTGTCGCACATGTGTTTCTGGGATCTTTTTTTTATCGCAGGGAACAATGTCCTCAAATTCTTATGCTTGTTCGGATACTTTTTCTTTCATATTTCATAGGAAATCTTCTAAAGATCATCTTGCAATTCTTATAGGGAATCTGATTCTCTGCAAAATAAATGTTGTGCTTTTGCTGCAAGTCGTAAGGCGATATTAAAGCTAGTTGACAGTCTGAAGCTCTCGCACTAAAATATACAAACTCATTTCACAATGACTATCAAATATAATCGAGTTTAATTAAAGAGATCGGATTTAAATGACAAATCGGCATGGATAACGTATCAATACACAATACGGTCCCATTTTAATAATGTATTAGGAGTGCACGCTTTTCATGCTCTGTGTTGACAGCGTCCTTTGAATTTACTGTTTCGGTGGGTCTCGGTGTCTGCTACTAAGTAGAGAATGGTAATCGTTGTCTTTTGAATTGCCACTGATGAACGAAACGCAATATTTACATTCCCTGACAGGAGTTTATAGGTTCATTTAACTACCAACCTTTTTTAATCTACTTGATTATGAACGAGAGCTTCCGGAGCTAATGTGGCACTGTCCAGTTTCGTACTTTGCATAGGTTAGATTATTAAAGAAAAAGACTTACCCAGGTGTTCCTCACTGACTGTCCTGGCTATTTCAAAAAGACCTTGTATATCTTAGGTATTGTTAAAAGAACTTTGAATTCCCTTTATTTTAGTGTATGATTGATGGGTGAAATTTGGGTTATAGAGTATACAGCTTGGTCTTACATAAGATGTGTACCTCTCAAAAAACTGCTAGCTCCGCTTGGTCATTTTCACTTCCTGGACTTCAAAGGTAAATTTACAAAAAAAAGAGCCGATAACTTTTTTGACTTTCTAGATATTTTGTAATTCATTCATAGTACTTTCAGAGGCTGGTATTGTCTGCTCTGGAAAAATTCGTTTCCCTATTTTAATAACTGCTGAAAATAGTGCACTTTTGACTAATTCAGGCTGATTTTTCCAGTACTTTGGAGCAGCCATTTTGTCTGCTGTGTGCTTAGATCATGTCCAGTTTCCACAAGTACAATATGTAAAGAAATTTCAGCCACGGTACATGAAAGTAACATAGAGGTATGCCAACATTCTCTCCATTGTGTACGTTACAAATGCAAAATACTTCATCTTACACCTGTCACTCTCTCAGAAGCATGTATTATCTGTAGAGCGCCCCCATAACAGAACCCAATTCACGAATGGGTGAAAGGAGCCGAGCTACGTATGACACATGATGGAATGACGTAAATTAATTGTGTTCAAGACTAAAATTGAAAGTCTACGTCCGACTCATCTTTTCGGTGGCGGATAGTCCAATTCCTGGTTTCTTTAACTTCTATCTAATGATGAATTTGTCCTTCTCTTTGAAGCAGACATATTTGTATACGGATATAATTAGGTCCGCCTACATCGGGCGTGTTTGCGGCAGCGTTGACGAAGAGAACAGACAGGTCTTGACGGCCAGTTCCGTTACCTGAATATACAAATGCTCTGGTATACATTTTGATAGCACTTAGTGACGTCAGTTTTCGTCATCAAAATTGTATCTGTGTCCCTTGGCGCTACTGCCAACGGTAGGCATGACAATGAACAGTACATCAGCCATGCATAAATAGAGACACAACAAGTCGCACGTGCACAGCCAGACAGAACATTGATTACCAATAAGGGAAATCCATCACTAATTCTTTCAATCACCTGAGTGGTTATTAAGACAAGTATTTGGCAGAGAGAGAGAGAGAGAGAGAGAGAGAGAGAGAGAGAGAGAGAGAGAGAGAGAGAGAGAGAGATACGCGGATTGATAACTCTGTTATTTCGAAGAAAGTAAATTGTTTTAGTAGCGTATGGAATGCAAATATTGCTAAATGCTCTCGTTTCCCCCTTCGGTGCCCTTGATCACGAAATGTTGTCAATTGTAAAATTATTGAAGATTATTTATCACTCTTGATCTCGTGTCATCATATTTGGTCAAACAGTGCGTCGACGTTGAAACATCCGATTTTAGCTCTACGATTTGCCATATATGGAGCTATTGATAGATTGCATGGAAACGTTTCTTGTGTCATAGAGTAGGTGAATAGAAAATTAAATCTATTTGAAAACCTTAAGGACAAATATTTCTATACCCTGCGCAGAGAAAAGTTCAAAAGATACAAGGTAAACTTAAAGTGCAAATTTGAGTCATTTTCATTACCACATTTAGAATACTTATAAACAGGGCCTGATAAAGACCTTTAGAGGCCCTAAGCACTGAAAAGATTATGGAGCCCCCACCCCATATGTAATTCAACCACCGCCACCCCACCCCCCGCCACCCCCAAGTAATTTCTATTTTTTTTTTAAAACGTTTGTTGTGCCCCTGCTTTGTTGGTAGCCTAAGCACATGCTTAGTCTCTCTAATGGGTAATCCAGCACTTCTTATAAATCCCATTCGCCTTCTCCTCCGCTATATCATCATGATGAGAAAAACAAAGCAATATTTGCAAGACAAATAAAAATGACCATCTTCTCCTTTCCTCGCATTGTTTCCTTATTGTCGGTGTTACTGTCATCTTCGTCACTAGCAGCTGATACAAATTTGAGATTTTTATTACAAATCTATCCAGGCGTAAACATGCTTTAATGGTTGCGAGACTTCAATGACACGTGTAATTCATTCATATTGAACATGAAATGAGGGTGAAACGTATTTGAAGAAAAGAAACATATCAATCAGGTCTACAATATACATATTACAAATGAAAGATACCCATCAATGTAACGAACAAATTGTGTAATTATAGAAATATGAAAACGCACGTCGATATATTAGTCAATGACCCGATTTGAGCGAATTACATGTACGCACGGTACTGAATGTTCCGCATTCTCGAGATTGGTACCTTGCTCAGTTCACAAGAAGTGATCTTAGTCCTATATCACAGAAACGTATAGCTAGGCTCAGACAAAATTCAAGTACATGTCTTCGAGAGCTCATACGTTTACAGACGGTATTCTTGAACGTTTGATGGTTGGTCCGATTTAAATACCGTATTCACAGTCTTTTCATTAAAATTCATGACGTACCAAATCAATACATATTCATTTGTTTTCTTTTATTTTAATGTGACTCTTTTTATTCTAATACCTATAAGTCTGTTTCGGACTCACAATTTGTATATGGGCCACCATCATCAGCAAACAAGTTTAATTTCTTTTTCCAGCCTTTAAGAACATTTCATTCCGTTGTCGCACATGTGTTTCTGGGATCTTTTTTTTATCGCAGGGAACAATGTCCTCAAATTCTTATGCTTGTTCGGATACTTTTTCTTTCATATTTCATAGGAAATCTTCTAAAGATCATCTTGCAATTCTTATAGGGAATCTGATTCTCTGCAAAATAAATGTTGTGCTTTTGCTGCAAGTCGTAAGGCGATATTAAAGCTAGTTGACAGTCTGAAGCTCTCGCACTAAAATATACAAACTCATTTCACAATGACTATCAAATATAATCGAGTTTAATTAAAGAGATCGGATTTAAATGACAAATCGGCATGGATAACGTATCAATACACAATACGGTCCCATTTTAATAATGTATTAGGAGTGCACGCTTTTCATGCTCTGTGTTGACAGCGTCCTTTGAATTTACTGTTTCGGTGGGTCTCGGTGTCTGCTACTAAGTAGAGAATGGTAATCGTTGTCTTTTGAATTGCCACTGATGAACGAAACGCAATATTTACATTCCCTGACAGGAGTTTATAGGTTCATTTAACTACCAACCTTTTTTAATCTACTTGATTATGAACGAGAGCTTCCGGAGCTAATGTGGCACTGTCCAGTTTCGTACTTTGCATAGGTTAGATTATTAAAGAAAAAGACTTACCCAGGTGTTCCTCACTGACTGTCCTGGCTATTTCAAAAAGACCTTGTATATCTTAGGTATTGTTAAAAGAACTTTGAATTCCCTTTATTTTAGTGTATGATTGATGGGTGAAATTTGGGTTATAGAGTATACAGCTTGGTCTTACATAAGATGTGTACCTCTCAAAAAACTGCTAGCTCCGCTTGGTCATTTTCACTTCCTGGACTTCAAAGGTAAATTTACAAAAAAAAGAGCCGATAACTTTTTTGACTTTCTAGATATTTTGTAATTCATTCATAGTACTTTCAGAGGCTGGTATTGTCTGCTCTGGAAAAATTCGTTTCCCTATTTTAATAACTGCTGAAAATAGTGCACTTTTGACTAATTCAGGCTGATTTTTCCAGTACTTTGGAGCAGCCATTTTGTCTGCTGTGTGCTTAGATCATGTCCAGTTTCCACAAGTACAATATGTAAAGAAATTTCAGCCACGGTACATGAAAGTAACATAGAGGTATGCCAACATTCTCTCCATTGTGTACGTTACAAATGCAAAATACTTCATCTTACACCTGTCACTCTCTCAGAAGCATGTATTATCTGTAGAGCGCCCCCATAACAGAACCCAATTCACGAATGGGTGAAAGGAGCCGAGCTACGTATGACACATGATGGAATGACGTAAATTAATTGTGTTCAAGACTAAAATTGAAAGTCTACGTCCGACTCATCTTTTCGGTGGCGGATAGTCCAATTCCTGGTTTCTTTAACTTCTATCTAATGATGAATTTGTCCTTCTCTTTGAAGCAGACATATTTGTATACGGATATAATTAGGTCCGCCTACATCGGGCGTGTTTGCGGCAGCGTTGACGAAGAGAACAGACAGGTCTTGACGGCCAGTTCCGTTACCTGAATATACAAATGCTCTGGTATACATTTTGATAGCACTTAGTGACGTCAGTTTTCGTCATCAAAATTGTATCTGTGTCCCTTGGCGCTACTGCCAACGGTAGGCATGACAATGAACAGTACATCAGCCATGCATAAATAGAGACACAACAAGTCGCACGTGCACAGCCAGACAGAACATTGATTACCAATAAGGGAAATCCATCACTAATTCTTTCAATCACCTGAGTGGTTATTAAGACAAGTATTTGGCAGAGAGAGAGAGAGAGAGAGAGAGAGAGAGAGAGAGAGAGAGATACGCGGATTGATAACTCTGTTATTTCGAAGAAAGTAAATTGTTTTAGTAGCGTATGGAATGCAAATATTGCTAAATGCTCTCGTTTCCCCCTTCGGTGCCCTTGATCACGAAATGTTGTCAATTGTAAAATTATTGAAGATTATTTATCACTCTTGATCTCGTGTCATCATATTTGGTCAAACAGTGCGTCGACGTTGAAACATCCGATTTTAGCTCTACGATTTGCCATATATGGAGCTATTGATAGATTGCATGGAAACGTTTCTTGTGTCATAGAGTAGGTGAATAGAAAATTAAATCTATTTGAAAACCTTAAGGACAAATATTTCTATACCCTGCGCAGAGAAAAGTTCAAAAGATACAAGGTAAACTTAAAGTGCAAATTTGAGTCATTTTCATTACCACATTTAGAATACTTATAAACAGGGCCTGATAAAGACCTTTAGAGGCCCTAAGCACTGAAAAGATTATGGAGCCCCCACCCCATATGTAATTCAACCACCGCCACCCCACCCCCCGCCACCCCCAAGTAATTTCTATTTTTTTTTTAAAACGTTTGTTGTGCCCCTGCTTTGTTGGTAGCCTAAGCACATGCTTAGTCTCTCTAATGGGTAATCCAGCACTTCTTATAAATCCCATTCGCCTTCTCCTCCGCTATATCATCATGATGAGAAAAACAAAGCAATATTTGCAAGACAAATAAAAATGACCATCTTCTCCTTTCCTCGCATTGTTTCCTTATTGTCGGTGTTACTGTCATCTTCGTCACTAGCAGCTGATACAAATTTGAGATTTTTATTACAAATCTATCCAGGCGTAAACATGCTTTAATGGTTGCGAGACTTCAATGACACGTGTAATTCATTCATATTGAACATGAAATGAGGGTGAAACGTATTTGAAGAAAAGAAACATATCAATCAGGTCTACAATATACATATTACAAATGAAAGATACCCATCAATGTAACGAACAAATTGTGTAATTATAGAAATATGAAAACGCACGTCGATATATTAGTCAATGACCCGATTTGAGCGAATTACATGTACGCACGGTACTGAATGTTCCGCATTCTCGAGATTGGTACCTTGCTCAGTTCACAAGAAGTGATCTTAGTCCTATATCACAGAAACGTATAGCTAGGCTCAGACAAAATTCAAGTACATGTCTTCGAGAGCTCATACGTTTACAGACGGTATTCTTGAACGTTTGATGGTTGGTCCGATTTAAATACCGTATTCACAGTCTTTTCATTAAAATTCATGACGTACCAAATCAATACATATTCATTTGTTTTCTTTTATTTTAATGTGACTCTTTTTATTCTAATACCTATAAGTCTGTTTCGGACTCACAATTTGTATATGGGCCACCATCATCAGCAAACAAGTTTAATTTCTTTTTCCAGCCTTTAAGAACATTTCATTCCGTTGTCGCACATGTGTTTCTGGGATCTTTTTTTTATCGCAGGGAACAATGTCCTCAAATTCTTATGCTTGTTCGGATACTTTTTCTTTCATATTTCATAGGAAATCTTCTAAAGATCATCTTGCAATTCTTATAGGGAATCTGATTCTCTGCAAAATAAATGTTGTGCTTTTGCTGCAAGTCGTAAGGCGATATTAAAGCTAGTTGACAGTCTGAAGCTCTCGCACTAAAATATACAAACTCATTTCACAATGACTATCAAATATAATCGAGTTTAATTAAAGAGATCGGATTTAAATGACAAATCGGCATGGATAACGTATCAATACACAATACGGTCCCATTTTAATAATGTATTAGGAGTGCACGCTTTTCATGCTCTGTGTTGACAGCGTCCTTTGAATTTACTGTTTCGGTGGGTCTCGGTGTCTGCTACTAAGTAGAGAATGGTAATCGTTGTCTTTTGAATTGCCACTGATGAACGAAACGCAATATTTACATTCCCTGACAGGAGTTTATAGGTTCATTTAACTACCAACCTTTTTTAATCTACTTGATTATGAACGAGAGCTTCCGGAGCTAATGTGGCACTGTCCAGTTTCGTACTTTGCATAGGTTAGATTATTAAAGAAAAAGACTTACCCAGGTGTTCCTCACTGACTGTCCTGGCTATTTCAAAAAGACCTTGTATATCTTAGGTATTGTTAAAAGAACTTTGAATTCCCTTTATTTTAGTGTATGATTGATGGGTGAAATTTGGGTTATAGAGTATACAGCTTGGTCTTACATAAGATGTGTACCTCTCAAAAAACTGCTAGCTCCGCTTGGTCATTTTCACTTCCTGGACTTCAAAGTTAACTTTTTTAAAAAAAGAGCCGATAACTTTTTTGACTTTCTAGATATTTTGTAATTCATTCATAGTACTTTCAGAGGCTGGTATTGTCTTCTCTGGAAAAATTCGTTTCCCTATTTTAATAACTGCTGAAAATAGTGCACTTTTGACTAATTCAGGCTGATTTTTCGAGCACTTTGGAGCAGCCATTTTGTCTGCTGTGTGCTTAGATCATGTCCAGTTTCCACAAGTACAATATGTAAAGAAATTTCAGCCACGGTACATGAAAGTAACATAGAGGTATGCCAACATTCTCTCCAATGTGTACGTTACAAATGCAAAATACTTCATCTTACACCTGTCACTCTCTCAGAAGCATGTATTATCTGTAGAGCGCCCCCATAACAGAACCCAATTCACGAATGGGTGAAAGGAGCCGAGCTACGTATGACACATTATCGAATGACGTAAATTAATTGTGTTCAAGACTAAAATTGAAAGTCTACGTCCGACTCATCTTTTCGGTGGCGGATAGTCCAATTCCTGGTTTCTTTAACTTCTATCTAATGATGAATTTGTCCTTCTCTTTGAAGCAGACATATTTGTATACGGATATAATTAGGTCCGCCTACATCGGGCGTGTTTGCGGCAGCGTTGACGAAGAGAACAGACAGGTCTTGACGGCCAGTTCCGTTACCTGAATATACAAATGCTCTGGTATACATTTTGATAGCACTTAGTGACGTCAGTTTTCGTCATCAAAATTGTATCTGTGTCCCTTGGCGCTACTGCCAACGGTAGGCATGACAATGAACAGTACATCAGCCATGCATAAATAGAGACACAACAAGTCGCACGTGCACAGCCAGACAGAACATTGATTACCAATAAGGGAAATCCATCACTAATTCTTTCAATCACCTGAGTGGTTATTAAGACAAATGAGAGAGAGAGAGAGAGAGAGAGATACGCGGATTTATAACTCTGTTATTTCGAAGAAAGTAAATTGTTTTAGTGGCGTATGGAATGCAAATATTGCTAAATGCTCTCGTTTCCCCCTTCGGTGCCCTTGATCACGAAATGTTGTCAATTGTAAAATTATTGAAGATTATTTATCACTCTTGATCTCGCGTCATCATATTTGGTCAAACAGTGCGTCGACGTTGAAACATCCGATTTTAGCTCTACGATTTGCCATATATGGAGCTATTGATAGATTGCATGGAAACGTTTCTTGTGTCATAGAGTAGGTGAATAGAAAATTAAATCTATTTGAAAACCTTAAGGACAAATATTTCTATACCCTGCGCAGAGAAAAGTTCAAAAGATACAAGGTAAACTTAAAGTGCAAATTTGAGTCATTTTCATTACCACATTTAGAATACTTATAAACAGGGCCTGATAAAGACCTTTAGAGGCCCTAAGCACTGAAAAGATTATGGAGCCCCCACCCCATATGTAATTCAACCACCGCCACCCCACCCCCCGCCACCCCCAAGTAATTTCTAATTTTTTTTAAAAACGTTTGTTGTGCCCCTGCTTTGTTGGTAGCCTAAGCACATGCTTAGTCTCTCTAATGGGTAATCCAGCACTTCTTATAAATCCCATTCGCCTTCTCCTCCGCTATATCATCATGATGAGAAAAACAAAGCAATATTTGCAAGACAAATAAAAATGACCATCTTCTCCTTTCCTCGCATTGTT
Source organism: Margaritifera margaritifera (assembly GCA_029931535.1). Classification (NCBI taxonomy): domain Eukaryota; kingdom Metazoa; phylum Mollusca; class Bivalvia; order Unionida; family Margaritiferidae; genus Margaritifera; species Margaritifera margaritifera. The sequence continues at coordinate 28,089 of JAQPZY010000811.1, forward strand.
TCCTTATTGTCGGTGTTACTGTCATCTTCGTCACTAGCAGCTGATACAAATTTGAGATTTTTATTACAAATCTATCCAGGCGTAAACATGCTTTAATGGTTGCGAGACTTCAATGACACGTGTAATTCATTCATATTGAACATGAAATGAGGGTGAAACGTATTTGAAGAAAAGAAACATATCAATCAGGTCTACAATATACATATTACAAATGAAAGATACCCATCAATGTAACGAACAAATTGTGTAATTATAGAAATATGAAAACGCACGTCGATATATTAGTCAATGACCCGATTTGAGCGAATTACATGTACGCACGGTACTGAATGTTCCGCATTCTCGAGATTGGTACCTTGCTCAGTTCACAAGAAGTGATCTTAGTCCTATATCACAGAAACGTATAGCTAGGCTCAGACAAAATTCAAGTACATGTCTTCGAGAGCTCATACGTTTACAGACGGTATTCTTGAACGTTTGATGGTTGGTCCGATTTAAATACCGTATTCACAGTCTTTTCATTAAAATTCATGACGTACCAAATCAATACATATTCATTTGTTTTCTTTTATTTTAATGTGACTCTTTTTATTCTAATACCTATAAGTCTGTTTCGGACTCACAATTTGTATATGGGCCACCATCATCAGCAAACAAGTTTAATTTCTTTTTCCAACCTTTAAGAACATTTCATTCCGTTGTCACACATGTGTTTCTGGGATCTTTTTTTATCGCAGGGAACAATGTCCTCAAATTCTTATGCTTGTTCGGATACTTTTTCTTTCATATTTCATAGGAAATCTTCTAAAGATCATCTTGCAATTCTTATAGGGAATCTGATTCTCTGCAAAATAAATGTTGTGCTTTTGCTGCAAGTCGTAAGGCGATATTAAAGCTAGTTGACAGTCTGAAGCTCTCGCACTAAAATATACAAACTCATTTCACAATGAATATCAAATATAATCGAGTTTAATTAAAGAGATCGGATTTAAATGACAAATCGGCATGGATAACGTATCAATACACAATACGGTCCCATTTAAATAATGTATTAGGAGTGCACGCTTTTCATGCTCTGTGTTGACAGCGTCCTTTGAATTTACTGTTTCGGTGGGTCTCGGTGTCTGCTACTAAGTAGAGAATGGTAATCGTTGTCTTTTGAATTGCCACTGATGAACGAAACGCAATATTTACATTCCCTGACAGGAGTTTATAGGTTCATTTAACTACCAACCTTTTTTAATCTACTTGATTATGAACGAGAGCTTCCGGAGCTAATGTGGCACTGTCCAGTTTCGTACTTTGCATAGGTTAGATTATTAAAGAAAAAGACTTACCCAGGTGTTCCTCACTGACTGTCCTGGCTATTTCAAAAAGACCTTGTATATCTTAGGTATTGTTAAAAGAACTTTGAATTCCCTTTATTTTAGTGTATGATTGATGGGTGAAATTTGGGTTATAGAGTATACAGCTTGGTCTTACATAAGATGTGTACCTCTCAAAAAACTGCTAGCTCCGCTTGGTCATTTTCACTTCCTGGACTTCAAAGGTAAATTTACAAAAAAAAGAGCCGATAACTTTTTTGACTTTCTAGATATTTTGTAATTCATTCATAGTACTTTCAGAGGCTGGTATTGTCTTCTCTGGAAAAATTCGTTTCCCCATTTTAATAACTGCTGAAAATAGTGCACTTTTGACTAATTCAGGCTGATTTTTCGAGCACTTTGGAACAGCCATTTTGTCTGCTGTGTGCTTAGATCATGTCCAGTTTCCACAAGTACAATATGTAAAGAAATTTCAGCCATGGTACATGAAAGTAACATAGAGGTATGCCAACATTCTCTCCATTCTGTACGTTACAAATGCAAAATACTTCATCTTACACCTGTCACTCTCTCAGAAGCATGTATTATCTGTAGAGCGCCCCCATAACAGAACCCAATTCACGAATGGGTGAAAGGAGCCGAGCTACGTATGACACATGATGGAATGACGTAAATTAATTGTGTTCAAGACTAAAATTGAAACTCTACGTCCGACTCATCTTTTCGGTGGCGGATAGTCCAATTCCTGGTTTCTTTAACTTCTATCTAATGATGAATTTGTCCTTCTCTTTGAAGCAGACATATTTGTATACGGATATAATTAGGTCCGCCTACATCGGGCGTGTTTGCAGCAGCGTTGACGAAGAGAACAGACAGGTCTTGACGGCCAGTTCCGTTACCTGAATATACAAATGCTCTGGTATACATTTTGATAGCACTTAGTGACGTCAGTTTTCGTCATCAAAATTGTATCTGTGTCCCTTGGCGCTACTGCCAACGGTAGGCATGACAATGAACAGTACATCAGCCATGCATAAATAGAGACACAACAAGTCGCACGTGCACAGCCAGACAGAACATTGATTACCAATAAGGGAAATCCATCACTAATTCTTTCAATCACCTGAGTGGTTATTAAGACAAGTATTTGGCAGAGAGAGAGAGAGAGAGAGAGAGAGAGAGAGAGAGAGAGAGAGAAAGAGAGAGAGAGAGAGATGCGCGGATTTATAACTCTGTTATTTCGAAGAAAGTAAATTGTTTTAGTAGCGTATGGAATGCAAATATTGCTAAATGCTCTCGTTTCCCCCTTCGGTGCCCTTGATCACGAAATGTTGTCAATTGTAAAATTATTGAAGATTATTTATCACTCTTGATCTCGCGTCATCATATTTGGTCAAACAGTGCGTCGACGTTGAAACATCCGATTTTAGCTCTACGATTTGCCATATATGGAGCTATTGATAGATTGCATGGAAACGTTTCTTGTGTCATAGAGTAGGTGAATAGAAAGTTAAAACTATTTGAAAACCTTAAGGACAAATATTTCTATACCCTGCGCAGAGAAAAGTTCAAAAGATACAAGGTAAACTTAAAGTGCAAATTTGAGTCATTTTCATTACCACATTTAGAATACTTATAAACAGGGCCTGATAAAGACCTTTAGAGGCCCTAAGCACTGAAAAGATTATGGAGCCCCCACCCCATATGTAATTCAACCACCACCACCCCATCCCCCGCCACCCCCAAGTAATTTCTAATTTTTTTTTAAAACGTTTGTTGTGCCCCTGCTTTGTTGGTAGCCTAAGCACATGCTTAGTCTCTCTAATGGGTAATTCAGCACTTCTTATAAATCCCATTTGCCTTCTACTCCGCTATATCATCATGATGAGAAAAACAAAGCAATATTTGCAAGACAAATAAAAATGACCATCTTCTCCTTTCCTCGCATTGTTTCCTTATTGTCGGTGTTACTGTCATCTTCGTCACTAGCAGCTGATACAAATTTGAGATTTTTATTACAAATCTATCCAGGCGTAAACATGCTTTAATGGTTGCGAGACTTCAATGACACGTGTAATTCATTCATATTGAACATGAAATGAGGGTGAAACGTATTTGAAGAAAAGAAACATATCAATCAGGTCTACAATATACATATTACAAATGAAAGATACCCATCAATGTAACGAACAAATTGTGTAATTATAGAAATATGAAAACGCACGTCGATATATTAGTCAATGACCCGATTTGAGCGAATTACATGTACGCACGGTACTGAATGTTCCGCATTCTCGAGATTGGTACCTTGCTCAGTTCACAAGAAGTGATCTTAGTCCTATATCACAGAAACGTATAGCTAGGCTCAGACAAAATTCAAGTACATGTCTTCGAGAGCTCATACGTTTACAGACGGTATTCTTGAACGTTTGATGGTTGGTCCGATTTAAATACCGTATTCACAGTCTTTTCATTAAAATTCATGACGTACAAATCAATACATATTCATTTGTTTTCTTTTATTTTAATGTGACTCTTTTTATTCTAATACCTATAAGTCTGTTTCGGACTCACAATTTGTATATGGGTCACCATCATCAGCAAACAAGTTTAATTTCTTTTTCCAACCTTTAAGAACATTTCATTCCGTTGTCAAACATGTGTTTCTGGGATCTTTTTTTATCACAGGGAACAATGTCCTCAAATTCTTATGCTTGTTCGGATACTTTTTCTTTCATATTTCATAGGAAATCTTCTAAAGATCATCTTGCAATTCTTATAGGGAATCTGATTCTCTGCAAAATAAATGTTGTGCTTTTGCTGCAAGTCGTAAGGCGATATTAAAGCTAGTTGACAGTCTGAAGCTCTCGCACTAAAATATACAAACTCATTTCACAATGAATATCAAATATAATCGAGTTTAATTAAAGAGATCGGATTTAAATGACAAATCGGCATGGATAACGTATCAATACACAATACGGTCCCATTTTAATAATGTATTAGGAGTGCACGCTTTTCATGCTCTGTGTTGACAGCGTCCTTTGAATTTACTGTTTCGGTGGGTCTCGGTGTCTGCTACTAAGTAGAGAATGGTAATCGTTGTCTTTTGAATTGCCACTGATGAACGAAACGCAATATTTACATTCCCTGACAGGAGTTTATAGGTTCATTTAACTACCAACCTTTTTTAATCTACTTGATTATGAACGAGAGCTTCCGGAGCTAATGTGGCACTGTCCAGTTTCGTACTTTGCATAGGTTAGATTATTAAAGAAAAAGACTTACCCAGGTGTTCCTCACTGACTGTCCCGGCTATTTCAAAAAGACCTTGTATATCTTAGGTATTGTTAAAAGAACTTTGAATTCCCTTTATTTTAGTGCATGATTGATGGGTGAAATTTGGGTTATAGAGTATACAGCTTGGTCTTACATAAGATGTGTACCTCTCAAAAAACTGCTAGCTCCGCTTGGTCATTTTCACTTCCTGGACTTCAAAGGTAACTTTTTTAAAAAAAGAGCCGATAACTTTTTTACTTTTTAGATATTTTGTAATTCAATCATAGTACTTTCAGAGGCTGGTATTGTCTGCTCTGGAAAAAATCGTTTCCCTATTTTAATAACTGCTGAAAATAGTGCACTTTTGACTAATTCAGGCTGATTTTTCGAGTACTTTTGAGCGGCCCTTTTTGTCTGCTGAGTGCTTAGATCATGTCCAGTTTCCACAAGTACAATATGTAAAGAAATTTCAGCCACGGTACATGAAAGTAACATAGAGGTATGCCAACATTCTCTCCATTGTGCATGTTGTAAATGCAAAATACATCATCTTACACCTGTCACTCTCTCAGAAGCATGTATTATCTGTAGATCGCCCCTATAGACCTTCCATGGGTCATATGTATCATGATGATACCAGCTACTAACATCAGAGTCATGATTATAGTCCTTCCACGGGCCATATGTAACATGATATCAGCTACTAACATCAGGGTCATGCTGTTAGCCCTTCCATGGGCCATATGTAACATGATGATACCAGCTACTAACATCAGGGTCATGCTTGTAACCCTTCCATTATCCATATGTTTTTAGATAAGGAGATGCTAAGCAAAATTGATTGACATGTCGCAAATGTATTTTGCGTGAATTAAAATGCTGATATGAACTAGATGCAATACTTATTTGTGACTATCCTCTCCGATAATCTACCATCATTATTATGCTTTAAATCACAATCTTCATTATCGTTTATAGATGAATATGGACTGACTGATTTATTAATAGGGGTTTGCATGATTCCAGCTCGTTAAATTTTCCGCATCGAATATTAGATATCCGCATTTGATGCATAGATAAAGTTGAAACCAGTCTAAAATGTTTGGAATAGTTCGAGTAATATCCTTCATGTAGTACACAAACACGAGTATATCACCTTTACGTTTTTAAAGCAGATTTTCTTGTGTAAACTTAACATTTTGTCTGAATCTCTTTATTTCGAATTAGTTTTCACAAAAGCGTGCAATTAGAGGACTCTTTTTCGGATAGCTTTCGGGTGGAAAACCCGCAAATGGTAAGATTTGTCATAAATATTTCGGGAAACGGCACTACAAGCAGGCCTTACTCGTCGCCTGTTCAATGTCCTTGCCAAAGAAATTGGCTCTGATTCAAGGAGGTTGGCTCATAAATGCCAGTTTTCTGGTCGTGTTTAAAGTCAGTTGCAAAACCATGCTACCAGGAAAAAATTTGATTGAAAAAGGAAAATTAATTTTGAATAGCCATACCCTCCAATGGGAAGGAGATAGGCCAACACTAGTCCTACAATGTATACCGGCGTTCGGTAACTCATGGTACTAACGAATTGAACTGTTATAAATTATTTAAAAAAAAGTCACCTGACTATAATTCTGTTGTTGTTTTATTCTTTAACATCTGTTTCCAATTTGGCACAAATATATTCTTAGTGCCGTAAAAGATTAGAGTTCATTTTCCGCTCATCAACACGCCAGGTGACAGCCATCATTTTTAAAGGGAGGCTACCATAATGTCGCGGTAAATGAGTATTTGTCTCTAAGGTGGCTCAGAAGGGTAATAACACGAATGAAAGGTCAATAAAAGTAACCACAATACTCAAGTCATTGACATGATATAGTATTTGTTGTGGTGGGTGGAGGGCGGTTAGTTTAGTATAACTTTGAATGTTTCATGTTTCTCAAGTCAGTTCTGATCATACTGTTAACATTTTTTACCCTTGTTAGTGTGATGCTTAAATAATAGACAAATTTCATAATTATGCAATATTTTCACTTTATCAGATATCAAAACATATGTACTATGCCATAATAATGAAATATTACTATTTTTATTATAAAAGCAAGTTAGAATGAAAGTAACATAGTTTTAGTGCTTTAAAGAAGTGTGCAGGATTCAATAGAGTTATGGTCCTTTTTTTCTACCATAAGTTTGTTCAGTTGACCGAGTGATGCGGTAAGCTGTCATGTGATTCTGATACATCAGTAACATTCATTGACAAGCAGACGACCATTTTCTGTTAACTGGGAAAATTATTTACTGTTTTTGTGTTTGGTAGGGGTATAGTGGTGAAGGATTTAATTTTCATTGTTTTTTCTATCCTTTCATTTTTTCTTCCCAACTTAACACAAAAAGAAACATTTCTTTGATATTTGATGTTCAAACTCTTTCTTTGATAACTTCCTTGTTGCACTGTTGCTGAGATAAACAACAGAAGGGTGTCACACCATTGTATTTATTATGGAAATATGATTTACCATGAGATTATGGAACCCGTGAGATGATGAGAAACGACTATATGGCATCCACCCTGATATTTATGATGTTTGGGTAGCACCCAAACATTGTAAATATCAGGGTCAACGACTTACATTGTAGGACTAGGCCAACACAGGTGTCTGACTCGAGCTTAATGTTGAAGAACAGGAAAAACAAAAATCGTACAGACAAAAAAAGATGCCAGCAGTGGCCTGACATTGGCTGTTATTATTTTCTCATTTTATATTAATTTTTTAAACGTCAATTATATGTACTTTTAGGAAAACTTGCCAATGTTTATGAATACTGTTTGAATAGAAATTGGGAAAACTCCAACATGTTTAGATGGACTTTTGGGCTTTCCAAGCATTGCTCCAAAAAATACCCATTTCCTATCATATGCCAAAACAAAGGAACTCAGATGTACAGTTTCAAAATTGCATGCTTTCATCTGCATTTTACTGTGCAAAGTTGTTTCCCCAAACTCTGGATGAATCCAGTATCCTTGTCGCAGCTGCAGTAAATCTGTAAGAAAAACTTAAAGGGCACTGCATGTGTCCTGTGTGACTTATGGTACAATGATTGTCCTACAATATAAGACATTGACTCTGATTTACATGATTGGGGTTGTCAACATCTTACTGCCTGAACAAGTGGTGTTGTGTAGCTGGTTGTGAGGTCAGTCAGGTTTGCAACTAGAGGCCAATTTTCAAGAATATCTCACATAGTTGGCAGCCCATTCTGACACTGTTACACAGATTAGAGTGTAATTGTGTCAGGTATACCATACTTAGTGGTTGGGTTTTTAAAAATATGTGACCAGCAATTCATTTAGTTGAAGAGCAATGATAGCTGAGGAATGCTAAAGTCAGCTAACTTGTGGCACATTTTCTTTAATGATACAAATAAGCCTGATCACATTTGGCCTATGTGATCAGCCATATTCATTTCATTAAAGAAAATAAACCCTTAGTTCGACTGACTTTGGCATTCCTTGGCTATCATTGCTCTTCAGCCAACTGAAATGCTGATCATAGATTCAGAAAAACACATATATCTGATTGTAAGGGGAAAAAAATGTATAGTTGCATGTTATATACTGTTGTCTTGTCTTTTAATCTGCTTTTATTGTTGACATTGTAATGTTTTTGATGTGTATTATTTCATTGTACATATGTACTATCTTTGTACCTGTCTGTTGAAATATATAGCATTTGTGTTATGTTGCATTGGTAAAATAGGTTGACCAGAGCTAGTGTTTTTATGTTACCCAGACTACTGTTGTTAAATAAAATTTCTTGCATTGAGTGATAAAAGTTCCTCAGATTGCTGCTATCACCTGTTCTGACACTGAACCCTGTCTATCATACTATAAAAGAGACAAGGTTAGTAACTTCGAAACACTCATACTCGTATCATGATGTAAATAAACTGGCGATGAGGCCACCATGGCATATGCAATTGTACACAGACAACCCATAATTAGCAAAGCTTAGTGTAGAGAGCATATGCTCTCACTACCCAGGTATCACAACAAGATGATTTTATGACTAACCTAAAACCTATCTGCCTATAAAAGTGAAGAGCAAAAAACAATAGGAGAGCCCAATGCCCATGGTCCTTCTAAATTTAGATCAGGCCCCTCCTGTATTCTAAGTGAGTTGCCCATTGGGCTTGTTAAAATAGTGTTATCTAATTTGCCTGACAGAACCTTGAGTACACAGATGAAATGCAGCAGTTTCATTTTGAAATTCTTGAAAGACACTGGTAAATGATTGATATTCATTCCCCTGCTACTGTAGGTCTCCATTTTTACCTGTATGAAGATAGTCTGCTCACTTTTATTTAAAGCTATAAACTTCATGTACAAGGTGAAGCATGTTACCTATGAATGGGAACAGCACTATTTCTGTAACTCTATTTCTGTTTTCCGTATTTCACTGTTTACGTACAATTAGCACTCATTTGTCCTTCAAGAATAATAATGAACTGTCACTTGCTTATGTTTACAGGGTAATACATCACTGGTTAAGTATATTCCCCCCCCCTCTTTGAGAGCTACCACAGCTGCAGCAGGAAAGTGGCCTTATAATAAGAGGGGTGGCTTTTCTATAGGGGATCACACAGAATAATAATTACATATCAAGTAAGAAGGGAGTAACTAATTTTTAAATACTAAATATCTTTTATAATTTGCAAGTCACATACATGTTATGGAACCATTGTATTAAAACTAAAATTAATGTTATTTAAAATTATTATGAATAATCAATAATCACAGTGCAAAACCACTCGAAAACCTTGTCAATAAAATCAGGGTACAAACATCTGGCTGTAACAATCAGTCTCCATCTATACCATTTTCCCACCACTGCAGAGTGTATAATTGACAATGTTTATTTGAATTATTTTGACATCAGATTTCTCAGTAATGATCATGGGATTCTCCCTCTTTTTGTTTGGTCGAATTGCTGTCACTTTTCCTTCTAATGAGAATGTCTGACAATATTTTGTACTTTTTGCAGTAACTTATTCCTTCATGGTTCTACTGTATACCACTCACACTAATTTGTAGCTATTGCACAAAATGTACTGTGTTTACAAAGAAAGTGAGCTTGTCACATGATCATCTGGTTATATTCAGGTACCCTTTCAAATACATTTTGTAATCTATGAGGGAGAAGTCATGATGGCTAACATACCATTTTTATTTTATGGCGACTGGACATAACGTTGACTTGAGCTAAACAAAACTGTGCAGTTAGCTTGTATCTTCTTGATAATTATTGGTGGTAATAATAGCCAGTAATTATCAAAGTGAGAGAGCCTGACATCCAAGGAACGAACAACAGTAAAGATAATTGGATTATCTCCTCTTTTTATGGATTAAAGGTAGATACTTTATCGGCATGTTGGAACAACAGCAATGTGTTGAATTTAGAAATCAACTAATATTCATGATATTTCCATCTGTAAACCCCAATATGTGTCCACTCATGAGTGGTATATTTTACATATTTTGCACCAATATGCTGGCCACTGGCTGCATTAGAGGGGTGGCTATTCCAGAGGGGTAATGTAAAACAAATTCATTGGTACCAATCGATTCTGGATGTAAAAAGTGAGTGGCCACTGGTGGAGTGAGGTGGGGAACCACTGTATACAGCAATACCTTCGCAATTGTTTGATTATTAAGCTAAGCAACTTGTACAAATATTCATGACAGTGAATTTCACCATAAACAGATAATTACATTGTTGAGTTCAAAGTGTTGATAACCACTGATTTTATTGATACAGCTTGCCTTCGTTATAACATGATTCCGGGTATAATGTGGTATCACTTTGGACCTGATGATCAAAATAATACCATAATACCAATGTATAACAATATGGGTTGAAAGAAGACAATGTGAAACTCAGCACTATATCATTATTTCCTTTTCAAACACTATTATTTGACACATTTTAATAATTCCTTCTATACTGTGGTTCGGTATATAATGCTACTCATATATCATGGTTTGGTATATAATGCTGTTCAGTACATAACACTGTTTGGTACATAACACAGTCTGCAGTTATGGACCTCATCAACTGCATTATAGTCAGAAATAGCTGTATACAGGGTTCATACAAAGTCTGGAAGAAGTATGGAAAATGAAAAGTGCTTTTTCCAGACCTGGAAAAAGTATGGAAAATAAAGATTTTGCCCTAAAGGTCTGAAAAATGCGCTTAATTTTAAAAAAAAAAATTTTGAACAAGTTCGTGTGTTGAACTGATTTTTATCTTTGTGGGGTTGGTTGGCGTGTCCGATGCTGCATACTGATTCAATGCGGGTGGCGAGAAACACATGATCTATCACCCATTCGCGATTGGTGGATGCTATTTATAATGACACAGACTTTGAATGCATGTGCCAGAGGGGTCTGGAATAAATTGCAAACAAGTCTGGAAAAGGTCTGGAATCTTTTTTACCAACAGCTGTAGGAACCCTGTGAATAGAGAGTGGGCATTATTTGTAATTGTGATGTATCCACTGTACTATGACATTACATGTAACTAAAAAAAAAATTGAAGCTATTGTTTTTACTGATTGAAATTTTAAAAAAAGACCAATGGCTGTTGGACTTCATTTCTGTTTTCAACTTTGATCAAGTAACATGTTAAAATGTTTGCAGCATTCTGAAAACAAAACTATTCCAAGATCCCTGAATACACTTTGCTACAGATCAGGATGAAATACATAGACAGTAGCATGTTGACCTGAAGGCAAAGCTTAAATCATACAAACAGTCAGAGATCCAAGAGCAGAGGTGTATATTAAGAACTTGAACATGCAGAAATTGTGAAATTATTGGAAATGATCTTGGTTGTGAGCCTCTCTACAAGAGTTCAGTCTTATTACCATTCAAAGTGTAATGAGAAACTGTTTAGTGCAGGACACATTTCAAATTCTTATGAGCATCAACTCTGCTGATCCGATAAGTAAGGAGGGCATTGATAGAGCAGTTACTGGCTGAGATCCGAAGCTGGAGGAAAAGATTGCTGTAAATGAAATGGAATAAAAGGTTTTAGTGAACAAAGTCATATACATTTTGTTTGAAAACACTGTAAAGTATAATCTTTTTTGGTACTGAGTACTGGTTTGCATCAGGACCCAGAGAAAACCTTGCTTTTAATAAAATGAAATCAGATCATATTTTAGTGGACAAGGTTAAACACAATTTTTTTCATATGAGAAGTAAATAAACACAAAAACTGAGTCAATTGAAAGCATTTTTATATTTCTTTTTTTTAATTAAGTACCCAGTATACAGTTTAAACTTGTTCAAAATAATAACAAACAAAAAATATTCCCTTTGTGGCAAGTGGAATTTTAGTCCAGGCAAGTGATTTTTTTTAAAGTCAGTTGTCCTGGGCCTGTGTTTGAACAAAATTTATTTGAGCACTGAAGTGCGGTACACCCAATCAGAATTCAGGACAGTCATCTAAACAGAGTCTCATTATCAAAACCACCATATCACTGGTGTGATTAATAGTATTTTTTTTACCATACACCAGGGTTTAGAGAAGATTAAAAAAACCAGACGGGATAATCTGGATGGAATTTGGTGGTAAGAGCCTTGTTTAATCTTGCTTGGTGCTTACAGGATTAGGGTTGGATTGAAGCAGAAAGATTTTTCATGCACGCCCTGTCTTGAATTTTTTTTTGTTTCTTCACATGAAATATTATATATACTCACTTATAAGTAGAGTCCAACTGCAAACAGCACAGACCCTGATCTGCTGTCGCATAAATTCACCAGCAGATCAGGGTCTCTGTTGTTTGTTCTACTGAGTACTCCTAACAAACTGCATAGGCACAGATCTGTCACTGTATTGTGCAATGGCAAATCTAGATCTGTGCAGTTTGCATTTGGACTCGACTTATAAGTGAGTATATGTGGTATCTGTGCAGTTTGCATTTTGACTCGACTTATAAATGAGTATATGTGGTATCTGTGCAGTTTGCACTTACACCCAGTAAAGATGAATACTATTGGTTGATATTTTGTTATTGGAGATTTCTCCAAACAAAGAAGGAAATTACCATATGGTTCTGTCATCTTTATCAATTCTCAGTAGCTCTGTAGGATTTTGAGACGGAAAGTCCAGGTCCATGTTTCTCCTGAAACTGAAAGTCCATTATATGAAAAACTGTAGACTGCCCAAAAACTGGATTGAACTATAGTGAACTCTGCTGTAATGAATACTTTCTGGCATGGACAATAGCTAAACTTACTTTTTGGGAGATTTGAGCTTGCCTAAAAATATGACTATACTATTATAATGAAAGTGAAAAAAGAAAGGTTAAATACAACAAGGGATGTTATTTGAAATTGTGATATATTTCTTTTTTAAATAGATAATTTTGTTTCTGTTTATAATTTTTGGCACATTAAAAGCTTATTCTGATAATTAAAGTTGTCACAAAATATATATCTTATAGAACATGTATATAGATATATAAATGAAAATAAAAGGAAGGGTTTGAATTGATAGCAGAAGATAAGACTGCTAATATAATTAGAAGAGCAAAGACAGACAGATAACAGACTCATTTCTTTGACAACATCAACAATAAATGATAGCTTGACTAGGAAATGAGAGTCATTTTGTAATGACTTCTTGATTTACACCCCTAAATGATTTTGAGACCCTAATTTTATCCATGCAATTTGTCAAAACAGTATGTTGATTGCTCTTTTAGAGAAATTCATGTGGCTAATCATTAGAGACTAGTGTCATTTATTTCCAAATACACCGGTAACAGATAATACCCTACATACACTGGTAACAGATAGTACCCTACATACACCAGTAACAATTATAACCTAGTCACCCTAAAATCAGTGACATCCATCAAAACAATCTTTAACAAATGGTCTTTTGAGAATTGGCAAACTTGGCACATTTCATTGAAATATGTAGGCAAAGCAGTTTTGATCGCCAGCATAATAATGAGGAAAGAGCCTACTTACCCACTGTCTGTGGATACAGTATATGTAGGTAAGGACTGTGAATCTCATATACTTACCAATATCACAAAAATTTAACTGGTAAGACAAAATATACACATTACATGTATTTCCTATTTGTCAAAAACTTGCCTCAAATAGGAAACATTCTAATTTATCATGTCTGCCAGAAAATGTGAGACTGACCTTTAAAATGACTGTACACGGGAAGTGACTTATTTTGACAGTGTATTGTGAAATAGAGAATCAATAGATGAATGAAATTTATAGCATTTATGTAACAGAAGTATGCGGTACATGTAAATGCCAAATAATAAACACTTAATAAAGGTGCCGATATATGCACTGTGGCAATTTCACAGAGTATAAAACTTGCAGAATATAAAGCATTACTTAGTAAACATAACTACTCTCTCTCACTCTCTCAATTTGTTGGACTTGCCCATACTTGAACTTTCTCAAGCCAAATTTGAGCTTGTCCTGGGCATTGGGCAAATGGATTTGTCCAGTCCTGATTAAATACGTTCATGCAATTCACTTTTATTTTTCAGAGTGCAACAGTTATCTTGGCAGGCCTTGGGCTGGCTGCGGTTGGTTTTGGTGGTAAGTTTTAAAAAAATATTTTCAAGTGATTCATAGTACATGTACTATTTACACGTCATAATAGGACTAGTGAGAAATTGATCAGGATGAATCACTCTTCCTGGATAAGTTAGTGAAAAAACTATTTGCACAGTCATGAGAGATGCTTGTTCATACTTAGAATTTTCCACATTCAGTATTTTTTATGTTACCATGGAAACAAAGTGTAGCATAAGTAGTATATAAATTGAGAGTGCTGGACCATAGGGTACTTTAATGAGAATTCTTTATGTAAGTGGGGGATTGGGATGATATTGTCATCTTCAGATGAGTTCTGTATGGTCACAAGTTTTAAACCCTTAGCATGATGGCTATCATACTTTAACTGTAGAATCATTAAGCATTACCCTTTAAATTCCATGTACCACCACCCTTCCAATGACCCCAACACAAGGTCAAGGTCATTTAAAATTTTTGATTAAGATTTTGGATAAAGTTTTTCAGTCTGGTTATAGGTCCCAAACCCTAGAAGGGATAGCTATCATACTTTGACTGTAGAATGGTAAAGCTCCTCTCCTTCACCTTCACCATCCCTCTGAACCTGATTCAAGGTTAATGTCATTTGAAAATTTTGGTTAAGGTTTGGGTAAAGTTTGCTATATGATCGTAGGTCCCAATCCCTGGAAGGGATAAATGTCATATACATGGAAAAATTTGGAAGCTCTGTCATTTCATAATTGTGCACTCCTACCCTCCCTCTGACTCTCATGCAGAGCCAATATCATTTAAAGGTAAAAATATTTGCAAAAGTCAAAAAATTTAACGTTTGTGAAATTTTTTACATTTGATAGTAAATGATCAGTCAGCTGTAATCTACAACTCTAATATGACTTTTTTAAATAAAAAAATCACCAATCTTAAATTCAATTATAAGGTAAATTAATTAATTAGTCCATCAGTCACTGTCTGTAATGATACTAAAAATGTATAAAGAAATTGGTTTGTGTTTGTACAAACTGCATAAAGCAATTAATCAATTAACTACAATCAACAACTCTAATAGGTGATAAGTGATATATTTTGGAATTTAAAATACATAATTAAGCTCTGATATCATTTGTGTCACATGCTTTATAGTGCGTTTTCATGTAATCACACATGACCTTCATATCCTTTGGCAGTTCAGGCATGTTCATTGGTTGATATTCGATTTCACCTTCAGGTCAGATATATCAATAGGAAAATAGCTGCAAATGACTCGCAGTTTGATATGTGTGGAGTCCAAGCCTGAGATCATGTTTGTTGTTATTTGGAAATTTTGAAAAACTGTTGTCAATCAGTCCGTCAATCAATCAAACACAAAATCAGTAGATCATTTAGTCAGTAAGCAATAACATAGATTTATGCTAATGATTATTATTATAATAATACTTAAAAGATGATGTAAAGCAGATAGATAATTATTAATCATAATTTGTATACATTTTGACAGCACAGATACACTATCTATTGTTCAAATACTGTATATACTTGTTTATAAGTCGAGTCTGACTGCAAATAGCACAGACCCAGATCTGCTGTCATATAATGCGCCAGCAGATCTGGGTCTATGAAGTTTTTTAGGAGTAATCAGTAAAACAAATAACATAGACCTTGATTTGCCGATGATTTATGTGATGGCAAATCAAAAGTCTGTGTTATTTGCAATTGTATTTGACTTGTTAGTGAGTATATACAGTAGATAATTCATAAAAGCATAAGCACTGTCACTTGCTGCTTGCTGCATATTTATAGTTTCAGGTTTATATAATTTTGTATCGATATAACTTTTTTAATTTTTCAGGCCGTTACATTGCCCGAAATGCCAAAGTGGTCCAGAACACTCTAAAGAAGCAGTTTGACATATTAGATGCCGGTGGGGTATGTATTCAGTTGTTCACTTGTTATTGGGATCCCACATCAAGATACAGGTGCCCAATACTAATCACCTTGTCCATCTGTATGTCTGTCTTACTCTCCATCTTCACTCTTCTTGCAACCACCAAAGCTTTATAACCCTTACACATAAATCGATGCCATTCAGTAGGTCAATTTCATATGACACGTAGATGTTTCTTTTAAAGGTTTTTTCTTCTCTGGTCCAATTTTGAGAGAGTCAATCCCCTTTTTTTATCAAATTCCCCTTCAGCAGATCCAGTTTTAATATGTGTTAAAATTTTCGTTCACAAGCTGACATATGTCAACTACACAGGTGAGTGATATCGGGCCCATTTGGACCTCATGTTCATAGAATTATGGCCCTTGACAGTTACCTTCAGATCTTCTCATGTGATATTGCTTGTAACCAACATCACTCGAGAACCATTCAACATATTCTGTTGCAATTTGGTAAGAACATTGTCTCTTGGACATAGATGTGCCTTTTGCGGTCTTTGTCCGATCAGCACCATTTTGGACAGTGAGGCCCTTGTCAGTCACCTTATACACGGGATGTTGCTTGTAGTCAGTATAGCTCAAGAACCATTCAGCATATTCTGATGCTGTCAGGGCCTGAAAATTACGGTGGTCCGGGTACCTTTAATATTTAATAAATGTTTCTATAAATTGAATACAATGTGCTGCTTAATCCTTAAAACATCTGAAAGAGTCATACAAGTGCACCAATGCAAGCTGAAGTCGAACATTCAGAAGTGAGAGACTGGTGTTATAACAGTTCCAGTGAACCACCAGTCCTTCCTCAACCTTTGCTAAACCCAAGCATATGGTCTTACTGAATGTTCTAGATGAATTTGTGTACAGTAAGTATTTATCAGCAGGCTAAAATCATTCACAGGGAATTCATTGGCAACAACCGGTGCAACACCTGTTACACTGCAGGACGGCAAATATTCTAGGTCTGAAATGAATGCCATCTATGATAAAAATAAACTGAGGACTGTGTAGCTGTTTCTTCCAGCAAAGAGAGGTTAGAAGAGTGCTGACCCCATGCCAGTTTGATCACTGGATATTATAAATATTGGGGAAAATCCAATGCAATCCAAGTTAAAAATTTTGCTGCAAAGGTTCAGATTTTCATTATAAAATATGATAAAGAAATTGGATGCTTAGCAGATTTCTGAAAATCATGAATCATGGTAAGTGTAAATATGTCATTTTTGCTGTTTATGTTAATTGAATACATAAATAAATATAAAAAAATAACTAAACAAATAATTTATGATTCAGTCAGCAATAAAGTATATACATGTCTGAATTTTTAGTTTGGATAAATTTTGCAAATGTTCTAGTAAATATTTGCATGTCAGACTTGGTTTCTGGACCGATGCTTGGCTTATGTGGACCTGGACAGTGTAGGATCCTACTGGTCCTGGACCTGTGAGTTAACAACAGAATTTTCAGATCCAGGCAGTTTGGTGTTAACATTGTTCCATTGACCTGTATGTCTTGTTAGCTCCATTTAGGACAGATTTATGGCCCTTGTTCATCAACTTCATATCTTTATCTTTACATTGAATGTTGCTTGTATTGACGAGTCCTTAATGGAGTTAGATTTCAAGCATTCTTCATCATCATTTAGAGTAGTCATGGCAACCCCTGAATGCTCATCACCTCCTACATTTGGTTTCCCAAGACAAGTCCTTCTTTTTAAGACCCGTGTTGCACATTGAGTGAGCACAGGGAACATTCTCCCACCCCAAACTGCCATTGACCCCCCTAAATTTAACAAATCCCCACATCTCTGTTATTATAGGAAACAGAGGTACATATAATGTTACCATGACAGCTCAACCAAGGTGAAACACTGAAGCCCTGTTGAGTAAATTGTAATGAGTGGTGCTCTTTGTGACACACAGTGCTATTAGCTCTGGTTAAATATGTACCTGATAAAACATGGAAAGACAAAACCATGAAAAGTCACATCATTTGAAAGTCAAATAGAATACAAAATCAGTAATCTAAACAATATTCTTACAGGGACAATGTGTCAAAAGACAAAATACAAAATTCACCACTTTAGGAGTCATAGAGGCTTTCCTGAAACACTGATTGATCTCACTTGGCAAAGATCACTCAAGGCAACATGAAAGTTTGGTTGCACAAGACTAGATTAGAATTTGGTGATTCAAGACTAAAAACACTAAATCCATACCCCTTGCAACTTTATGCTAAATAGTATATGCATGGGTGCAAACAGATTTTGACTATTCCCCTTAGTACATGTACCTTGTAAGGATTGCGTGCAATAGGAATACAGTTCATTTTCAGGTGGTTTAAACATTGCTATGGTACAGTTATAAAACAGTCTGTCTGATTGCAAGAACAAAAAAAATAAAACTAACCAATCGTTTTAAAAATATTATAATATCCTATTTTCATTTTATTTTTCAATTGACTGCTCAGTATATATAATGTGAGAAATTATTATTATAGTTTTAATACTGCTACACATATTTACATGTCTGGGACAATTGGGTGAGATTGAGAAGGAAAAAACTCTGTATGTGTGTGTGTGTGTGTGTATGTGTCTGCATAGTGTATGTGTCTGCTTGAGAAAGTGAAAGAGAGAGAATGTGTTTTTACTTCCAAACATGTAAATACTATTATTATTATTATTATTTTTCTTTTTTCCCCCAGACTTTCAGCAAATACTACAAAGGTGGTTTTGATGCCAAGATGTCCAGAAGAGAAGCCGGTCTTGTTCTTGGAATCAGGTGAGGAAAGAAATATCTGTGTAATGTCCTAAGGGCACTGTTTTCAATAGCTGCTGGCACATGTCTTAAAAGCTTAAACCTTTACAAAAAGTAACATTGTAGCTGTCTACTTTTACAGCACCATATAAATATATATATAAAGTGATTTCTATCCATGTACTAGTTTAACCATTAAACCAATAAAGATACTTTCATGAAACTTTTGTCTTTTTGTATATAACTTGACTTGACAGTGTCTCATGTATTCAGTCATACCACTTGCCTCGAGATCAAGGTCACACAGTAGTCAGGAACCTAGCTCAATTGTCATGGTTGTTATTAGTGAAAAGGTTATGAGACAGGCACATCATGTGCAATTTTGTGTTTTACTTGTTTTACAAGATGGAGCATATTATGTTATGATTTTGTCCATCCATCTGTTTCCAATTTCATTCCCTCAAACAAAACTCAAGTTGTCCACCATCTACAGTTATGACTTGCACTTGGGGTAAAGAAGAGTCCTATTTGAATTTGGAGTCTAAGCTCAAGATCACTGTGACTGAAAGAAGAAAAATGGATTATGCACAATAACCCAAGTTCTCCACCATCTACAGTTACCAAACTTTGTGGATGGCTTGCACTTGGGGTAATGAAGAAGCTTATCTGTTTCAGGGTCAAAATGTCAAAAGTCAAGGTCACTGTGACTAACAGGAGAAAAATGATTTCTGCATATTATCTCAAGTTCAGCACTATCAACAGTTACCAAACTTTGTGGATGGCTTAGACATGAGATAAGGAAATAGCTTACCTATTTTGGAGTCATTAGGTAAAAGGTCAAGGGCACAGTGATTGAAAGAAGAAAAATCATTTTCACTCAATAACTTGAGTTTTCCACCTTCTATAGTTACCAGACTTTGTAGATGACTTGCACTTGGGGTAAGGAAGAACCCTGTTGATTTTGGAGTCAAAAGGTCCAGTGTCAAGGTTACTTGCTGAAAGAAGAAAAATGGTACAGAAAAATAACTTTCCACTGTTTACAGTTACCATTCTTTGTGGATTGGTTGCATTTGGGGTAAGGGAGAACTCTGTCAACTTTTGGGTCAAAAGGTCAAAAGTCAAGATCATTATGACTGAAAGAAGAAAAATTGTTTCTGCACAATAACTTGAATTCTCCATCTTATGTGGTTACCAGGCTTTGTGGATAGCTTGCACTTCGGCTACAGAAAAGTCTATTGATTTTGAGTCAGAAGTCAAAGGTCAAAGCAACTGCAATTAAAAGAAGAAAACTGGTTTCTGCACAAAAGCATTAGTGCTACATAACAGACTTGGACCAAACTTTGCGAGTGGCTTGCACTTAGGGTAAAGACAAAGCTTATCAATTTTGGGGTCAAAAGGTCAAAGATCAAGGTCACTCTCATTGCCATGAAACTTTACACACACATTCATCTTAATGTCTAGTTGGCCCTAAATGAAAATGGTGCTGCTGAGATGACCAGTATGGTCACCACAGCAGCCATCTTAAAAATCTTGTGATCGCTACTCCTCCTGAATGGATGGACATATCATGATGGGGTTTTCACCAAGAGATTTATTATGATGTCCCCTTGCTCCTAAATGACTATGGTGCTGATCTGATGTCTAATATGGCCACCATGGCAGCCATCTTGAAAATCTTGTTATTGCAACAATTCCTGAACAGAAAGTCGTTTAGACATGGGGTTTTCACCAAAAGACCTCTTATGATGTCTAGTTGGTTCTCAATGAAAATGGTTCCTGTTGGACATCCAGTATGGCCACCACAGCGTCAATCTTAAAAATCATGTTATTGGTATTCCTCCTGAATGGATGGTCATACGAACATGGGGTTTTCACTAAAGGACTTTTTATGATGTCTAGTTGGTCCTCAGTAAAAATGGTGCCGATCTGATGTACAATATGGCTGCCATGGCAGCAATCTTGAAAATCTTTTTTATCACTATTCCTTCAGAGCCTAAAGGCATATTGACATGGGGTTATCACCAGAAAACTTCTTATGATATCTAGTTGGTCCTAAATGAAAATGGTGCGGATCTGACTTCCAGTATGTCCACCACAGCAGCTATCTTGAAAATATTGTTATTGCTACTCCTCCTGAATGGAAAGTCATATCAGCATGGGGTTTCACCAGAAGACTTCTTATGTTATCTAGTTGGTCTTGAATAAAAATTGTGCTGATCTGATATCCAATATGGCCACCACCGTGGCCATCTTGAAAATCTTATCGCTACTACTCCTAGATGGAAAATCAACATTGGTTTTTCACCTCAAGACTTCTTATCATGTCTGGTTGATACTAAATGAAAATAGTGCCAATCTAAGTGTGGTCACCATGGCAGCTATCTTGAAAATCTTGTTATTGCTACTGCATCTAAATGGCAAGTCGTATCAAAATGAGGTTTCACCAGAAGAATAATTATGATATCTAGTTGGTCCTGAATGAAAACGGTGCCCATCTGACCTCTAATATGGTTACCACAATGAACATATTGAAACTCTTGTCTGTAATTCTCTGGTATAGATGGCCATATCACCAAAATTATTCAAATGGTGTCTAGTTTGTCCTAAATAAAAATGGTGCTGATCTTACATTCTGTATGGCTGCCACAGTGGCTAATTTGAAATCTTGTCGCTTTAGAATATCAGATATGGTTTCAACACTCAGCAGTTATAAAGAAGAAATGGTCTTGTTCTGGATTCCTGGAAATTCTTTTCAGGTAGTAGAACATCAGTCCCTTTGAGGGATGATTGTTTCATTTGGCACACCTGTTTTTTATGGTCAGGGACCCTCATGGCACAGCATTGACTCCTCCCTTCCACTGATTAATTTTAGAGTTAATGACTATTTATATAAAATAATCCAGCACTTCTAATAGATGACCAGTTTGGCCAATAGATTATAAAATTTTGTACTAATGAAATGAATAATAGATTTCTCTAGTTTTGGTCACCTAGATGTTTGTTTTGTGTCTGACATTACAAAAACATATCAGAACAAACCTCTTTGTGACCGAGACTTGGATATTCTACTATTGAGCTCTTCTACATCTGGTGCGTACTCCATGAATTGTTCAAAAATATAGATTGATTGCTAATCTTGACTGATGAAGAAATTTGATTCTGAAATTGAGAAATAGCTGTAATGATCAGAATAATCAGTCTGAGACAGAATGAGATCTATGCCTTTGCATGGAATGAGTAAATAACCAAGTATTAATCAAGTACAAATTTAATATGTAATAAACCGAATAGTAAAAATAAACAAAAGGCAGATGACACAGAACACTTTCTTTCCCCCAAAATGATGGCAAGAATCAAATGGTATGTATGAATTGATGTATGTAATTCAGTCTTATTGATAAAAATAGATAATAACCATTCTCATTCAGCTAAAAATATCCACTTATGAAAATTTTACAGAAAATTCTTCATATTGCACATTACAGTTATCTATTACTATTGAATTCAGCTGCATTGTCCATGATGATTGAAACATCCATGTTGAAGGTTACAAATAGTACAGAATATGATTGAATAAATTATTAATTAAAATGAATAATCATCAAGTAAACAATCTAATAAGAATGAAAATATTCTGTAACATTGAAGCCTTTCATTTCAGAGGCACAAATCTTTCTCAGTATGATGTCACTGTCTGTAATAATTTTGAAAAATTACTGCATGATTATTTTTTTAAAATTCAATTTTAAAATGAATTATAGTAAGCAATGATGCAATAAATATTGAAACAAATTCAGAAGGCAAATAAATGTTTGCATATGAGTGATATATTTATAAATTGACACATAAAATAGTCACTAAGTGAATATGTGCCATCTCATTATGTTATTGACATTCTTTTGCCTGATTTATCATGCAAATGTTCAGGAATTCCAAAATCAGTTTTCTACCCAGCCCACAGTTTTAAAAGTTGGCCTCTAATTCGTAAGCTCATTCGGCCCGCTGGCACAAAAAACAATCTGAAGTACTGCTTCTAATGGTGATCTACTGGCTGTCACTTCAAAGCCATGCAAAGCCAGTGACTTTCAATCAGTAAAATCGTGATTCTAGTTGTGGACAGTGATAATATCTTCTGAAGCAGATTTTAAGGACAAGGATTTAAAACAATAATGAACAACAAAATTAATCTCTGGTTTTTAGATCGCCTGGCGGTATGGCCAAGTGAGCTTATGGGATGGCCCTGCATCCATCGTGCATCATCAGTTGTCTGTCTGTCAGCAATTGCTTTTTTACCACTCTGGAGACAATATCTCTGATATAGTTTCAATCAAAATTGGAATATGGGTTTATATCATCAAATGTCTCAGTGGAGTTCGATAATGAACAAGATTTGCATGTATTAATGAGGTGATCATTCGTCTGATTGGCTGACCTTGTTAAAACTCTGGATCAAATTTGTATCAAACTCAGAATATATGCTTATATCATTAAGATCTTAGATGAGTTTGATAATGAGTGAAATTCAAACATACTAAAAAGATGATCTTGCATCTGATTCACTGAGCTGTTACCACTATGGAGGCAATATTTTTGATCTGATTTTGATCAGATTTTGGAATACATGTTTATATCATCAAGATCTTGAACAAGTTTGATAATGAGTGAGATGCACACATTAATCAGGTGATCATGCATCTGATTGGCTGAGTTTGTTGCCACTCTGGAAGCCATATTTCTGATCCAGCTTTGTTAAAACTTGAAATACAGGCTTATATCATCAAGATATATAATGTGTTTTATTATATGCATAATAATGAGGTGATAATGCACATGATTGGCTGAGCTTCATACCACTTGAGAGACTGTATTTTTGACCTGATTTTAATGAGACTTGTTCAGTAGGCATATTTCATCAAGATGTGTGATGATTTATATTATGAGTGAGATCTATATGTATTTATGAAGTGATCTTGCATCTGATTGGCAGAGTTGAGTTTTTGTACCACTATAGAGATGGTATTTTTTATACGATTTTGATCAAACTTGGTAAATAGGCCTGTGATGATTTTTATTATGAGTGAGATCTATATGTATTTATGAAGTGATCTTGCATCTGATTCACAGAATTGAGTTTTTGTACCACTATAGAGATGGTATTTTTTATAGGATTTTGATCAAACTTGGTAAATAGGCCTGTGATGATTTTTATTATGAGTGAGATCTATATGTATTATGAAGTGATCTTGCATCTGATTGGCAGAGTTGAGTTTTTGTACCACTATAGAGATGGTATTTTTTATAGGATTTTGATCAAACTTGGTAAATAGGCCTGTGTCGTTAAGGTTTGGTTGTATATGATTATGAATGCATATTAATGATGTGGCCATGCATTGGATTGGCTGAACTTTTCAGCACTTTAGCAACTATATGAGTTTGATTATGAGCAAGGCCTGAACATATTAATTAGGTAATCTTATATCTGATTGGCTAAGCTTGTTACCACTCTGGAGTTCAGATTCAATTGGGTTTTGCTCCATCTTTGTAAATAAGCTTGTATTATCATTGTCATTGACATGTTCTATGATAAGTGAGATCTGCACATATTAATGAGATGCTTTGCATCATATTTGCTAAGCTTGTTACCTCTCTAGATCTGGAAACTATATTTCCCATCCAATTTCTTTAAAACTTGGTAAATGGATTTTTATCATCAGTAATCTTGGATGATTTCAGTTATGAGCAAGAGATTATGCACACTCATTGGGCCTTTATCTGTTGTAAGAATTTTTGTATCAGGCTATAATAAAATAGGTAAAATCAACACAATATAAAGTTTGGGAGATAGTTTGTCTAGTTTTTGTTCTTACAATACTACATAAGCCTGCTTAGTGAAATGAACAACTGTTAAATTAAATGTAAATCATGTGAGCAATATCATACCTACTTAGGCCTCCTGTTATCAACTCATTATAGTACCTCTACTTTGATATCACAGAAAAGAATATTTTTTAATTGTTTATATCTTTATGCCATCATGCATGGTTTAATGGCATGTCAGCACAATACTGGCTATATAGTGCTGATTAAAAGTTAAGTTCGAAAAATGTAAAGATGAAAATATTACGAACAAAAAAATTTGTTAAAAAGAGTCCATCATTTCTTTGTCTGAATTTATTTTCTGTATGAGAGTTGATGTTGATGATGTCTGCTGCTGGAGACAACTAAAAGCTTAAAAGAGACGAGCTATGTAATCACTGATTACATTCTGGTTTTGTATTTCAGTCCCTCTGCCCCTGAAGCTAAACTGAAAGAGGCTCACAAGAGAATAATGCTTCTCAACCATCCAGACAGAGGTAAGCATGTGGCAAAATTCATGTTTAATTTTGGGGGTGTATGATTCATGAATGTTGCTACACTAACATCAAATTTTTCAGTAAGATGCCAAGAGCAGAACATATAGGTTGCTTAAATTGGTCAAGAACACACTTGCAATTTTCTTGCAGATATATATGTGCATATAATGGACAACAATATGGCTGGATTGAATGATAAAGCTAGTGACTAAGTTCTAAAGTGTCCCTGTGGGCTTGGGATATAGAACAGGCCTGATCTACCCTTCTTAGTGTTTCACACAGAATTATTCTTCAAAAAGGGCACCTTAAATTAAAAAAGGGCACTTTAACATGTAGATTATTCTCAAAAGGACACATTATTTCATCGTAAGTTGTTGTTGTTGTTAGTTTTAGTAATAATAATGATACTACTACTACTATTGCTACTACTACTACTAAGTATTATTATTATTATTATTAAGAATAACAATAACAAGAACAATTCACAATGAAATAAGGTTCCCTTTTGGAATGATATATGTGTTTAAAGTGCCCTTAATACCAGTATTAATATTATTATTATCATAAAATTAGGAAGTTATGAAGTGTTTGATTTGCAGACTTAAAAAAAATACCATGTTTCATATGTATACCACCAAAAAAGTTGGAGGTGTAAAATCCTAGATACGGTTTTACTCAGTACTTATTTTCTTCTTGTTTTCATCTTCCCTTAGTAGAAGATACATGTGGCAGTAATGCTTTGAAGGGAATTTTGAATACATGGTTAGGTACAGGCACAATTTAATATCTTACCAGTAGTAATAATAATCAATTATTACAGTGACTATATGTGATATATAAGAAATGTCTTCATTTAACTTAACTTTACATTTCTCCTTTTTCTTTCATCTGCCCTTTAAATTCCTTGGATGAACTATGATTTAATGTATTGAAGGACAGGATCTGTTTATTTACCTGTTCATTAGATTCACCTTAAAAAAGAATGCTATAACCAGTCAGTAGCATTTAGTGCACCCTTCAATTTCGTCCTTTCGAGAATATAGTCCACGGCT
The DNA here is from genome assembly GCA_029931535.1 of Margaritifera margaritifera. Classification (NCBI taxonomy): domain Eukaryota; kingdom Metazoa; phylum Mollusca; class Bivalvia; order Unionida; family Margaritiferidae; genus Margaritifera; species Margaritifera margaritifera. The sequence goes on from JAQPZY010000811.1 coordinate 54,399, forward strand.
AAAATGGCAATATAGATGTCCATTTCGATTTGGAGCTTTAATGTGGAGCAATGATTCTACATGAATGTCATTAAATTATTAAGTGGCATCAATCGAAACTGGTCAGAAACTGTTTGAGAACAGCGTAGTCTTTCTGATCAGCTCAGATTCAATGCAATGCTATCCTACTTTAATTATTGTAACTTCTGGATGTTTAAGTGGAACAAATTAGCGTGTCATATAGAATAAACAAAATCGACCATGACCAGCCATAGGTTGCAAAGATAATTTGTGTTGGAAAAGATAATCCCTTTAGTCAGATCTACTCAGCTGCATGTGAAAACATTATCCATTGAGTATACACACTGCAGCGAGTAGTTCAGTTCCAATAAGCAAAGACCTTCATTATGCATCACCATGTGGTGTTAATTAGCATTGATCTGCTACACAGCGTTTAGTCTAATCTTTCGGCACAGGTATATCAGTGGACATAATGAATAGTCTAAGGTTTGGGCCCATGTATTAGTGATTACGATCATAGAAATTAAATCAAGCACATAAGCGACTTTTTATTAGCGAGACATGAAAAGGAACATTGTGCAACCCCCCCCCCCCCAAAAAAAAAAAGTGCAAGTTGTTGGGAAAAGGGTCTGTTGGGATGTAAGAAATGGCCTGGCACTGGAATAAAACTGTATGGCGTGATGCCATCCAGAAACACTATGCCTGCATGTAGTAAGTGGTGACTAATGCAAGCAGCGTTCCAAGTGAGAAGGTCTTGAACTGTCTAAAAAAGTTTGGCATAAAAAGAACAGTTTTGATCTAGTAATAGTATTTTAAGGATTTTACCCCTTTTTGCTTTTTCTTCATCAGATACACTCCCCGATTAAGATATCTTAAAAGTGCAAATCCAGCCCTCCCAGCAAATCCAGCCCTCCCAAGCTAGATTTTAGCCATAAAAATGCTAAAACTTGTCAGCCCACACATGTGGGAGTCAGACAAGGGGGCTCTTCCCTAAGATAGAGGGATTGATGCCAAATCCCATCCATACTTCTGCTACTACTTCCACTCATACTAAGAAGCGTGCTCTTTTAGAGACCTCGCAAACCTGTTGTCAATTCATGCCTTTTCACATTGGGAGTGAGTTTGATGAGTTTTCTGACCCAAGGAAAGTATACTCCATCTATATTTCTATCCAAGACGAAGTTTCTCACTTAATTTTTTTAACTGTGTTGTGTGATATACATGTCAGCACCATTTTGGTTACCTGCCCTATGATTGGTTGTACTTTCATTTAAATAACGTGTACTTTATCTAGTATATGAATTCAGTCAATAATTGCAGACCAGGAAGGTTGTGCATGTAATTTTTATAGGCACTTGTATTGGTCATTAGTGCCCTTTTCACAGTAAATGTATGCAGCGCTTGACTGATGTCACTCATCTGGGCTATCGCTTTGCTCTCTGTATTTACAGGTGTCAATACAGTGGGCATGACTAAGTGTTGTGAGTGAAAGTGCTTTAAGATGGGTGAGGATAACCATGGTACATGCCTGGAATGTATGGGGTGTGATTCAAATTATACATGTGACATCTGCACACAGTGGGCAGAGAATCTCTGGGCTACAATCATGGTCAGGCAATGTACATGGAATAAGGGGAGGGCAAAGAAATGCGCTATCAGAGAAGAGGATACCATTAGCATTGCTGCTGATGCCACCTCATTTAATAAATTTCTTCTGGCAGACATATTGAAAGTGGAGAATTCACTGGTGCAAAGAATATCAAATGGACCATTTCAGCACAGGCATCACACACATCTTTAGCTCCACCTTCACCTTCATGACTAGAATATATTTTTGGTGGCACCTTTAGGACCAATTCCAACTAGGTACTGCAGCCCATCTGGACCAACAATGGCATTAGAGGTGGATTGGCATCGGTCAATACAGTCCTCAACATGGCCTCAACTATGCAAAAAGGGACTGGTTACACTTATCTAATATCCCCTAACCTGTCTTAGCATCATGAACCTGGTACCTGCCATCAAGACCAGACTCTGCCATCAGATGTTAATGGATTACGGTTAACATTTAATCTGATTCAGCCTACACCTATACCACAGGGGACCAGTTCCTGTGGCCCAATATCGCGTATCCAGCCCCAGCATCATACCACTAGCATTTGCATTGAGAAGCCCATGACCTCTATCCAGTATAGTGCCATAATGGACCCATGTCAGTTCTCAGACCCATGCCAATCCATGGCAAGTATAATGTCAAAGTAATCAGGTGCCATTATGGACCCAAGTTGGTCCATAACCATGAATCAGTCCATAGCTGTTAGGATCCATGTAGGCCTGGTACCACTATGGATCTATTTTGGTCCATTGCCATAACAGACTAATGTAGAATGGCCCATCATGACTTACCAGTACAATACCCAGCTACAGCGATTTTGCAGTTCCAAATGCCCAATACCATGCCTGGACCATTACGAAACATTCAATGATCATCTAGAGATTACAGTATCATAATCTAGAAGGATTCCCAGTCTAGTTAGCTGTTAACCTTGGCAGGCTTTTCCAGCACTGTTACAGGCATCATTCTCCATTACAGGCATCATAGGAGGTGTCTGTGTCATCCTTTTCATCAGGATACAATGACTCGCACTTACAAGTTCCAATGTCATTACTTGAGCCAACGATGACTAGAGAAGAATCAGCCTTATGCACATCGATTGAGAAAGTTTTGTAGCTGTTACCACCTGAATTTTGCCTGCCTCCTCCTGCTCCATCAGTGGCGATGTACAAAGTCCCAGCATCCATTGATCTAGAGATTGATCCATTGATTGAGAGGCAACTGCAAGACCGCAAGGTCAACAGACCTGTCCTTTCACACCAACGACTGACATCCAACTTTAAGAAGGCTTACTATCAGACACATGCCTGTTTTTCATACAGAGGTCACAGCCAGCGCCAGAGATGTGGCAGGTCAGGGAATGTCAAAAACCTCATCAATATGGTTCATTGACACAGCAGCTGGTCTGTAAGGATGTTACAATAGATTCTGTGTTTGACTTAGTACCCATGGCTATATTCCACCTAGCTGAAGATAGCCTTCTCTTGCCTGCCAATATGGCCACTGGTCATGCTTGGGAATTAGTATCATGGTGTATGTTTTGAACAGTGTGGCACAACACACACTTGCCAATGCCATAATAGCATCAGTGAATCTACAGCTTGTGGAAAGATATGGATTATGTCATTGAAATTGTTTTATGCACGGGTAATATCATGATTTTGAGATGTAATCAGCAAAATCAAAAACAGGTCACATAGCTGTACCATTCTTGTTCAATTACCATGTCAATAAATTGTTATAAACTAATATGACTGCTTTTATATTATAATGATTATAATTATTTTGTATTTACTTGTATTTTCTGATTTCTCCAACATGAAATAAAAGAAAACAACTAAAGAGTTCACAATTCACAGGCCACATAGTACTTATGGTCTATAATGTAGTGTGCTTATGCAAAGCATATTGTTTGTTCTTTAAAAAAACCACACAAAAATATTTGACCGGAATTTGCTTTAATCAACTTTTGTTTTTACCATACCTCATTCTTCCTGATTACATTTTATCCATAGGTCTATTAATATTTGATTGACCAATAATTTAATTTGACGCACTCAAGTGATTACCAGTACATATTTTTCATTGATATAATTGGTCCTACAAAGGGATGTAACCCATATTAACAATCTGAATGTTCGATTAATATTTATAAAATGTAGTAGATTAAGCACATAATTATCATATATTCACAATACTGTCATATATTCAATAAAGAATGCCTATAATATAGGTTAAAATTCAGAATAGAGATGGACTACTCGTAGATCATCATCAATCCATTTTTAGTTTTACATTTCAGCTTAAAGCAAAATGTAATGTCAACACATTACCCATATTCATTCTTAACAAGCTGTTGTTTCAACATCTCTCTTTGATTATAATTGATGGATTAGTCTTTGGTTTCCAACAACAATCCATGCCATTTACTGTAATTGTTTTAAACTCTGATATTGGCTTTGGCTACCCGTAATAGACAATGCCGGTACCCATTTGTTCTCAATCATTAATCCAGATCAATTACTTACTGGTTTTACGATCTTGAGTGGATTGAGAACCACAAGAAATGATGCCCTCTCTCTACTCTGGACATAAATAATAAATGTAAGCCAAAGGTATTGTTTTCATTGATTAAAGTGTGCAGGGTTTTCTTAGACCTGGTGCGCCCTCCTCCACGTCATAAGAAGTAACTAATGGAGGCAGTCTTTTTTAACCTGGCATGCATCTGGTGATGATGTTCACAATGAGAACGTCTTGGGACTTTTTAAATGAGTTAGGTTTACAGTATATAAAAAGTTTGACCTTTCAAAGATTTTACCCTGTTTTACCTTTATTTTTGGTTTGTATGTCTTTTGGGGGAATGCCACTTTTACTTGGCACTCTTTAGCCAGGATTGTGCTGATGTGCCATTAAACTCTGTGCGTACATATACAGTCTTATCCTTTTGCATCAGCAAAGCTCTTAAATAATATTCCTCCCATAAACATTTTCATATAAACCCCTTGACCTCTACAAATAACCTAGTTGTCTTGTCACTTATCTGATATACAAGAACTGGCCAGAATTGGCTGTCTTAACACATCCCCAGAACATTCAAAGCACAAAACTTGGCTGTAAAAATTGTAGAGTCTTCAACTTTATTCAAAACAAACTTGTACTCATAGGATTTTCTTTTATTTGATTAATTTCCTTGCATGTGAAACTAAAGCTATTAGCAATGGGTCACAGGGTGCATTGCAAAGGACTCCTTACAGTTGGCTTCATAGGACCTTAATTAGAGGAACTTGTTTTGGGAAAGCAAAGTTAAGGCACAGGGTGCATCGCAAAGGACTCCTTACAGTTGGCTTCATAGGACCTTAATTAGAGGAACTTGTGTTGGGAAAGTTAAGGGAATGGGCAATCAGGGGACATAACTCCTCTCAATGATGTCGAATGTCAGAAATCAAGTTCATTCAGGGTCTCCTCAATATAAAGATTACATGATAACTTTGGTTGAGATCCAACATTCCTTGGTGAAGTTGTGCTGTGGAAATCAATTGCTGACAGGCAAGTATGGGCCATATCTGTCCTAAATGATACTGTGGAATGCTGGAAATTGAATTCATTCAAGGTCACATCAGTTTAAAACTGCATGTCAAATTTGATTGAAGTCCCACAATCCATTGTAAATTAATGCTGCAGAAATGAAAGTCAGGCGGATAAGCATTCAGGGGTCATAACTCCTGTAAATAAGGTTGTAGAACTCTGGAAATCAAACTTATTCAAGTCTTATCAGTATAAAGCCCCATACCAGATTTGGTTGAAACCTAACATACCTTGGTAAAGTTATGCTTCAGAAAACAAAGTCAGGAAAAGCTATCAACTGGAGTGACTCCTGTAAATGATGTCGTTGAATGCTGGAAGTGGCACTAATTCAAGGTCTCATCAGTATATAGAGCAACATACTGAATTTTATTTAAATTCAATAAACCTTGGTACGAATTTGATTGAAATTCAACAAACCTTTTATGCTTCTGAAACCAGTCAAGAGGATGGGCAATCAGGAGTCATAACTCATGTAAACGATGTCATGGAACACAAGAAACCAAATTCATTCATTTTCTCAGATCAATATAAAGCTGCATATCAAAATTTTATTGAAATTCAAAAACCTTGGCAAAGCTATGCTGCAGAAACTAAGTCAGGAGGACAGGCAATCAGCGGGGAATAACTCCTGTAAATGAGGTTGTGGAATGCTGGAAATCAAATTTTTATTTAAGGGCTCATCAGTATAAAGCTGCATACCAAATTTTATTGAAATCCAACAAACCTTGTTCAAGTTATGCATCAGAAACCCAATCAGTGGTATAACTCCTGTAAACAAAGTTATTGAATGCAGGAAATCGAACTCATTCAAGGTCTAATCAATATAAAGCTGCATACCATATATGATTAAAATCCAAAAATCTTGGTAAAGCTCTGCTGTGGAAACAAAAGTAAGGAGGACGGATAATCAGGGGGCATAATTCTTGTAAATGATATCATGGAAAGCTCAAAGTCAAACCTATACAGTGTTTCATCAATTTAAAACTGTATACCAAATGAAGGGGAACAGGCAATCAGGGAGCATAACTCATGTATATGATATCGTAGAATGCAAGAAATCAAACTCATTTAATGTCTCATCCTTATACAGCTGCATGCCACATTTGGTTTAAGTCCAACAATTCTTGGAAAAGTTGAGATGTGGAAAAAAAGTTAGGTGGTAGGCAATCGGGGGCCATAACTCCTCTAAATGGTGACCAAGAAGGGTAGAAATCAAACTTGTTCATGGTCTCATCAATATAAAGCTGTGTACCAAATTAAAATCCAACAATATCCAGTAAAGTTCATATGCCGGAACCAAATTGTTGATAGATGGATTGGCAGATGGATGAACAGGATTATTATAGGGCTCCACCCACATAATGAAGCCTAATTATTACAAAATTAATTTAATACAGTAAAACCTGTCTTGAAAGATCTCTGCTTTGAGAGACCACCTGTCTTGAGAGACTGATTTTTTGGCAGAAGGGCGGTCTTTCAGGATAGGTTCCACTGTTTACTTGACAATATATATTTGAAATTTCAAGCTGGAGTTTTGAAGAAGGAGGGATTAATAAGATTTTAACACTGGTTATGATGAGTTTGATGAAATAAATCAGCGGTCTTTAATTTTTACACCTAATGTTTTTGGGTTCATTTATTAGGGAACATACTTGATTTGCAAAGTTCACACATTTGTGGGTCCATAAAGGAAGATTTTTGAACCTAGGATAGAGCTTAAGTGTTCCGACTCTTTCCTGAATGTTGCAGCAAACATTAGGCTTTTAAAAACCATGCATAATTCTGGCCCTAATTTCAGTAAATTTCTAAAATTCTCCTCAAATTTAGATTTTACATGATATTCCATCCAGTAGTACAGCCAGTTTTGGCATTTTTTTCAGAGACAGAGATAGTAGAAATAATGAAATATAACTAAAGTTTTTTAATTTATATCGACGGAAGCGGTTTCATTTTTGAAAACAGTGTCAAGGAACTCATCAGATTTGAGAAGGAAAACAACAAGGTTCTTTTCTGGAGAATTTAAGATATTGATATGAGGAAGAAAATTTTAACTGTTAAATTAAACTTTGGAGAGATGCATACATAACCACCAAATCAATAAATTTGTTACAAATTGCCTACAGGAAAGTGAAAGTTTCTTAATGGCATCAGTTAGCATGTGAAATATCATTACTTTTAAACCAGCTGGCATGACTGGAAATGTGTCCATACAACAAGCATTCACTGCCAATATGGTATACCAGTAATTTAGAAAACTTTGGATCAAGATGCAAGGCAAACTCATGTCAGATAGGGGCCATAACTCTGCCAAGTGTTGACTGCAAAATGCAAAAATCAAATGTTACTTCGGCCTTCTTGGTATTAAACCTCCAACCAAAATTGGTTTCAAAGCATGGAGACCTTTAAAAGGAACAGAGCAGTAACACAATTCATGATGGAAGACAAATGTTCAAGTCAGATAGGGGCAATAACTTTGCAAGAAAAAAAGTGAAGGAAATCAGACTTGACTGGTTCACCTTGGTATAAAGTCTCATACTAAATATGGTTTAATCCATCAAGTCTTTTAAAAGTTATCAAGCAGAAATGGAATTAATAACATATTGGAAGAGATGTTGGGATAGACATGGGTAATGCAATATGCTCCCTCAACAGAATAAGGTAACAAAATTTTAGCAAAACAGCAGGAATTGACGAATCCCCAAGTTCCATCTACCAAGAAGTTGCTGTCAGTCGACTGTTGTCTACCATATACATGTAGTAGGAATTTTTATTGGTGTAGAAATTTGAGAAACTTATCTGCCTCATGAAAATAAATTCTGTCAGAATTTACCTCCTCAAATATTAAAACTTCTTAGATTCTTAATTATTAAAATGTAACCAAACTAAAATCCCCAATTTTGGTTTGGAGGGATTGTCAATTTATGTAAAGGGAGGCAACTCAAATTTAGGTAAAAATTCAGACCTGATAGTTATCTCACATGGATATTGTTCCACTTATGGTAATACTTTTAGAAAATACAGTTAAAAGGAAATCATAATAAGTTCTCAGATGACGGTAATATAAATTATCAAGTGACATATAAAGCAAATAAAATGAAGATTATTTAGAGCAGTGTGTTTGTGACAGTAACAAGGACCTTGAATAGAAGAATCTCTAGTGTTATGTTCTTACATCTAATCTGATGTAAATTAGCATTAGTTTAGCACTCCCAAGCTATAAGTATTCTCACTACCGTATATACTCGTGTATAAGTCGGGTCCAAATGCAAACAATATAGACCCTAATCTGCCATTGCATAATTTGCCAGCAGATCAGGGTCTATATTGTTTGTTCTACTGATTAGTCATTAAAAACTGCATATACCCAGATCTGCCAGTGCATTATGCAATGGCAGATCTGGGTCTTTGCAGTTTGCAGTTGGTATTGGCTTATATGTGAGTATAGATGGTACTTTGATTTGAACAAACTTGCTAAATTTTTCATCCACAAAAAATACCCACTTTACAACATTCCATTTGAGCACTGCCTACTCTCTTCTTGCCAGGCTTTGTTTGATTTATTACATCAGAACATCTGGGACTCTGTTGGACTATAAAGTGGCCTGGTTAGTTGATGGTCTGTCACTTTAGCCAGGTTTACTACTTGTACAAATTCAGACTGTTATAACTAAACCATCTTTTACCCAATTTTCTGGAAATTTTCCATATGAACCAAACATTATTATCTTATAAAAAGATGAAATTTTCAAAAGAAAATTTGATTTGAAAAAAAAAAAGATAATTAGCATGCATGGTTTTCTCTGATTTGGCAATTTGAGAGTTGGCCCAAGTATATCAATATTCTTTTTGGTCCATTTCAGGTGGCTCACCATACATAGCAGCAAAGATCAACGAAGCCAAAGATCTTTTGGACAACAAGAGAAAGCAATAACAACTGTCATTATAGGATACTATAAATTTTATAGAAAAAAAACAAAACAATGAAAAAATGAATTTCTAAGACCATGTTGTATATTAAACAAATTTTAATTTTTATGACAATGTTTTGATGAGATTTTTTTTTTTAAATATTCAGCCTGGAAAATATTTCAAAGCATAAATATAGAAAATTAACAGACTGAATTCATGGCAAGGACAATGACAACATAAACAATAGCAGCACAGATTCTAGAATACTGTTTGATAATTATCTTGTATCTTAATTTAAAAGCTATTGTACAGGCTTCCAATAATAAAGTGAATATAGAGGACAGTGACCTACAGAACATTGGAGAAAATTACAAATGTAGTACAATTTACAAGTATGATGTTAAGTTGTTTAAATTTTAAACAATTTAAAGTGTGTAACTCATCTGGTCTTGGTTGTATCTATGTACAAAGTTTTGTAAATATGTAAAAGAAATAAAAAAAATTGGTAAACCATTTGTTTGTGATATTTGACATGTTAGAGCCCAGACCTCTGTGACCACCAAACCCCATAATTACCAACTGTCTCCCTACCCAATAGTTATATTGACAATTCTCTCATTTTCCAAAATTTGTATGGCCCTTGCCAGATGTTTTTTTTACACCCAAATTGAGGTGGTTCATGGACATTTATTATGAAAAAAATTAACTTGAAGGGTGTTATTAACTGTAAATAATAGGGTAATGTGATGCATTCCATTATTAGACATACTGGAAAAGTAGTCATTTTCTATTCCAGATTTGCCATTGCATCAGATTTAGTATTATCATCTCATTTGACTGGTAATAGGGCTAAGTTCTCTAATTTTTATTCACTTTTTCATCTTCATATATGTGGTACAAATGCTATAAAATGAACAGTGCAAGTTATTACTCTAAATGGTCTGACCAGTGACACTTTATCTTTAAATCTTGATAATTTATTTAATACAGGGAATTTGTAACTGGAGCAATTAGTGACAAGTGTATCGCAAAGGTCCCTACAAGCAAAAATTTGGTTGGCTGTGCCTTTCACAGAGGAAACGTGAAAAACATAAGTGGGTATACCCAACAACCAGGGACCATAACTACACAAAATGGTAATGTGAAATGCTCACAAACTCATCAAGATAACACCTGCACACCTAAATATCCAATTATTCCTGGTAATATGATGCTGCTGAAAGCAGAGTTTGAAAGGACAGGGAATCTGGGACCATAACTCTGCTGATTGAGGATGTAGAATGTTGACAAAACAAAACTGAGATTGTATCAATACAACCTGCATTCATTTTGTAGAAATCGTTTGTTCCTTGATAAGGTTATATTGTGGAAATGAAAGATGATTCGTAAAATCTTTTGAATAAAGAATGTTTAATAAAATCTTTTGAATAAAGAATGTGCCATAAAAAATTTTTTGAATAAAGAACGTGTAAAAAAATCTTTTGAATAAAGAATGTGTAATAAAATCTTTTTTGAATAAAGAATGTGTAATAAAATCTTTTGAATAAAGAATGTACCATAAAATCTTTTTTGAATAAAGAATGTGTAATGAAATCTTTTTTGAATAAAGAATGTGTAATAAAATCATTTGAATAGAGAATGTGCCATAAAATCTTTTTTGAATAAAGAATGTGTAATAAAATCTTTTGAATAGAGAATGTGCCATAAAATCTTTTTTGAATAAAGAATGTGTAATAAAATCTTTTGAATAAAGAATGTGCCATAAAATCTTTTTTGAATAAAGAATGTGTAATAAAGTCTTTTTGGAATAAAGAATGTGTAATAAAATCTTTTGAATAGAGAATGTGCCATAAAATCTTTTTTGAATAAAGAATGTGGAATAAAATCTTTTGAATAAAGAATGTGCCATAAATTCTTTTTGGAATAAAGAATGTGTAATAAAATCTTTTTTGAATAAAGAATGTGTAATAAAATCTTTTGAATAGAGAATGTGTAATACAATCTTTTGAATAGAGAATGTGTAATAAAATCTTTTGAATAGAGAATGTGTAATAAAATCATTTAGCTGCTGGATGATTAGACTGATGATTGCTGTGCAGGTAAAATTCCTACTGGGACAAAAATACACTGCCCTGAAAGTTTAAAATTACAAAAAAGCTAAGCAACATAAGACAGATATAAAATGCATGGCTATATGCTTAGCTCAGGAAAGAATAGAAAAGGCAAGGAAATAATTCAGAGCTGTTCCATTTAAACATACATGGTACTCGGGGGGAATGCACTTTTAAAAAAATATATTCCAGGGTCCTCCGAGTACTCGAAGAGTTCATGTGAAAAAAATACAAAATTCTAAATTGTATCTATGGGGTGACTACTCAACATTAAAAGTGCCTTCCCTGTGTCCCAAGTATATTTTACTGGAACAACCCTCATTTGAAATTTAATAACAATTTTGGAATAAAACCAAGCAATTGCAGTATTAAACCAGATTTAGAGGGAATGCAAAAATCTTTATTAAACCTAAATCCCAACAATATAGAGGCAGGAGTAAATAGGAATCCTCATGTCCATCAATCCTTCTGTCACAGAATCTTGTCAATGCGACTATCGCCCCACCCCCCCTTTCTTAGTGCTGAAACAAATACCTGATTTTACTATTTGAATATTCATAGCCTGTATTCAATTCACATTCAAATATTTGTTGTAGTGTCATCATGAAATATTTACTATCGCCACTGCTGACTTTTGTTGAATCAGAGGTCATGAAGCCAATTTAAAACAAGTTCTGTGAACAATTGTGACCCATCTAACTTGTACATAGACTTGTCTTGTCATCCAGGTTGCAGAATTACTAAGCTACACTACCCTTCTATGATAAAAACAGAGTGGATGACACTTAAAGAATAGAACCAGGTATCTTTTTGCTGAAATATATACATTGAAATATACTCATAGATTCATTCATTAAAGGAAGTCGGCATTGTTGTATCTCCATAATTAGTGACTGCCAATGAAAACAGAGAATGCAAAGGAGAAGTATTTGAGGGTTATTCTCAAAACTATTTTCTTACATCATTGAAATGTATACATGTATATGCTTGTCTAAGTCTGTAAACTGGGCCCCGCTTTCACAAAACCTATATAAGCCTGTCTAAGTCTGTAAACCTGGCCCCGCTTTCACAAAACATATATAAGCCTGTCTAAGTCTGTAAACTGGGCCCTGCTTTCACAAAACATATATAAGCCTGTCTAAGTATGTAAACTGGGCCCCACTTTTACAAAATGTATATAAGCCTGTCTAAGGCTCAAAACCTGGCTCCGCTTTCACAAAACATCTAAATTTGAGTACATACTCATCTATTCGACTAAAATTTTTATATCTCCATATATTATCACCAGCAAATTCATGGACAATTATTTTGAAAACTAAGCAATTGTGTGTTTTGTTGTTTTTTTTTCCAAATGAAGGGTGATAAAAAAAATTTAAAGAGTTTTGTGAAAGCTGGACCTGATCGGGTGAGATTTTCTGAGTCTGCACTGCTTTTAAATTCAGAAAGTATGTTTAACCATTATACAGTATTGATTTGTTGGAATTGGTTTTAATACTGTAGTAAGTGAAGTATCAAAGATTTTTAAATTGCTACAATCTTCATGGTAGTTCTGAAAAACACAAGAAGAAACAAAACAAACAAGATGAAGATGAACCTGGGTATGCAACATTAAGTTATCACACTCAAGTGAAAAATGCACAACTTCCACTTATTTTCATTTAGAACCAACTAAGTATCATATGAAGTCTACTGGTGAAAACTCCATGTTGATATAACCATCCATTTGGGAGGAGTAGAGATAATATATTTTCAAGTTGACCACCATATTGAGGGTCTTGTGACAGGGTCAGTTTGCATAATTTTCATTTAGGACGAACTAGTAGCAATAACAAGATTTTCAAGATGGCCACCATAATGGTCATATTGGACATCTTGAGAAGTTTTCTGGTGAAAATGCAATGTTGATATGACTTGATTGGCTGCCATGGTGGCCATATTGGAAATCAGATTGGCACCATTTAGGACCAGCTAAACATCATAAGAAGTCTTTTGGTTGAAGCACAATGTCGATATGATGAGCCATATAAAAAAAGTAGCGATAACAAGATTTTCAAGATGACCGCTGTGATAGCCATATTGGAGGTCAGATCAACACCATTTTCATTTATGACAGACTAGAACTCATAAGAAGTCCTTCAATGAAAACCCCCATGTTGATATGTCCATCCATTCAGGAGGAATAACAATAACATGATTTTCAAGATGTCCACTGTGACAGCCATATTGGACATCAGATTGGAATCATTTTCATTTAAGACCAACTAGACATCATAAGAAGCATTCTGGTGAAAACCCCATGTCAATATGACTTTCCATTCAGGAGGAATAGCAATACAATTTTCTATATGGCTGCTGTGGTGGCGATGTTGGATGTCAGATTGGCACAATTTTCAATTAGGACCAACTAGACATTAAAGAAGTCTTTCTGTGAAAACCCCATGTTGATATGACCATCCATTCCAGGATGAGTAGCGATAAGAAAATTGTCAACATGCCCACTGTGGTGGCCATATTGGATGTCCTAGCTGCATGATGTTCATTTAGAACCAACTAGACCATGGGATTAATGACCAACTAGACCATGGGATTAATGACCAACTAGACCATGGGATTAATGACCAACTAGACCATGGGATTAATGTGTCTGTAAAGTTTCATTGCAATCCTCCAAGTAGTTTCTTCAGAGTAGTGATAACAAACTTGTGCTAATGGATGGATGGACAATGGATAACAGACCATCCCACAAGCTCTCCTGGTCTATGACCAGTAGAGCTAAAAATCTCTTTGCTGCTACAATTTTTATAGGAGTTATTGCCCATTTTAAGCTACAGCTGAATGCAGTGTAGAAACATTTTGTGAATTTTACATTCACTAACTTCTGAGTTAGTTCACTAGTTACAAGCTTCTGAGGTTTTGTTGGATCGCTGTGAAATTTGGTACATACTATGGTCATCATCTAAAGATGCACAGAATCTATTTAATGGGTCACCATAAACTTTCTACATGTTATGCTCATCATTTGAAGATGCATATTGCAAGAAATTACTGCCTTCATGCAATTTTTGTTGTTGCCCATTTTGTCTTGCAGCTGAATGCAGTGTGTAACAGAATTTTGTGAAGTCACTCATCCTGAAGATTCTGATGGATTGATGCTAAACTTAGTACATGTACATACTATGGTCATCATCTGTGATTTTTGTTTTGATTTGGACATGGATGTAGTGTATGACAGATTTGAATGAAAGCAACTAGTCTGTTTTCAACGAATCATGATGGAATTTGTCTAAAGACCCACATATCAACAAATCACTGTGCTATTGCAATTTTTGCTAGAGTTATTGCCCTTTTTGTTCTCTCTCTCTCTCTCTCTCTATATATATATATATATTGACAAATCACTATGCTGTCACAATTTTCTTTTTTGAGTTATTGCTTTTTTATCCGGCAGCTAAAAACAATGTAAGACAGAATCTTATGAATGTGACTTGTCAAGCATTATTTTATGGATTACTGTTTCATAGTATGGTTATCATCTAAAGGTGCCACATCTCAGATGTAAATTAGAATATCTGTCTTTAATTGCTAATACAATTTCTGTCATTCTTTCCATTTTCCACAGTAACAGCGTTGTTTTTAAACAAAAATTAAATTGAACGGCGTACACAATGTTGCAGAATTAGGCTGAATTAGTCTGTTTCAATGTGGGAGTGCAATCTTTTGGATATTCGGCAAATTCTTGAAGTTTTCTCATACATGTTGTGTCCCTTAATAGCCTTTTAAGAGTAATTCCCTTAGCTTATCTCTTGGGGAGAAAACCCCCGAGTCCATAATAGAAAATGGGTGCAGATTTGTTGAGTTTAAAACCTGTTTGCCGTTTCAGAAGCAACAAAAACTGTTATCATTATTAAAGAAAGTTAGGTATAATGTTATGAACTTTTACAATTTGCAATTAGCAATAAACAATCACCGGTTTTTGAATGTAAAGTCATGTACACATGTTAATGTACGGTTTTAAATTGCAGTCATATTTAATGATGCTTCCCACAGATTAACATTCTAATTTTAAAAGTTAGTGACTTTTCCATAATCAAAGATTAATAGGGAAAAATTTTAAGAACTTTGTGATGAAATGTAAAAATATATTGAACATAAGCTTCATAAATAACAAAGTATTTTGATTGTCCCAGTTTCATCAGAGGTCATCACACTCTTTGTGATTTGACAATGTCACGAGGTTTTGTATGAATGTATTCATTACATTTAAATTTCCCTGTACCAGTATTTCACGTCATCTGTATCTCTCGGGTTAGATTATGTACATATTATGATATGAAAGGTACCATGTGTTAGACCATCATTGAATTAGATTGCTTTATACAGATGTAGGCACCATAATTGTTCTTACATAAAAAGTAACAAATAGCCCTGCTTAATAGATATCAATCCATTGAAATTTTGAATCAACAATTTAGTGTCACCTAGTGTTTGGTATCACATCTTAATCAGCAGCAAGGGCAATAATGATCAGAAAGTTACACTGGTTAAAATGAAGATGATGAAATCCACGCACATCTGCAGATAGCAGTGGGAAGCACCATTTATCATTTAATGGATTCAGACTGTTTAATGAATTCAGACTTCAATCTATCTCTCTCGTAATTATTAATGATTAGCTTGTCAGCGATTGGTGCATTGGTATCTTAGATCAGAATGTTATCAAATATTTTATCTTATAAGCCTCGACCTATTGATTCACTTACCTTAATTGGTGGTCGGGCTTGTATTGGTACAAAAGTACCATCTATTGTACTAACAACATTCAGCATCATAGCAAAATGGAATAAAAGCGGTTTCACAGAATTCAGGTCAGAAGGAAAGCATATTAAATTTTTTTATCCCTCATACAATTCATTTGATATATTGGTGACGATTCTTGAAGCCAATGATCAGCAAACACCATGTAAATCTGCCAGTTCTGACAGAAAACCCCTTTTTGCATAAAAATGGGGCCAAAAGCAACTGGGTTGATGTCGAAATGACATACAAACATTTTGTTGGATGTTGACATCTTAGATTTAGCATGTCAGTGATTTCAAATATTAAATTATGTGGCAGTCTGTATTGCTCTATTAAAGTAAAATTTTCTGCACTGTTGAAAAAGTTAGTTCTGTTACGAATAACTCTTTCTCCTGAAAGAGTGATCTATTTCTTCCTTATATTCTATTATGAAAAATTCAGCCGTCATATTCGTTTACAAATTTTAACTAGTCACCATGTACTTTTTTTACGGTATACACAAGGTAGATAACTTGTGTAACTTGCACACGTTTTTTCACGTATTTTACGTTCAACTGTAAATTAGGCGCAAGTTGTGAAATGGATGGTTTTACATACAGGAGTTAACAAGTATGTATAATTTATGAATGCTTTGTCAAATTATTGCCAGATGCCCATCAGGTTCAATTGAAAGACCTCTTCTGTATGGGAATTTTTAAATGACACCGTAAAGCAGATTTGACAAGATGACAAAACATTTTCAAGATTGTTGCTGTTCTTCAGCAATGAAAAACAAAAAGCATTACTAAATTTAAAAATTACATTTAGCAAACATTAGCAATTTCAAAAAGTTCAGAACTGAAGCTATGGGGTTGATAGGCACTTAATATAATCCAGACTGTTCTAAGTGTTTAATGCCAACAAGATCCAACTAAATTTAATGGGTGGTGGGGTCTCTGAAAAAGTGCCTTCCAAATCCTGTGTACATTTATTTCTGACAGAGCCCTCAATAAAATTTGACACATTTAAAGTGGATGAAATTGTGCATTTAGGCCCTCCAAATCTCTGTAAAATTGTCCCCCAAAGCAAACTCAAATGTTTGTGAAGCAATTTTTGTTGCTGCAAGCTACCTCATCTGTCAACCATTAGATTATAGCTTCAAGGGCTCAGTG
Source organism: Margaritifera margaritifera (assembly GCA_029931535.1). Classification (NCBI taxonomy): domain Eukaryota; kingdom Metazoa; phylum Mollusca; class Bivalvia; order Unionida; family Margaritiferidae; genus Margaritifera; species Margaritifera margaritifera. Next base: position 71,567 of record JAQPZY010000811.1, read on the forward strand.
GTTAGCATGCTGGACTTGCAGTCAGTGGGTTGCAGGTTTGAATCCTGCTCAGACCAGCCTGGGTCAGCTGCTGTTGTTTGTCTCTAGTTGAGGCACTGTACTTCCATTGCCTCAGTCCTAAATAGTTCATCATATATTTCTAGTCAAGGCAATGAACTCCCATTACATCAGCCTTAAATAGCCTGTGGCATGACTCTTGTCAAGGCAATGAACCCCGATTACATCAGCCTTAAATAGTCTGTGGTATGTCTCTTGTCAAGGCACTGAACTATTATTACCTCAGCCCTAAATAGTGTGCAGTATGTCTCTTGTCAAGGCAATGAACTCCGATTACCTCAGCCTTAAATAGTCTGTGGTATGTCTCTTGTCAAGGCACTGAACTATTATTACCTCAGCCCTAAATAGTGTGCAGTATGTCTCTTGTCAAGGCAATGAACTCCGATTACATCAGCCTTAAATAGTCTGTGGTATGTCTCTTGTCAAGGCACTGAACTATTATTATCTCAGCCCTAAATAGTGTGCAGTATGTCTCTTGTCAAGGCAATGAACTCCGATTACATCAGCCTTAAATAGTCTGTGGTATGTCTCTTGTCAAGGCACTGAACTATTATTATCTCAGCCCTAAATAGTGTGCAGTATGTCTCTTGTCAAGGCAATGAACTCCCAATACCTCAGCCCTAAATAGTGTGCAGTATGTCTCTTGTCAAGGCAATGAACTTCCAATACCTCAGCCCTAAATAGTGTGCAATATATCTCTTGTCAAGGCAATGAACTCCCAATACCTCAGCCCTAAATAGTGTGCAGTATGTCTCTTGTCAAGGCAATGAACTCTGATTACCTCAGCCCTAAATAGTGTGCAGTATGTCTCTCGTCAAGGCAATGAACTCCGATTACATCAGCCTTAAATAGTCTGTGGTATATCTCTTGTCAAGGCAATGAACTATTATTATCTCAGCCCTAAATAGTGTGCAGTATGTCTCTTGTCAAGGACATGAACTCCGATTACCTCAGCCCTAAATAGTGTGCAGTATGTCTCTTGTCAAGACAATGAACTCCCAATACCTCAGCCCTAAATAGTGTGCAGTATATCTCTTGTCAAGGCAATGAACTATTATTATCTCAGCCCTAAATAGTGTGCAGTATGTCTCTTGTCAAGGCAATGAACTCCCAATACCTCAGCCCTAAATAGTATGCAGTATGTCTCTCGTCAAGGCAATGAACTCCCAATACCTCAGCCCTAAACAGTCTGTGGTATAGTTCAAGTCAAGGCACTGTACTCCCATTGCCTCAGCCCTCAATAATCTTTCAAATGCCGATGTGCCATTAAACACCAGTTAATCAACCAACCAACCAACCATTAGCTTTTATTACATTTGTCATATATTTCTTTCCTCAGTTAATACTATCAGGTCATTGCATTTGTAATCATCTACTGAAAGATCTTGTGCAAAATACTGGTCATGATATGAACAGACTTGTGGATAAAGAAAGCGTAACATTTAATTATCTGTTTATCAATCTATACATAATGAGTGCATCTGATTTAGAGAGTTCTGCGGAGAGTTATGGGACCCTGTTCCACTGAGATCAAATCAAGTTGGTAGGATCCCTAAGCCAGGGATTTACAAATCCACTTGCTCAACTACCAGGACAAGCTCAAATTTGGTTTGGGCAAGCTCAAGTTTGCAAGGCAATTGTCTGTGGGCAGGTCCAAAAAATTGAGAGATGGATACAAGATACAAGAAATTGTATTTAATGTCGGTAGTCTTGGTAAAATATAGACTAAAAACTTGTTCTCTGCTTTTTTTTTCTTCCTGACACGACTGTTTGCCACCAGTTGGGTCATAAAAAAAAAAAAAAAAAAAAAAGGCATAGAACAACTTGTTGGTCTAGGTAAAATACAGTAGCTATGTGCGAGCTATTCTACAGACAAGGGGTTGTGTTCAGTTCCTAATGCTTTATGTTCATAAAGTTTTATACCCAGCAATCTTGCCACAGTACATTTATCAGCACCCTTATTAATATTTATATGTAGCGCATTCTTCTTCTGCATACCTGGCTACTGTTTCTTTCATCTGCTGTATGTGCCATTTCCACCTTGTAGTCAACGTCGAGGTCAGTCTCGCATTTTCTCTCACAGACGTAATAATGTAAATATTTACTATTTAAAGCAAGTTTTGACAAATACGGAATAAATATTTATATTTTAACTTATCAGTTACATTTTATTTGTAATATTTGTACATATTCAGATTCGCTGACTTTCAGATTCTAAGTTAGCCTTGGGCAGTTTATCAGATTGCCGATTCTAAACAATCGGCTTTTCAAAGATTCTTTTTATGCAGGTCACCAATTTTATGGTGAGTAGGTGTTAATTGCTAATAATACAACTCATGAGATTTCTTTGACAGGTGTGTTTGGAAATAAAAAGCATTCATCTCTAACGATTAACTACCAGTAGGATTTTGTTCAATGCATAATTGATGTTACAAAAATGTAGCACCCACAAGCAGTGTTTATGATATGTTGTTACATGATAATTACAAGAGACCAATACATACTTACTGCTTGGCAAACAATTAAACGAAGAAAAAAAAAAAGGGTTCTCAAATCATTTTCAACAGTCGGATTCTCAATTATTTTGATGAATGTTGCCAATTTCAAGGTGACTAGATGATAATTGTTAAGTAAATGGATAAAATACGTGTTTACAAATCCTTCAGTTGTGAGTATAAATAAATCATTACAAACAGTCTAGCTTTCATTCTTTCTCCAGTTCTCTCTCTCATTTACTTAAAATGTAACTATTTCCAAACCCTTTTCTATCTATCCAATAATCTGTTTACATACAGGTAGGTCTGCTTTTGTTCTTCTAACTATATCTGCTTTCCAACTCTTTCTAATCTACATATCTATCTACATGCATTATTTCCATATATATTTTTTGATAACTTTAATTATCAACATATGGTTTTAAGATGCCAACAGAGATACAAAGAAAACAAAAGTTTCAATAAACACAACGCGATTTCCTGAAAAATATACCATATTTTATCTTATTGTTTTACTCATGTTGGAATATTATGTTTGGAGCAAGCCGATATTTTCCAAGGGCACGTTCAATTTTCCAGTCAGCTTGCCATTGGCAAGCCGACTTTTATAAAATTTGTAAATCCCTGCCAAAGCACTTAATTTTGTTACTGATCTGTGCTCTTTCTGTTGTGAATCATAATTCTTAATATCTGTACCTTTGGCTGACTAGACAGTTTAGATTCTTGTACCACCTAATATACAACAATGACTTTTGTGGAGTTTTATGTAATATATAGAGGAGATCTACATATTTTGAGGAAAAAAGGAAATATTTCATGAGTGAAGTGGGAAACATCATACTGTCATGAGCAGTGAAGCCATGAGTGACAATACAAAATGTTACCACTTCACGACTGAAATATTTCCTTTTTATCTACAAAAAAAACCCCTAGATTTTCTTTTTCTTATATATTTTTAAGGCAAAAACTGTTGATTTGCATGGATTTTTTCAAATTGTGATTAATTGCAGCATTACTCTATTGATAAAAAGAAGTCAAAAAATGTACAGTAATTTAGGACAACAATCTTATGCAAAATCAGCTTGTACAAATAATGCTTCAAATTGTGTATTTTGTCAAATTAATGACTTTTTTCAATTGAAAATGAAGAGCTTTTTATTTTTGAGAACACATTTCCTGCACGGATTGATACAGTGAACAAACATTGTTGGGGTGGAGGTACGGTAGAAACCTCACAGAGTGGTCACATCTGACAGATTTCAGAGTGTAATATCTTTAAACAAAAGATTTTTACAATTGTGGGCTTACTTGTTGGGACTTCGATTCTTTATTTTGCTCATTTCTGAATTCAAACGTGAGCTTGCAGTCTAGTCATGTAACAGGTGCTACACCCATATTTCAGTTGTTACCTGATTTCGGTTTGCAATCAACACTCATCAATGCCTGATTTCTCCATCATTTTCAAACATGATAATGATTGTGTTCAGATTTAGAATCACTACTTAAACAATTTTATTACATTAATTAACCAAGCGCTTTTCCTAAAAAAATGTGTCTGTTTCTCATAGAGTGTAAAAGGCATACAATACTGAATGGGTGACAGAATATTGAATAGCAACAGTTCATGTAAGTTCAGTCACTAATAATTTGCAGGATTCATGTGGAAAACTTAATTTAAACAAAATTAATGCTTGAAGCCTACATTTTGTTGTTTCGTGTTTGTTTTTAGGCATTTTTTGATGATGCCTTCTTAATGAATAAATTAATATATACTAGAGGGTCTACAGTCTTGACACATTTTAAGATACATTCATCCTGATGGACAGAGAGGATCATTAGAAGAAGCAGAAAAATAAAATAGGCCTAAATATGGAAATACAGATTTGAATAACATACATAAGGGCAGACATATTTCCTAAATGGTAAAAGAAAGTAGTTCCAAAAGAGATATTACCACTGTGGCATGTGGCAACATCATTTTTCTCCCACTGATACATTTCAATATCTCATTATGAAATATATAGTAAATAAATTTTGATATTTTGCTTATTGGAAAACGTGTATTTATTCTCTTTCTCTGTGATTTTGTTATGTTGCCTGCCCCATGCATACCACATCTTGATGGAACTTGCAAATCAGTGTCCCACACAAAATTCTTTGTGACTAGATTTAAAATTACTGAGTTTAGTGCAATCAGCACTCTAAATCAAGCACCCCAATTAAAATATCAAACAATATTCTCAAAATCCTTGCAATATCTAATCCTTTTGCGAGAGAAAGAGAGAGAGAGATAGGGAGAGCGAGAGAGAGTGAGTGTACAAGACATTTTAAATATAGAGAAATCAAGTTTTTGATGTACTAAAATGTAATTATCCTCTGCAGAGTAAGCAGGCCAATTAAATAGTGGGATATAAAATGACTCAAATGTGTCCATTGGATGCAGATGCTCCACCAATAGCACACAATACTGCAAAATGAAAAATATTCTGGAAAAACTTCTAAGATCATAATTGAACAATTCACACATCGTAAGTTCATGATTGTTGTATCTTCCAAATTTGCTATGAATCCCTGGATAGGTGTGTGTACATAGTTGCTTTCTTAAGATTTTGTGCTAGAAGGATGAATCAATAGATGAGCATCAGAAATGTTTTATTTAACCTTGCTATATTCTTGGCATCAACATTAACTCATAAATTGCTGTCAAACAGCAGCAAAATGGAATACAAAACTGCTTTGTGTCACCTTTTCCAAATAACAAAAAGATGCAACAAGGATTCCATGGAACTCTTAGTCTCACCTGCAAAGTATACTATGATGTACCACCAGTGTATTTGACTTGTAAAAACGATGACAGAACTTTACAGTTGACACCAAAATCGTTGAGAAAAGGGTACCTATATCTTGCCATCTACTACTGCAGGCTTTACAAAAATGGAACTTAAAGTCTGACCTTGACTTTTGTGTTGGGTTTCACAAATAAGCAACTGAAAAATGAGGATATCACTTGGTATCAATATAATCAGTAAGCAAAACCCATGGAAAGAATTTGTCAATAAGGCTTGTAAATTAAAGTAAAATAAGATACAACAACTCTGAGCATGATAAATGAGACAACCCAATATATAGGTTTCTCTACGATTGAACAAAAAACAAAAAACTAAAATCAAAAACAAGGTTTTGTATGCTTTCTAGGACTTCTGCCTTTGAAAATGAAACATCAGGTAACAAGTTAGGCTGTTCAGGACCAGTATTAAAGGTCAGCTTTGAAAATGTCCATTTATCACAGCAACTGCAGAAAAAGGTCACACTTCTTTTGCTAGTAATGTGTTTTAGCTGAGCACTGGGTCTAGTTGTTTAGGGCAGATGTTAAAGATCAAATCTGGCCATCAGTCACAGTCCCTGCTGAACAAGTCGACACATCTTTTTACGACAGGAGTCATCAACTGCGCATTGGATCTAGCCTGTTAAGGCAGATGTCGAAAATGAAATCTGGCCACCAGTCACAGTCCCTGCTGAATGAGTCGACACATGTTTTTACTACAGACATCAGCTGAGTACTAGGTCTTCGAGCTCCTGCATTAAGGCTGCTTCCCCTTGTACCTTCTCCAACTGTAAGTACAATAAATAGTAAGACTGCCAGTTAGATTTATCTCCCATGACAGGCCTTTGAAAGTTTTTCTTTTTTAAAGTTTACTTGCCCATGTGGAAATGAATTTCATATTTTACCTTGCCCCTTTCATTTTTCACTTCCCTTCCCCAAACATGTTACAGAAAGTATCAGATTTAATTTTTCCCAATGGGTTGTCGGCATCTGGATGCCTGCTTGTCTGTGCAAAAATTAACTTGTACCAGGGAATTGGCAATGTGAATTTAAAAGGCCTGCTTGGAAAAGGTGTCCACCATTATTTAGACTGACTTTCCATGGTACACCTCTCGCTCAATAACTCGCACACAATAGGGTCCAAAAACAGAGACCAAACAAGGGCGCGAGTTACCAAGGGACCTAAAAAAATTAAGAAGTGATGCCATCCCCGCTGGAATCGAGAAAACCGCAGTGTGTGTGTGTGTGTAATGGGGCTGTTTAATGGTTAAATACTTGTTTTTTAATTGCATTGGGAATAATTGTCAATAAAGAGCTTTTTTTCTAATGTAGTTCACTTTTTGGTATAAATTACCTTTATTTTCAAGACATCCAACCTATGAAAGATTGTTAACAACATTAGTCCAAGCGGTTTCCATAACACGTGTACGGGAAAATATTGTGTATTATGTCACTGCTTTTTGTTGTTGTTGATTCACCACAAAACAAGATTCCTTTTTTTTTTAAAACTAGGGACATTTATTTCGTGAAACAACCATCAACGTCAAAACTCGATTTATTTCTTGTTCTATTAATAAAATATGGATGCCGTGATTTCATTGCAAGTAATAGTGAAACTTCTTCTCATCCTTGAGGAAATCTCTGAGTAGCAATTTAGAAATGTTAAGTTCAATACAAACTCTGGAACTAGCTTCTCCGTAATTAACTGTATCTGTGAAACAGCTTTTTATTCACCAAGTACTCATTTTGCTTGGTTGCCTTTCTATCTTTGTGAATGAGTAGGCTCATTTAAGGTAGTTTAATTATATTACTTACATAATAATATTTATAACTGTGTTCGACTGATCAAGGAAACCAGAAATGGTCAGTGAGCAGACAGATCTGCTTGTTTACATAGAGAGCTTCCATTTGGTTCAAAACGCCAACAAGCTGACAGTGTTAGGGACCCCCTGGTGAATAGCCAATCAAAAACATCTTTTATACACCTAAGCATCTGGCAATACAAAAATCTCTAGGAAACATGTATTTGGATGCAATCAGAAGTAACACCCAAAATGTGTTACCAACCGATTTCACGCTAAAATGAAAAGAATCACCAAGGGTAAATGAGTTAGATAAGAGCTGTAAAGTTACTGGGCAGATATTAAAAGTAACCAAGTTTCATTATCCTATCTTAAACATTAGAGTAAAAGTGCACAAATTGGGATATAACCGAAAAAAAGTTTAGGTGTACCATGGTTTATACCTGTATTTCAAACAGCACTTATGATATTAAACAGAAGAAACCTTAAAATATTTACCTGTCGCCTTATCCTTGATTATAAGACCTCAAATGTGCAATCCAACACATTTTCTAGTGACAATATATCGTTATACCAAGCTTCATCCACTTATTTTAAACAGCTGTCAAGTTAAAAGCACAATGTGACTGAAACTCAGAACTATTGATATGTGACATTGACCTGGAAGACAGGACCCCCAATGTGGTACACCACACCCCTTTAAATGACGATATAGAGTTATACCAAGTTGCATTCCATCATTTCAAATGTTTTTAAAATTACAGAGTAGAAAGGGAAGTGCAAAACACAACATATAACACAATGACATTGACCTTGAAGATAAGATCACCAATATAGTACTCAACACACTACATACATATATCCACACACACACATATATATAATACATGCTATAACACGACGTGTCGTGAAAAAAACATGATTTTGGACTCCCAACCCCCCCCCGACAAAAACACGGTTTTCAGCAATCTTAACACAAAATAAAATTTCCCACAAAAACAAACAGAAAAAAATGTATATTTCTCGACCACAATGATATATGCCCGTAATCTGTGGTATGTATAAACAGTCAACAGTCCTGCTCTTAGCTCAAGTAAAACCATCCTCTGGGCAGTTTATACATCTGTTTTAGAGGCAATTAAAAGGTAAGGCACACAGAGATAAACAGCCACCTTTTAGAGATTTACTTAACTGGCTCACAATAGCTAGGGTCATGTTTGTGTCAAATCCTTTGAGCACTGCTGAGGGAGAGCCCATTAGGCTAATTTGCATAGATAAAGTACACTAAGTGGAACAACCCAATTTGTCTGAAGTTAAGTACATCAAAGAAATGCGTGTTGAAGAACAAATGTTCTTACACATCACTGACTGCATTGAATGAGAATGCTGAAGCTATCTTTATTAAAATTTGTGATCAGTGGCAAAGTTTCTTTGATGTTGGATTTTTACCCCATATATAAAACGCAAAACATGATTATTTCGGTAGGTTGAACAACAGCTCTAATGCAGTGTTGCACCTAGGATCCCGAGGTCGGGGAACAGTGTGTCCCTCACCCTCCAGATTTTGGCGACACACAACATTTTAAAGGGACAAAAGGAAAATTGTAGTACATAATGCACTAGAAGTGCTAAAAAAATGAGATAATCTTATTTGCTTCGACAGTTTTGCAACCTTAACTTTCTCATATTTTCCTTAGACATTTACATTATTACAATAAACATTTTATCATGTGATCAAGTAACTCATAAAAACATTAACTTGTTTGAATATCTGGTTAACCTGAAATGAACTGCACCATGAAATTTTCCATTCCGGATCTTGCTCTCATTTAACACAGATATTCACCCATTATCTACTAGCATTTATTGTAATAAATACCCATGTTTTCTTAATTACTTTTCTTTTATAAGTATTAAATCATTAATCAAATGACAAATTGTTCATTTATATAAATTAGTACCTCTTTTCATTAAATCAGCCTGAGAATAAATGAAATCTTCACTGCCATAGGTGTGACTTTAACCTCGAAAATACGTTACAATAGTGGCGGTCAAAGCCTTTAGCAACTCGGCCGACTACCACAAACATTGAATGTTTTCATTGGCAGATTCATTGTTTGAAATGGATATTCATTGCCATCTTATAGGTTTTATCACTTTTAGCGACTTTGGCCCTTGCTAGCGCCAACATAGAGATGGAAGCACATCAGTGAAGGAAGAGTGTAGGCATATTTTGTGAACACAAATGACACTTGCATTACTTTCAAACCAACTAGTGAACTATTGAAAGCAGCAAAGGCTCCAAGTAATTAAAACTACATTCCACCGTCCAATGGATTTTAAAGACAGTAACTTGGTGTATTTCTGTATTCAATGTCTGCAAGGTTGTGACCATGTGTACATATGTGTGTGGTGATGTTATTTGACAATGCTAAGTCTACCATTTTTTTGTTTGTAAGTATATTCAATATTTCAGAGAAAACAGATGGCATTTTCTTTTATTCAGATTTGAATTTCCAGATAATTTGCTATAGGCTGATTTGAAAAGATAGCTTGTTCTCATTTGGATGATGTTGCTTTTGGGGGGTCACGCGCACTGATCCCCCTAGGGACCTTGAAACATGCTTTTTGAGTCTCAAAAACCCCCAACACTGTCTGAGAATATGGCACGTATGATACACACACACATACATGCATGCACGTGCGCACACACACACACATAATTACAAATATACACCAAAGAGAGCAAAAAGTACTATCCCTGGATTCTACAGAATAATGCTTGATAACATTAACAGAAGTTTTAAATATGAATAAATAATATTATCATACAGGTTACAGAAGTTTTAATTTGTACTCTATGGATATTTGAACCCAGACCCACAGGTTATGGCACCCACCCACCCACACCCCCACAAAGTTGCAATGTGGTATGCAACACCCTTCAACAACAAAAAAAGGCAGGGGACAGGAAAACTGTACATCAAGTGTATCTGATTTTATTGTGCACATATGATTACCACTGTTGTCATCACATGACTTTCTATTTCTACCTGTGTATTGTGTTCAATATTTACCAGATTGTGTATTGCACTTACCTGATTAACTTAATCTCTTCACATACACATTTTTTGCATCCACCTGTGTGCATTGTGTTTAGAATTCACCTTATTAGGCATTTCATATACCTGATTGGGTTATCATCTGCACTCAATAGGTTAGTATCTATCTTTATATTTTACCTCTCTGAACTAAATAACCTATCTGTGTTGCTGTGCAGCAACACACATGACACCAGCTTTTAACTACTTGTTTATTGTGCATACATGCTTGTATTGTTTTGTAACCGCTTTGTGTAACAAATTTACCTGATTTTTCTCTAGCTGTTTTCCTGCCTGTTGTTGCTCTTTTATTTTTTCTATCTGCTGTAATTTCTGAAGAAAAAAATGTTTAAATGAGACACGTTACATTTGGACCTAATCAAAAGTGTAACATACTTTACAATTTGGACAAAGATAAGATCTTTTGGACTAATGGAATTCTTTTTTGACTGCACAGGTATTCCCAGGTGATCTTATATGAATACCTGCTTTTGGTCAAGCTACATATTTACTAGCTAATTCAGCCAATTTTTTCCAAGTTATTTTGATGATGTAGTTGAATAAGAAGTGACAGACATAGTGACTTAAGCTGGAACTCTAGTTCTCACTCATGTGACTCAAACTGCAATTGAACAGGCTGCATCTTTGTTAAAACTTGGTGAGGGTAAAGTCAAACTCTGGTAACTAAAAGTCCTGGATTAAACCTAGCAGCCAATCACTGGCTGCATGATGAACATTTTAATTGGTTGGCTTTACCATTAGGAGGAAAACAATGAATAAAACAGCTTTTCAAGTAAAAGCAGAGTTCCAATTGAAGTCACCCAAAGAGGCTAGAAATTATTCTTACACCAATCAACAATAGAAACTGCACACTAGTAGATCGGTGCTTATTTTCTTTAAACTTGAGGATTAAAGAAATCAACCAGAGGCCTAAGTTGGCCCGAGATTGCTCACCTGGCTGACATCTATCTCAAAGTTGAATGCCAGTGCAGTTGGCAATGAAATCTGGGTTAGAATGATGCCTTCTGACATTTAAAGGTTTTCTTATACTTTAGTAATGGAAGCCATATTAGATTGCAGATCAGCAACACTTGTGTAGCCTTATGTAAAGATGTTTTCGGTGAAATTTGGTCAACTTCTGTTGACCGGTCATCGAGAATGTAAAGGCTTATCCATTGTAGTAACAATGGGCATATTAAATGGCAAATTGTAATCACTGGTACAAATTTTAAACGTCTTCTTACCTAAATTCTGTCAAATTTGGTCAAACTCAGATCAACAATTGTTTTTAGTTATTTGAAGGGTTTTCTATTTCAGTAATGGTGGCCAAATCAGCATCATTTCTGTCAAATTTGGTCAAATTCTGTTTAGCAGTTTTTAAGAAATTGTTTTAAGGTTTTTTATTTTAGTAGTAGCAGCTATATTTGATGCTGGATAAGCATCATTTGCATAAACTTGAAAGTCCTCTTTGCAAGGATGCTGCATCGAATTCGGTCAAATTCTGTTAAGCAGTTTTTGAAAGAAGTTAAGTTTTTTTTCTCTTTTTAGTAATGGTGGCTATATATGATGGGGATTGGCATTGTTTGTAAAAATTTGAAAGCCCTTTATGCCAGGATATTTTCTGTAAAACTTCATCAAATTCTGTTTTATAAAAATAAAATTCTGCTTAGCAGTTTTGGATAACAATTCATTTGAAGGTTATATTTTTAATAATGGTGGTCACATCTGATGGCAGATCAGCATCATTTATGCAAAATTAAAAACCCTTCATGCCAGGATGCATTCTATCAGATTTGGTAAAATTCAACTGAGAAGTTTTTGAGAAGTCATCATTTAAAGTTTTAGCTATATTTTATAGTGGATAGGCATTATTTACAAAAGTTTGAAAGCCCTCAATGCCAGGATGCTTTATGTCAAATTTGGTAAAGTTCTGTTCAGCAGATTTTGTGAGGAAGTGATTCATAGTTTTTTCTCTTTTTAGTAATGGCATCCATTTATGGTTGCAGAGAGACATCATTTGTACAGACCTGAAAGGCCTTTATGCAGGATGATGTCTGCAAAGTTTAGTTTAAATTGGTTAAATGGATTTTGAGAAGAAGTTTAAATAGAAATTGTTGATGAACGCACAATGGATAATGATGGACTGGGTCATACCAGAAGCTCACTTGGCCTTTACGACCAAGGGAGCTAAAAACGTTGAATGTGAATAATTCTAGGTATCCTACACAACTTCCTTGATGTGTACCATATTTAGTTGAAATACCTTGAATAATCTGAAAGCTATGTTCTGGAAATGAAAATGGTTATGGATAGACACACTCTGGACAGACAGACAGATCAATAGCTATATCACCCCATATTACATATGAGGGGGATAAAAAAATCCATGCAGATATTATAACAACCATCTCCTACAAAGATGTGCACTGAGAAATAATACATGTGGTGGGCTAAAGAAAGAAAAAGAAACTCCTTCATGTATGTGTGGATAGAATACGTAATTCTTACATTTCCTAATGTGCTGGACCATATATTAAAGTGTAGAATACTTGTGCAAGATTTTGTTATCCTATTGAATGATACTCCTTTCCAAACTCACATCCCATCAAACTAGCATTCCGGTTGGTGCACCGCTACTCTGCCTTGTTTGTGTGACATCATTATATCCATGATGTCACAACAGTCACCCATTTTTCTGTTAAATTTAAACATTTACTTTGTATTTTTGTGTTTTAACCATAGTTCCAAGTTGTGTAAACCAAATCCTGTATGCTTTTTCTAAATATCCAAATATTTTCAATGAGTATACTGTCTTTAATGTTTTATCTGTGCCATTAGGCACCATTTGGTTTATATCCCAAGTTTTTGACCTTGGAAAGTGAGAACAGAAATTAAACATGTCAATTGGTGTGGGGTAGGAAAATACCATTGTTGGGGTAATAATTTGTGTACAGGAACTCTGCAGAGCCTCTTTTCTGTCCCTGATTATCAATCCCACACCGATACTTATGATAGATTCTATTGTTCTTACCCTTGGGAAAAAGATCTGTGGTATGGACTTAGCATGCCTTGTTTATGACACAAATCTTATTTCATTTGTTCCAATTTCACTAACACAAGTTTTAAAGCTCAGTCTAAACTTAAGACATTTTATAGGTTAGTTTTATGTCTGACTTAAATTTCAGCCAGTCAAATTGTTTGTTTTATGTCTGACTTAAATTTCAGCCAGTCAAATTGTTTGTTTCAAGACTTTAATTTAAGTCCAGACTGGAGTTCCATTAGTGAAATCCAGGCCTGGTCCCAATTTCACCAACATAAGAATAAAAACTGGAGACATTTGATTGGTAAACTTTAAGTGAGACTTAACTTTCAGCTAATCAGATTGCTGGATTCTAAACCTAAATTTAAGTATAGACTTAAGTTCTGTTGCTGAAATTGAGACAATGTTAGATTTTGCTATCCGAATCACATGCATAGAGAAGATCATAATACTACATTCTGCTCCAGACCTTCCTAATATTCCTAATCTTCTTATCGGTCTCGGCATTCCCTATGGATGGGAAGTCCAGGAATGCTGATGCTGGCTGACTGTCGTTCTCTGCGGAGGCCTGAGATTGAGTAGGAAAAAAAATAATTACATACCATCAATGATATGATGTTTCATAAACCCATTTAATATTTTCAACATTACACATGTTTAATATCATAAGTAATGTAATAAATAATGCAAGCTGCATCACTGTCTGTTTCCTAGATGTTTACTTATCAGAAAATCTGTGCACTATGTCGTATGATACTTTGTCGCATGATAACAAAACTGTACTAATTATAAAATTTAAGAAACATTACAAATAAATTCAATTCTTTGCTCACTGACCCTTGCAAAACAGAATTTTTCAATTTGTCCCAGACAAAAGCTGACAGTGATGGGTGTATTGCAAAGGGAGTCACTCACTACAAATTGCTTAGTGGGACTTTAAACAGAGGAACTTTTGTTAAGAAGCCAAAGTTAGAAGAATGGGTATTCAGGTGTCATAACTCCTCTAAATGTTGCCATGAAATGTTGGAGCTCCAACTCTTTCAAGGTCTCATCAATATAAAGGTGTATGATACTGGATGAAATCCACCATTCCTTAGTAAATTTATGCTGCAGAAAGCCCAAGTTAGGAGGATGGACAATCAGGGGGAACAACTCCTCTAAATGATGTTATGTAATGTTGGAAATCAAACTCATTGAAGGTCTCATCAATATAAAGCTGCGTGTCAAATATGTTCAAATCAAACAATCCTTAGTAAAGTTATGCTGCAGAAACCAAAGTCAGAAGGATGGACAATCAGGGGGCATAACTTTTGTAAATGATGTCATGGAATGCTGGAATGTAAACTCATTATAGGTTCCACTCTGGAGTTTTGCACTTTTGCACAGGGTGAAATACTTCAAGAAAAGGTATTTACCAGATATTACTTATTGGTAATCTCTTTCATAAACAAAAGGCCCAAGTGGACCCAAGATAGCTCACTTCGCTGAGATCTACCTAAAAACCAATGCAAGGGGAGTTGGCCAAGCAATCTAGGTTAGAATGCTATTTTCTGACATATAAAAGCTTTTATATTTTTTAGTAATGGTAGCTATATTGGATAGAAGATCAGCATCAATGGAGCAAAGTTGAAAGACCTTATGCCAGGATGCATTGTGAAATTTGGTCAAATTCTATTGACCATTTTCTGGTGAAAATGTCCTTCAAGGGTTTTCCCATATTCAGTAACAATGGTTATATTGAACAGTGATCAACATCACTCATGCAAAACCCCTTCATGCAGGGATGCAAAGTTTTTTTTATATTATTTGTAGTAATGCAGCCAAATTTCAAGTCAGATAGTCATCTTTTGTACAAACTTACAAATGCTTCTTGCCAAGAAACTTCCTGTAAAATGTGGTCAAATTCTGTTCAGAAGTTTTTGAGAAGCTGCTTAAAGGTTTTTCTATTTTTAGCAACAGCATCCATATTTGATAGCAAATCAGTATCATATTAAAAAGGCGTGTGTGCCAGAATGCTTTCTATAAAATTAGGTCAAATTCTGTTCAGTGGTTTGTAAGTAGAATGCCGATCTATTTTAGTAATGTTGGTAGTTTCTGAGAAGTCATTTGAAAAGTGTTTTTAATTTCAGTAATGGTGGTCATATATGATAGTGGATCATGTGTATCAATTTGAAAGGCCTTCATCCTCAAATGCTTTCTGTCCAAATTCTGTCGGGCAGTTTTGTAGTTATATAAAGTTTTTTTCTCTTTTTATTACCAGTGGCCATATTTGATGGCAACTTGCATCAGTTGTACAAATTTAAAAGCCCCTTATGCCAGAGTGCTTTTAGTAAATTTTGGTTAAATTCTGAAAAATGTCTTTGAGAAGAAGTCATTTAAATATCTTTTCTATTTTTAGTAATGGCTGCCATATTAGACGGCAGACTGGGATTTGTATAAATTTGAAAGACTTTTATGCAAGAATGCTTTCCATCCAATTTGATCAAATTCGGTCTGGCTGTTTTTGAGAAAAAGTAACTTAAAGGTTTTTCTGTTTGTAAGAATCGTGGCCATATTTGATGGCTGATTGGTATCACTGGTATAAAACTGAAAGGCCAGGTTGATTTTTGTTAAATATTCAAACAATTCAGTGAAGTTTTTGAAAATAAATTGTTTAAGGGCTTTTTAAAAAAAAACATTTTATTATTGGCAGCCATATTTGATGGTGGATCAGCATTATTTACACAAATTTGAAAAGACATCTTGCCAGGATGCTTTTTGTCAAATTTTCTCAAATTCTATTCAGCAGTTTTGCAGAAGTAGTTGTTTAAAGGTTTTTCTATTTTTAGTAACAGTGCCCACATCAGATCAGCATAATTTGTAAAATCTGTAAAGGTCTTCATGCCATGATGCTTTCCACAAAATTTGGTAAAATTCTGTTCCGCAATTTTTCATTTTTGAAAACATGACCATACCTGATGGCAGATCAGCACCATAAGTTTAAACCTGAAAGGTCTCTTTGCCAATATGCTTTCTACATCTTTGGTAAAATTCCGTTCAGCTGTTTTAGAAAAGAAATTGTTAAAAGGTTATCTATTTTTAGTAACAGTGGCCATATTTGATGGTGGATCGGCATCATTTGTAAAAGCTTTAAAGGTATTCATGTCAGGATGCTTCTAAAAATTTCATCAAATTCTGTTCATCAGTTTGGAGAAGTTACTTAAAGATGTTTCTATTTTTAGTAATGGTGGCCATATCTGAAAGCAGAGCGGCACTGTTCATATAAAGTTGAAAGGCCTTCATTCCAGGATGCTATGTGCCAAGTTTGGTTGAAAATTATTCAGCATTTCTTCTTTTTTTAGAAGTTGGAAATAGCAATTGTTGACAGATGATGGATGACACATGATGGACAAAGAGCTATACCATAAGCTCACTTGGCCTTATGGCCTAACTTTATCTACACTATGAGGTGTTTTATACCTTTCTCTACACAGTGAGATGTGTATGATACCTTTCTCTACACAGTGAGATCTGTATGATACCTTTCTTTACACAGTGAGATGTGTACGATACCTTTCTCTACACTGTGAGATGTGTATGATAACTTCCTATACACAGTGAGAGGTGCATGCTAACTTTCTTTGCACAGAGAGAAGAGTATGATAACTTTCTCTTCATTGTGAGATGTGTATGACAACTCCATACAGTGAGGTGTATGATAATTGTCTCTACACTGTGAGATGTGTATGGTAACTTTCTCTACACTGTGAGATGTGTATGATAACTGTCTTTACATTGTGAAAGGTATATGACAACTTTCTCAACATTGTAAAATGTGTACGATACCTTTCTCTACACTGTTAGAGGTATGTAATAACTTTCTCTACACTGTTAGAGGTATGTAATAACTTTCTCTACACTGTGAGAGCTGCTGAGCAGGCCCAAGATCCAACTCTTTATAGGTCTCATCAATATAACACAACATACCAAATTTTGTTAAAATCCAATAATTCCTAGTAAAGCCGTCTTGTGGAAACCAAAATGTTGACAGATGGACAGAATGACGGAGACAATATTATTACTACTGGGCTCTAATGACATGCTTATCTGTTCGTATCAACACGATGTTTATTTTGTTTCAGCCTAATGCATCAAAGTTGTGAGTGTAGTTGTGCATACAAGCTGTTAATGTTGTATGAGATTTCCAGACTGATTCTGTGTTTCTGAAGCATAATAATGAGAGCAAAACTTCTGAAAATGAGAACATTAACTGCCCTAATATACACATCATCATCTGTAGGGCTAACTAGGCCGTTACATGCAATTCTTGTGGATGCTATGGGAGCAGTGCTCTGATAACTGTAGGAACAAATTAACAACAATAAAACCTTGAACCACTGGAAACCAATATTTTTCTCCAATTTTTGAAATACTGAGTTGACAATGGTCCATTACATGGGTGTACATTTAGTTTAGAAGAGAATCACATGGCCAGTGCATAATAGATGGAGTAGCAGCAGGAACAAGAGTCCCTTGATGGGACTGATGTTCTTTTAACTGCTGAGTGTTGAAACAATCTGATGTTCTTCATCAATAACAAGATTTTCAAATTAGCTGCTGTGGTGGACATATTGGATGTCAGATTAGCATCATTTTCATTTAGGCCTAAGTAGACATCATTATAAGTATTTTGGTGAAAACTCCATGTCAATACGACCATCCATGCAGGGGAAGTTGTGAAAACAAGATTTTCAAGACGGCTATCAAGGCAGCCTTATTCACTAAGTACCAGCTACGTATCATATGAAGTCTTTGGATGAAAACCCCATGTTGATATGGCCATCCATTTGGGAGGAGTAGAGATAACAATATTTTCAAGATGGCCACCATGATATAGACACTGAAGGTGAGTTTGCATCATTTAAAAAAAATTCCAACTAGACACCATAAGAACTCTTCTGGTGAAAACCCCATGCTGATATGACTTTCTGTTTTGAAATAGGAAAGTCAACAAGATTTTCAAGATGGCTGCCATGGTGGCCATATTGGATATCAGATTGGCATGATTTCCATTTAGGACCAAACAGACATCATAAGAAGTTGTTTGGTGAAAGCACAATGTTGATATGACCAGCCATCTAGGAGATGTAGTGATAACAAGATTTTCAAGATGACCATTGTCACAGCCATATTGGAAGTCAGATCGGCACCTTGTGGCATCCATAATCAAGGTCAGATTGCCACCATTTTTCATTTAGGACCAACTAGACATCATAAGAAGTCTTCAGTGAAAACCCCATGTTAATATGACCATTCATTCAAGAGAAGTAGTGATAACAAGATTTTCAAGATGGCCACATTGGCAGCCATATTGGATGTCTGAGCGGCACCTTTTTCATTTAGGACCCGTTAGACATCATAAGAAATCTTTCAGTAAAAACCCCAATGTTGATATGACCATCCAATCTGGAGGAGTAGCAATAACAAGATTTTCAAGATGGTTGATATGGTGGCCATATTAGTTGTGTGAGCGACACCATTTTTTTTTTAGGACCAATTAGACTTCATAACAAGTCTTTTAGTGGAAACCTCATGTTGATATGACCATCCATTTGGGAGGAGTAGTGATAAGATTTTCAATATGGCGACTGTGGCAGCCATATTGGTTTTCTGAGTGGCATCATTTTCATTTAGGACCAACTAGACCATGGGATAACTGTGTAAAGTTTCATGGCAATCCTCCAAGTAGTTTAGGAAGAGTAGCAATAAAAAACTTGTGCTAATGGACAGAAGGATGATGGAAGACAGACAACAGACCCATAAGCTCTGCTGGTCTATGACCAGTAGAGCTAAAAATGGCTCTTGCGATGTAGTACATATGTGTGAGCAGAGTTCCATTAGAGAATCATTATTACCTCTTGTGAGGCCTTTCCCTTTCTGGCTTCCCTCTTCTTCTGATTTTTGGTCAAAGGTTTGTTTGCTTCTAGAATAAAAGTAGAGAAAAATAAGCCAGGGTTTGTAACATGTCATGACTCACCTGCAAAAAGAAATTCATAGGACAGCAGTAGATAAAACAATTAATGTGAAGTTAGTGCAAAACCTATTGTGATGTTTACAGCAATGCCAATGATACCAAAGTGATTCCTATATATTGCATTTGCAGCAGAGACAAAAATAAAGATCCCATAAAACCATAAGCTGAATGCGAGAATGGTTACTAGATCCCAAGATTCTATCTTTTCTATAAACATGACAATTTACCACACCTCTGACCAAAGTGAGTCACATGATGACCTGGTACACCCAAACTGTAAGGAAAACTACCCCACCTCTGACCAGTTTCTTGCATTGTCATTAGTCAAAGTGAGTCACGTCAAGACTGGGTTTGAGACCATATCAGCTCAGTAAGAAAAATACCAGGTCAGTGTGATGCGATATCATGAATAACATCAGTCTGTCATGAAGTTGCTCAATGATTCTCGGCCATACTTCCACATGAAAATGATGGGAAACAATATCATTATGGTCTTAATTTGGAAAAATCTGTTGCATGGTTTGTTAATAACATGGTATGGAATAATACCGAGTCAGTAAAAATACTTACATAGGATCGATGCATGTCACTCATCCAGTAAGTATCCTGCGGACTCAGTACCATTAGATATCAGGTTACTAACAAACCATATAACTAATAATATCAAGCAAGTCTTGCGTCTTTTTGTCATGAAGTCGCCAAACGTTTTTGTGATATGCTTCCATGCGATAATTCTGTGGGGTAAATTTCTTGCATGCTTTGTTAGTGATCTGGTATGGATTCAATAGACAACTTGTGTGGGCTCAGCACAAGTGCCTCCACCAATGGGTATCCTACTCACTCGGTATAATTCTATACCAGGTCACTAACAAACCATGTAACTAATATTACAAGATTTTCAATTTCTATGTTACTGACATGTAAAATAGATGATCTGATTAATTCAAAAGAAAAATTATTAACCAGATTTGTGTGACGTAAAATAATGGCTGTTCACCCATTTTGCAGCAATAGCCAGAAACCAATTCAAGACTGTGACTGATTATGATGAATCTATACTAAAAAATTAGAAATCGACTGAAAATTTTGAATTCAATTTTAAGTTTCAACTTTGCAAATCTCTTTGCTGAAAGTATATTTAGTTGGTTATATTGTACGACTCAAATTAAGTAATTTATAATAATATGCCAACATCCATTTGGAAAGTGTCATTATACACTGAAATCTGCGTGTAACAAAACACTGAGATCCCCCATGAAAATGTTCATTAGATTATAATTTCATTAACAAGAGTCCCTTGAAAGGACTGATGCTCTACTGGCTGAAAATAATTTCCAGGAATTCAAGATTAGACCATTTCTTCCTTTTAACTGCTGAGTGTTGAAACCATCTATGATATTCTTCAGCAAAAACAAGATTTTCAAATTAGCTGCTGTGGAAATAGACATATTATATGTCAGATTGGTACAATTTTCATTTAGGACCAACAAGACATCATAAGAAGTTTTCTGATGGAAACCCCATGTTTATATGACTTTCCATTTGGAGGAGTAACGACAAGATTTTCAAGATGGGTGCCATGGTGGCCATATTGGATATCAGATTGGCACCATTTCCATTTAATACCAACTAGACATCGTAAGAAGTCTTTTGGTGAAAGCACAATGTCGATCTGACCAGCCTTCTAGGAGAAGTATTGATAACAAGATTTTCAAGATGACCACTGAGGCAGCCATATTGTAAGTCGGATTGGCACCATTTTCATTTGCGACCAACTAGACATTGTAAAAAGTCTTTCAGTGAAAACCCCATGTTGATATGACCATGGATTCTGAGGAGTAGCGATAACAAGATTTACAAGATGGCTGCTGTGGCAGCCATACTGGACATCAGATAGGCACTATTTTCATTTAGGATCAACCAGACATCTTGTCTTTTAGTGAAAACCCCATCTTAATATGACCATCCATTCAGGTGGAGTAGCAATAAAATTTCCTAGATGGCCACTGGGGTGGTCATATTGGATGTCCAAGAGGCACCATTTTCATTTAGCACCAACTAGACCATGGGATGAATGTATGTGTAAAGTTTCATGGCAATCCTCCAAGTAGTTTAGGAGGAGTATTGATAACAAACTTGTGCTAACGGACGGACGGACGACGGACAACAGACCATCCTATAAGCTCTTCTGGTCTATGGCCAGCAGAGCTAATAATCTTTCAATCTGAGTTTTTATAAATAGATTCAAATGTATATTTTTAACATTTACAGAAATTACTAACCTTTAGCCGTTTCATTCACATTGGATGGAGCTTCATAGTCATGTAACCTGACAGAAGCTGGCTGCCCTCCAGCCCCAGGTGGGCGATAGGCTGCAACTTTGGCTGCAAATGAAAAATAAGGCTCAAGAATTTAATGAAAAAATAAAAAATCCAGAATTTTACCGACGTAAAAACCTATGTTTCTAAATTCCATACTGCCATTAATCTCTGATAAAAATTACTGCTGTTATAAATAACATAATGTCTACATATCCTGAAGAGAAGAAGAAAAATGAAGTGCTATGTATGATGCAGAAATCAGACAGCTTATTCATAAATTCTGAATTAATCCTGAACAAACTAATACCTGGAAATATTTCTGAGATTTCTTTACTCTAACCTCGTACAATGAGGACAGACATTGATATTTGTAGTAAAGTGCTCCTTTGTTATAGCACCCTTCATTATAACACAATTTCAGAGAAAACGTGGCAATGACCCTGTGGCCAAAATTATTTTTAAAAAATAAAAAAATGTTTAGAATTTCAACATCCATCAGCTCAAAAATTAACATCAAAAGCATTTTACTCAAATTGGACTTTATGAGTATATGTCATCACAATCTGCCTTTGTCTCTAATTAGCCACTGTTGTATTCAATACCATTGTATTTCACACAGATTGTAACACACTCAAAATGACCTATGTCTCTAATCAACCAATAGTATAATCAGTCTGTGTCAGCTGTTGTGTTCAGTAAAAGCACAGAGGACAGGTGAAACTGCCTCTAGTACTAAAACCACTTTAGCAGGTCAACTACTTAAGCTCTGTTGACAAAACTTGCTGATAATGCAGGTACATCAAAGACGTGTAGCCGCTAATCCTTCCTGTAATCTGTTGGCTTCTATATGTCAGTAAACAGTGGCCAATGATAAACTTGTCTGTTGTATGTGTCTTGTAAAACTAGTGACTGAAGTACCCCAAAGTGCATTATCCAACCAGCGGACAGAATGTGATGGTCATTGATAGATGCAGATTTACATACTGTATCCACTAATAAGATCTGTTAAAACACTTGTATGTCATTTTATGGTACAATCTATAAGATTTAAGAGTGACTTCAGATAATGGGAACTCTGTTTCTTTATTACCTAATTGAGAAATCATTTTGACTTGCGAGTGAATTACAGCATGGAAGCCAGAAATGCAGATCATGCTAAGTAAACAGTGCTTATTCTATTTGTATTAGTTACCTTTTTATGTACAACTGTAGTTGTTTTGGACATCATTGGATTTAAAATGGATTACATACATGCATGTAAGTTTTTTATTTTTGTTATTTTTTTGCTTTAGATTTGCTACATCTGTGCTGCAGGCTGTGTTACAAGATTCAGTTACTAATCATCATATGCAACTAATGCTTTGAATTATTTAATTGACAAAAAGAACTTGACATTACTCACGGTGCTCTAACAGACTGATTATTAGATATTCATTTATTTCATTGCAAAATGTGATTAGAAGTGGTAAAAATGTGATTCTGAATTCTCAATTCAACAAAGAATCATATTCTTAATGACAGGAACTGCAACTGAAATTTAATCATACATTTGACTTTTTCAAGTGACTGAAATTTTTAATAATTTTAAATGACTTTAAACTTGATGACAATGCAGCTGTTGGTTAGAAATGAGCATTGACAAGTATATTTATTAAAGGCAGGTTATTACATCATTGTTTTAATGTTACTCATATGGTCTGATCTATTAAATGAATGGCAATATGAACTGAAGGAATACAGCATGAAGCTAAGCATAATACAAAAGATTATATTATCTGATAAGATTGAATGCACAAATACTATGAAGCATACAAATATATTTAACCTACACAAGTTTCTATTCTTATTATTGTACTTCTAACTGACGTTTTGCTTATCCCCCCCCCCCCCAATGCAATTTTTGATCATTCTCACTATGTGGCAGTTTGCTACATAAAATAACTGGCAGTTATGGCCCACAACTACTACCTTGTAGTTAGGAACAGCTGTACAATAAACAGTATTAGAGGCCAAGAGCCATCCCTTGAGACAAAAGGGTTACAAATTTATGAATAATGCTAATTTTATCAAATATAGGGGTCATCTCACATATATATTTTACAAGTGTGTATCACCATGCCTGTTATGGACCCCCTCCCCCCCCCCAACACAAGACATATCCCCTCATCCCTCATTTATGCAAAGACTCAAACTAAAAGTACCCTATGGTCTGCCACTCTAAATTGTATACTACCTGTGTTAGTACCCTATGGCCTGCCACACATTTTTTTTTATACTACTTATGTTAGTACCCTATGGTGTAGCAGTTTCGGTTTATATACTGCTTATGCTTCACTTTGTTCCCATGGTAACATAAAAACAAGAGTCCCAACTAGGTATGACATCGCTCGCCTGGCTTACATAACTTAACAGCTGACCATTTCACTAAGAAGGCTTATGTAGTATTGTAAGAATATAACCCTATGTAAACTATCTCCCTACCTTGGATTTTAATGATTTTACTAGTTCACAATCAAACTCTTCAAAGAGCTTCATAATACAAACCTTTTAACCAAGTTTTATCAAAATCAGATGAGAAATACGGTCTCTAGAGAAGTAATAAGCTCAGCCACTCATATGCAAGATCACTTCATTAATATGAGCAGATCTCACTTGTTACAGAACCTGTCTAAAGCCATGATAATATAATCAAATTTACTAAATTTGAACACAACTGGATCTAAATTAGGTCTCCAAAGTAGTAACAAATCAGCCAATCAGATTCAAGATTACCTCATAGATCTTGCACATACTCAAACTCTTCCAACATATTGATGATAAAAGAGTGTTTAACAACTTTGTTCAAAATCTGATCATAGAGTCGCTAGTATTGACAACCCCAGCCAATCAGATGCAAGATTACCTCATTAATATGCATGGGTCTTGATATTTATTGAACTTGTCCGAGATTAAGCTGTTATAAGCCTGTATCCTAAGTCTGGCCTTGCTCATTACGCATGGATCTTGCATATTTTCAAAATCATCTGAGACCTTGATGGTATAAGTATATATTTCAAGTCTGATAAAAATCAGATCAGAAATATGACCTTCAGAGTGGTAACAAGTAAACATTGTTGACAGTCGGCCAGCAGACAGATGAAGGGCCATACAATAAGCTCATATGCTTTAAATACTGAATACATTAAATTCTATGTATTAATTTTTTGTTTTGTAGGTTTAACGCCATTTTTCAGCACATGACAGGCTATATCTGGCGGCCAGTACATTATTGGAGGAAGACCCCAGGAAGAACCACCAACCCATGGGAAGCTACTGACAAGCTTTCTCACATACCCACATAGGCTGAACCAAGACCTGAACCCATGTGGACAGAGGTGAGATGTGAGTGATCTGTAAAGGCGAGTGCCTTAGACCACAGGCTACCTAGGGCCCCCTCTATGTATCAAAAGTCACCACTACACAACTTGCTTGACATATTCACCAAATTTGATTTAAATATCTTGAATGGTTTGAGAGTTATGCTCCAGAAATGAAAATGTTTATGAATATATGGACATAGCAATAGCTATACCCCTCCCCACTTTTGTATTATATACTTGGGAAGGGGGATTAAAACAAACAAGCCGAGTCATCTACATTTAATGTCCCACCAAAATGTCTGCTAGGAGACAGAACAATTTGCTGAAGATATTATATATACAAAGTTTGTGTTTACAAAGTATACTAAGAAGTGATGGGCATCATGAGTTTTGCTCCAGAACTGAAAGCGTGAATGGCAGCTGGACGATGATCAGACAAATGGATGAAATTGTTAAAAATACTGAACCTGAAGAAATGTGAATAACAAAAGGCATCAATAGTCTAATTTATGTACCAAATTTCATTGAGATATTCTATATGGATCTGGAGTTTTGACAATGAAAAAAAAGTGTGAATAATGGTTGGATGGATTGATGGATGGACAAAAATATTATAAATATTGAAAGTAAAGAATACTGAACAGCAAAAGGTATATCTGATGAACAGAGGAATCTTAAATAGTTTTTGAGTTAATCTCTGGAAATGAAAGTGTGAATGAGAGATGGATGGAAGAATACAAATTGATGAAAATGTTAAAAATAACTGAATTATTTTTTATAGCAAAAGGTATATCTATACTGCTAGTCCAATAAGTGTACCAAATTTCATGAATATATCTTAAATGGTTTTGGAATCTCTGCCAGAAACAAGTCTGGATAATGGATGGTGGACAAACAAATTGATAATAACAAATATGTTGAAACTGAAGAACTATGAATAGCACATGGCACATTTACATCGCTGTCTAATATGTGTACCAAATTTCAGAGATATCTTAAATAGTTATGAAGTTTTGCCTGGGAAATAAAAGTATGGATAATGGAGGAATGGATAGACAATATTGAAACTAAAGAATTGTGATCACTAGTCTAATATGTGCACCAAATGTCAGCGATATCTTGATTTTTTGGAGTTTAGCTCCAGAAACAAAAGTGTGAATGACTGATTGATGAATGAACAGAGGAATGGATGAAAATTGTAAAAGTACTGAAACTGAAGAATTAGTATTGAAACTGAAGAATTGTGAATAACAAAAGTTACATCTGGACTACTAGTCTAATATGTATGCCAAGTTTTAAAGAGATATCTTGTACGAATTTTGTAGTTTGCCCTGGAATGAAAAGTGTACGGTTGCACAAGGCTTTCAAAAATGTGGGCCGTGTGACCCTTACCTCTAGAAAAAGGGGGAAAACCAAGGGAGGTGCAGGGTCTCTGTGTTCATTACGAACAAGGTACTGGAAATATAGATTGCGCTGAGAAAAAGGAATCATTAGGCTGCCATCTATATGTAACACACAGACATTATGGTGCACTATGTTTATCATTCTAACTACCACATATACTCACTTTAAAATCGAGTCCAACTGCAAATGGCACAGACTCAGACAGATCTACTTTCACATAATGTGCTGGCAGATCAGAGTCTATGCAGTTTGTTACGAGTAATCAGCAGAACAAACTACATAGACTTTGATCTGCTGGCGCATTATGCGACGGCAGATCAGGGTCTATGTTTTTTACAGTTGGACTTGACTTGTAAGCGAGTATATATGGTACTATTAAGTTATGTTAAATAACAGTAACTGAGAGCTTTAATGTGACTTATATTTTCATCATACTCAAAATATCAACTTAATTGCATAAATCTGTCCTCTACCCCAAAATACTGAAATAAAGGAAAGAATCTTTTAAGCACATCTGGACATGAGGATCAACAGTATTTTCCAGCAAGCACAAATGTGAATACTTGCAGTGAAAGCCCACATCACATCACATTATCACTTGCACAGTATTTATAGGAACAGTTTCTATCTTAAATAGTAACATTTTAGTCACAATGAAACTTTGTTGTAGGCATATATAGAGTATTTAAAAATAAATATAAAAAATCATAGGTTGCAGGTTTCCCCCATTTTTTGAAACACATAATTCCAGGTTTTTTCCATGTTTTTTCCTGGATAAAATTGAGTTTGTCAAGGTTCACCTATGGCCCATGAATGGAATCAACATTTTGGCATAGAACATGTGCGCTTGTAAAATCAAAATCTGTGTCTAATTTGAGACTCTCTCATAAATTCCAAGTTTCAACCTGAATTAGACATTTGATCGTACATTAAAACACAGGATGTATCATTACAAACAGGTATAGCTGTAATGAAACAAATACTCTGTGTATATAAATCATATGAATTGTAAAGGTTAAGCATGTTACCTTTAATTAATCTGCTAAACTGCAATAATGTCGGAGATGGAGAAATACTTAAGGAATTGAATTAAGTTTTTGTTTCTTCTTAACTTTTCTAAAATTCAGAATAAATTAGAATCACCAGTCATAACTCATGACAGCAATATGAGCAACCACTGTAATGACAGTAAGTCCTGGGACACCCTTAATTATTTTCAAAAATAATGTTGTTACAACCTATACAAATTGGGACATGAAATTATAGCAATTTTTCATGTACTCTAAATATTGGGACATTTTGAAATTTTTTTTCCCTATTGATCACTTGGCATATTTTATTGATCATAACGTTATATAAAAAAAAAAAAAAAAAGACTTTGCGGTTGTTAAGTTATCGTTATGAATTATTAGATGGAATTGTTATAAATTAATATAATGTGTTTGAAAAATCAATAAATATATTTAATTTTCCCATTTTTGTATCATTTCTACCTATTTAAAATATGTATCATTTCATCGGACAATGACAAATATTGAGCATTAGCATGATGTAGTACCCATATTAACTGTAGCCCAACTTCTAGTTTATTATTGTTAGTTTATGCATTACAGCATTAAAATTGCCAAAAGTCACCAGTAATTACAATTTCTGCATTGAAATTTTAAATACCTAACTCGTTAAAATGTGGTACCAGTATTAAAAGAACGAAATAGTATTAGGTACATCGCTCGCATTTACTGTGACCTTATTTATATGGTGTCACTGCACGTACACTGAAGATTTTAACTTAAGCTTAATGAAGTACATCTCTTGGTTTCAAATAAAAAGCACCACTACACTAAACTTCAATAATGCCTCTAAAATACAATAAAAAAGTATCAAAAAAAATGTTTGAAAATAATTGCAATAATAACACAGTGGTAGTTTATTGTGACCTTAAATAAGTACATGTTTACTCTGTTATGGTAATCGTGCTAATATTACATACTAAAGGAGATAAAAGGATTAATGTTGTAGAACAAAGGGGTAACATCATTGCCTTTGGACAAAATTCCCTTTTTACCCAAGCCAGTTTCAGGGTTTAAACAATAACTGGGCTGGATTTTTGTTGGAAAACAAACGACAAATCCACCAATTATCATCAAAAGGAGATGCCAAAACAACCAGCTTGCCAAAATCAAAAGTGGAATGAATAATGTGTGGAAAATTACGATTTTGTGTTGGGTCGAAACACAAAATTAAAATGGATTGATGATGATCTAGTCGATCTATATTCCGAATTTTAACCTATGTTATGGTCATTCTTTAAATTGAATATATGACATTTTTGTGAATATATGCTAGTTATGTGCCTAATATATTTATAGATATTAATTAAATGTGTTTTTTATAGATTACATCACTTTGTAGGATCGCTTATATCACTAAAAAAAGTAACTCTTGAGCACATTAAATGAAGTAAATAAAACAGCAATGGATGTATAGCTAAAATGTGATCTGGAAGAATTAGCTCTGGCAAATACGACAAAAAAAGCAAAATCTGCATCTAAAATTTTTAGGAATAAACAAGGATATAAGTGATGCTAAGCACGATATGCACTTTGTAAGTAGTGTACACAATAGTACAGATCTCCCAGTAAATTCTAAGCTGCAAATGAATTATAAAGTCTTTTTTTACCTTTATTTTCATGCTGGAGAAATCGAAAAATATGCACATGCAAAATAATAACATAAAAACAATCATAGTAGTTTATAACAGTTTACTGACATGGTAAGTGAACAAGAGCCAAAACACGAAACTAAAACTGATGAATGACGTATGGCAATCCTGCCAATTTTGTCTCTACATTTTTGTGTCTATAAGTGTTGGGACACTAAAAAGATCATATTTTTTACATTCATGTAAGTCTTGGGACACGAAAAATAAATATTATTTTTTCCTGTCCCAATACTTACCATCATTACGGTAGTAGTTTATAACAGTTTATTGACATGGTAATTGAACAAGAGCTGGTCACTGCTATGTGATGTATGGTGATCTTTCAGATTTTGTCTTGACATTTTTGTCTCTATAAGAGTTGGGACGCCAAAAAGGTTATATTTTTTTATGTGCATATAAGTCTTAGGACACAAAAAATAATTATTATTTTTCCTGTCCCAAGATTTTCCGTCATTATGGTAGAAGCGATTTGCTTTTAAAATAAAAAAAATAAAAACATGACTCACTCAACCCTGCTATAATTGCCTGTAAATCTAATCAGGTCATCAACATATTATTACAAATATACATAACAAACATTTTGTCTAACTCATGTAATTTTTGGTCCAAAAAGTGCAAGTCTAAAATAGTTCCAAAATGTATAATTTGTAATAAAAATTGAAAAATAAGGTCATAGTCACCAGAACCTAACCAGATCTTAGGATCCACCCAAGATATCTAAATATCAAATTTGGTCTGATTTGGCACAATAATTTTTTAGTTATACTGCTTACAAGAAAGTGTAATGGATGGAGAGCACAAAACCAATGTCTCCCTCCTGGGTGGGTGGGCGGGGGGAGAGGAAGACAAGGGTTGTCACATACACCAAACAATTGTAAACATTTACATGACAGAGTATACAAAACAATTTTGTTTAAAAGGTGGTATACTGACTCACAAAAATGTAACAAAAAGAGGATCTTGTAAGCACAAACAGCTGTGATCTGATAATGTACTTCTCATCTTATTTAATGAAAAATATGCTAATTTTGAGCTAAAGGTTCAGAGAGAAAATACAACATAATAGTAATTTACCACAGGTATCCGATGTAAGCTTGATATTAAAATGGGTCAATATCATGAAAATAGCATGTTCAGAAAGAAGAGATAGTGATTTTGCAACTTTCCATGGAACATTACATCAAAGGTTAACCACTTCATAAATAGTTTGAAACTGTCCTCATGAAATGTTCGTAGTATTATCCTTGCCAGAATTTTCCAGTTTATGCAGTACACTTTCACCACTTTAATTTTATATGACTGACATGATATATGTTTTTGCTGTTACTGCTGACTCAGGAGAGAATCATTTGGACATATGTCTTAGAGGTCATTTGTGCAGTTTCCAAAATGTATGCAATTTAGTTTACTGGATACGGTGCTGACTGAGAGTTGCATGCATACATAACTTTATAGAGAGATTGACTGAGAGTTGCATGCATACATAACTTTATAGAAACTGACTGAGAGTTGCATGCATACATAACTTTATAGAGAGACTGACTGAGAGTTGCATGCATACATAACTTTATAGAGAGATTGACTGAGAGTTGCATGCATACATAACTTTATAGAGACTGACTGAGAGTTGCATGCATACATAACTTTATAGAGATTGACTGAGAGTTGCATGCATACATAACTTTATAGAGAGACTGACTGAGAGTTGCATGCATACATAACTTTATAGAGACTGACTGAGAGTTGCATGCATACATAACTTTATAGAGACTGACTGAGAGTTGCATGCATACATAACTTTATAGAGAGACTGACTGAGAGTTGCATGCATACATAACTTTATAGAGAGATTGACTGAGAGTTGCATGCATACATAACTTTATAGAGAGATTGACTGAGAGTTGCATGCATACATAACTTTATAGAGAGATTGACTGAGAGTTGCATGCATACATAACTTTATAGAGATTGACTGAGAGTTGCATGCATACATAACTTTATAGAGAGATTGACTGAGAGTTGCATGCATACATAACTTTATAGAGAGACTGACTGAGAGTTGCATGCATACATAACTTTATAGAGACTGACCGAGAGTTGCATGCATACATAACTTTATAGAGAGACTGACTGAGAGTTGCATGCATACATAACTTTATAGAGAGACTAAATGAAGAGTTCCCCAACTTTCAAAAATTCCAGAAATTTAATTCAACACACTAAATTTGAAACACGATTTTTAAGTTATTTTTTTCTGAAACTGTTCTATCTAAAAGAGCCTTCTGAAAATTCCCTGCTTCTCCTCCGACTTGGTGCAATTTTTGCAGAAATAATGGCTTTTCCAGGTTGGTTCATTCTTATTCTTATTCAATAAGGTTGGTGAACATAGATTTCATCACTTCTGCACTGTTTTTAGTTATCATGTCTTCTTAGTCAATGAAACACTAAGTTTAACAGAGCAACAGGAGAAATCAAACAGTAAATCAAAATCAACTATTTCATTTCAGATGGGATTTTTGACATTCAAAACTCATAAAAATAACATATATCATCGTAACATATACCTATAAAAATGGGAAAGTGAAAAAGTTTAGTCCTTCAATCATAAAGAAATGGACCTAGCAAACTTAATATGGGCTGGTATAAGAGTTGAAAAACATCTCCCAATATTCCTGTTGTTCATCCTTAACACCTTCAGTCCTTTCTCTGGAATTATCTCTCTCCAGAAAATCAAAATGTGTACAAAGTTTGGGCCATTTCTCGATTCTGTCAGAGGGCAGGTCTGCCAGATAATCACAACTCAGCATCCGACAAATGAGTTACTGACTTATGTATTGATTTTTCCAGACAGAGCCAGCATAGTCTTCTGTGTATAACATTAGAATTATTCACAAGATTGATATCATTAGCAAACATTGCTTATTTTTTTCACTATTTTGAGCACATGGAGACTACAGTTGTGCAGTATACTTTCTAATTTTACGAAAATCACACAATTTTGTGTCCTTGATGCAACCTTGAAAGTGTGGATAATAGATAGATGAACGGACAGAAAAACAAACAAAAACATAAATAGTGGAACTGAAGAATAGTGAACAGTAAAAGGCAAATCTGGATGTATAGTCCAATATGCGTATCAAGTTTTATAGAGATACCTTGAATGGTTTCACGAGTTAAGCTCCGGAAACAAAAATGTTTATGGACAGACAGACAGATAGATTACAGACAGGCAGATATAGCAATAACTATATCCCCCCATATTATATACTATGTAGTGTGGAAGGGAATAAAAAAAAAAAGACTGACCTTAATTTGTGGGAGGGAATCAAAAAAAAAAAGACTGACTCTCATTTATTTAGAGAAAACATGTACCAAAGTTTTATTGAGATACCTTAAATGGTTTCCGAGTAAGGCTACATAAACAAAAATGTTATCGACAGGAAGACAGACAGATGGATTAGATAGACAGACAGATATAGTGACAGCTATATCCTTTCTCCCACCACCATATTACACATTGAGTGGAGGGGTCAATAAAAAAAAAAAGACTGACCTAAATTTATTTAGAGTCCTACTAAAGTGTTTAGAGGATCTGTAGTGATATATAACATCACGAAATTAATCAAATGAACAAATAGTTACCTTCAATCATACATTAAGTTTCAAAACTTTGGAATAAATCCATTACCAGCTACTTGCACAAAGCAGGGTCAAGGTTAAAAATGATCTTACGCTCTGGTTGGGGCAAACTTGTACCACCCTCGATCGGTTTGTATCTGACTAGGAAATCCTTAATAGTGTCCTCGGGCTGATTTTGCCACTTGACTTCCCATAATTCTTTGTTTGCTTCCAGATTCACCTGCTCCAAGAGGGTGCCAGTGTAGTGCCAGATCCTGTACCTGAGCAAAAAGTTTGAGAAATTTGTATGTAGTTACATAGCTTTTCTAAGTTAGAGTTCAGACTTTTTTTTGCATCAAACAAATCTACATACATACCTGTGATATCCAACAATGAATTAATGTGAAACACAAACAAAACTGTCATTTCAATTCACTTTTACAACCTGTCAATGTTTCAGATTGTATGGGATATGTACATAATAATGACCTGAAAGATCCTTTTTTGACTCCATCCATAGGTTTACTCAATCGCACTGCATTATGCAACCACCTGGAAGTTATTGTCCTTTGGTTCTTAGTTTTTATGAATCAAAAGTATAAAAAAAATATATAAAAGAAATATTGACAAAATTATCACCAGGAGAAAATTTTGCATGAGAAGTGAATTATTCTGTGAGAAACTGTACTGACAGAATAAGGCCAGGAGATAGTCCGAATTTCTGTGAGATTTTTCCTAGCTCAATGAGACAAGATAGTTTGGAACAAATTGTAAAATACACTAAAGGCAACTCAGAT
The DNA here is from genome assembly GCA_029931535.1 of Margaritifera margaritifera. Lineage (NCBI taxonomy): Eukaryota > Metazoa > Mollusca > Bivalvia > Unionida > Margaritiferidae > Margaritifera > Margaritifera margaritifera. The sequence continues at coordinate 105,120 of JAQPZY010000811.1, forward strand.
ATGCTCAAGAAAGTGAATAATATGGAGAAACTTTTGGAAACCATCAAACCTTAATAGCAGACCTATTTATCCTGTGCAGGGGTCAATTTAGCTGCTGGCCTGCAAGCCCTTCTCCTGTGGGTTTTGAGAAGGGCAGTTAATACTGACAGCTGCAGGCCTGTCGGGCCAGTTAAATTTTCCGAAGTTGTTGTTCTTATTTGACTGGGAGGGTCAGTTGATTTTCTGCAGGACCAGTTGATTTCCATGTGAGCTGGCCCTGCTGGTCAATGGAAGAATGTGTTAAGTTGACACCTGCTGAGAGATGCAGTTTGCCAAAGTATTGACTGTAATTCTCAGAGAAACATAATTTATAAAAATTTGCTTTCTGCAAATACGTTCCCCGATCACATTAACGTTAGGAGAATAGGTAATAGGAGGAGGGAATGCTGAACATCTTACCTCTACCTCGGGTATCCTCTAGGGAATGCTGGTTGGATTCCCCATGTGAATGATAATCTGTTCTCCTAATTTGATAAGCAACACAGCCTATGGTAACATGATCCGTTACCCCTATATCCGGTTAAGAAGATGATTATTGAAACCTTCTTACCGACCAAAATTTCACTGGCGAATCCAGCAAAGCTAATAGGCTGTGTTGACTTTTAACTGGGTCTGGTGGTCATCTGGGCTGCCGCGATCGGACACACCAGATTCCAAGTTTGTCTCTGTGAAGCTAAATCTTTGAGATAAAACCCCAGAGAAGGCTGACTCGAAATGACAGTCAACAGCTTCTATTATGTCTCTTATCGAAACGTTATGTTCGAACACAAGGCTCGCAGAGATTGCTCTAATCTCATGAGTAGAAATCTTCATGAGGCGACTCTGATCTTTTGAGACCTAAGAGTATGCAGAGTGTATAACCAACTTAAGCCAAGAACATAAGGCTTGAGGGGTGATATCCTGCTTCCCGGCTTTCACCGGGAGAAAGAGTCACTTGCGTGTGCCACGACTTGCCTCTGTGCGCTTTAAGTAGTGCTTGGTGGCATGAACATGATCTTGCATGGCCGCTGCTCTCGATGTGTCTATGGAAGAGAGTGAGCGTATGACGACTCTTTGATTGCCAACTGACGGTAACCTATTTTTGGCTATGGAGTCTGGTTGTGTCAATAGGACCACCGAACCATCCGATCTGAACTGAAGATAGTTTGGGTCCACGGAAAGGGCATTTAACTCAGTCACCCTGCATGCTGAAGTTACGGCTATCAGGAAACAATGTTTTGTAGGATAGTAGCTTCAGTGAAGTGCAGGCTAAAGGCTCGAATTTATTTGAACTGAGCCATGTTAAAGCCCAGTACAGATTCCATTTTGGAAACAGGGTGAGGGTTTTTGGCCAATTAAAATAAAAATTGGCTAAAAGATGCGACATCGTGTCTGCCATTATGTCAGAATGTGTCAGATGTCATGGAGCAGTAGCCTTTGATAGTAATTGGGGCCAACTGTTTCTCATTGAAGAGACATACATGAATATATATATATATATATATATATATATATATATATATATATATATATATATATATATATATATATATAAAAAGTATAAAGTCATACAGTTGAGGGATTGATGTTATTGACTTGGCACCAGTCCTTGAAAACACGCCACTTTCCCTCGTAAACCTTCAGAGTGGAGGGCCTTATTGCTCGTGAGATTCTCTCCACAATCCTAGGTTTAAAATTCTTTGTATCGCAAGGCTGTACGGACAAGAGCCAGGTGTGAAGAGAGAAGATTCGAGCTTGGTAGGAATCTTCCCGGGTAGATCTATCGCTACATCAAGTAAATTGGTGGCCCATGACTTGTTCCATCTGAAAGGGGCTCTCAGAATCATCTTAGAGTTCTGACCCTGCAACGTCTGGATTATTTTCAGTACCAAGACCGTAGGCGAAGGCCCTTAACCCCTACCAGCTGACTGACATTGTGTCCATGGCCCAAGCTTCTGGGTGTGGAACTGGAGATACAAAGGTGGGCAACTTGTGATTCCACTTCGTCAGAAAAAGATCAATCATCAAATGCCCCAAAGTGCGCAAATCCGAAGCAAGACTGATTGATGGACCATTTCGTGTGAATTACTGGACCCTTTCTGGATAGAGTGTCAGCCAGGAATGTGTCTGATTTGTACGTTGATATTAAGTTGTCATACCAATGTAGAAACTGCCAAATCAGAACATACTGGGCAGGTGATTTGGTGCCCGTTTGAGGAGGTAGGTCACCACTACAGAAATGTCCGACATAATTAGGACAGTTTTGCCTGAGTCAATCCTTCCAGAACTGAAAGGCATTTTAATGACAGCCTTCATTTCTAGAAGTTTGATGTGAAGAGACCAACTCCTTGGCTCCCATGTGCAGCAGACAGTAGCGAAGTCCGGCAAAGTGTGGGCACCCCAACCGTACGTACTGGCATCGGTACATAACATCATTTCCGCTCGGGGCTCCTCCAGAAGGACCCCATCGTCAGTCAACCTGGGTTGCGCCACTGACGCAGGAATTATCCTACCTTGGGCATGATCATGAATTTTGATCGACTTGAAAAAGGGGCACCATTGGGTTAGCAACGTCATCTGTAAGGGGTGCATAAAAAGATGGCCGAGTGTAAGTCCACTGCCGCATTGAATAATCCGAGGAGTTGCAAGAACTCTCTGAAATCCATGTCCTGTTGGAAATGGACTCTACAAATTGACAATCCGTAAGACGCGAACATGTCAAAAAGATTGAGATCGGTTATAAACTCATACCCAGGTGGACAAAAGACTGGGATGGGTGAAGGTCCAAAACCCGAGATTATTCAAAAGGAATAGAAGATCATTTCTGGCCTTGAGGAGAATATGGTTATGGGTTTAACGCCATTTTTCAGCACAAGATAGGTTATACATGGCGGCCAGTATATTTGGTAGAGAAAGAACCCGAGAAAACCCCGAGAAGAACCACTGACCCACAGGAAGCTACTGGCAAGCTTTCACACATACAAACATTGGCCGAGCCCGAGACTCGATCCCATGTGGACAGAGGTGAGATGTCAGTGATCTGTAAAGGCGAGCACCTTAGACCACTAGGCCCCCCCGGGGCCCCCCTTGAGGAGAATAAAAACTTGCCATGTTTCTGGAGGTCATCCAGATACACCGCCACTGCTCTAGAGGAAGTCAACCGTAACAGGGTGATGACACAATCCATAATATGGTAAAGACCTATGGGTTGATATTAGACCGAACAGAAGAACTCGAAATTGGTAAACTTGCTGCGGTAAGCAAACCGAAAAAACTTTCACGACGCGGGGTGAATAGGGACATTAAAGTAGGCATCAGTGAGATGGAGTCATATAGATCTCACTGTCACTATCTTGAACCTGGGTGGAAGAATGAATTCGTTGATGCGACTCAAGTCTATGATCTGCCTCAACTTGACGTTGGTCTTTTTGGTAAGGAACAGCCATGAATAGAACCCCAGAGATTGTGGTTTTTGTACAATCTCCACTGTCCATTTGTCAGTGAGCGACTATCTCCTGTTGAAGAATATCATCCTTCTCCAGATCTGTTGACGCATCCATTAGAAGGAGATAGGAAGAAAGAGGAGGGGGTTGGATAAACAAAATCCGAAGCCCCTCCAAAATGACTTGGATCACCGATTCTTTTTGTGGAAATAGGTTGCTCCAACGTAATCGGAATTGCAGGAGCCTGGCACACTTCACTAGACTGTCTGATGGGAGACAGAAGGCTTGGGTGAGGAGAAACTTGGTTTCTTATCTCCCCTGTAAGGGTGTCTCTTAGACTGGTTTGGCTATTGTATTCTGACATAAAACAGAGTTCTGAACGGCACTTGGGAAGTAAAAGATTCCTTTTTCTTGGCTCGCTTATTGTACACTCCCCTAATGTATTGTGATTACTTGTAGGAATTTAAAATTTGCAACATAATCACCCTCTTTCTTTGCCTTGGTAAATTTTTGCAAACCGTAATCCATACACTCTCGGACCATATGGCGCACACACTGCATGGTACTGATGAAGTACATTTTGTACACACAAGACACGACTCATGCGCATCTTCCTTTGCCATGAACTTGTTGCATTTATTACACTTCGCTGACAGGTTTCACTGAACGACAAGCTAAAACAAAACACAACAAAATTTTATAAATTTATGATCCATGGTGTTAATCAGTCACTAAAACAACACCCATTACTAACCAGGGGAGCAAGCAATAGGCAGTGTGCACGAAACCATGAATAACAACATGCATCAATGATAGCATGTTGTACCATGCGGTCTAAAACTGACTAAGTTTAAGAAAGTGAAAAATTTCGCAAAATATTCAAATATTTTTTTCATACAAATATTTATTACCTGTTCAGGAATGAATATTAATCCAAATAAATCCAAAATCCTGTATGGATGGTTCGAATTTAACACAAATTTGGCTTAGATTGATGGGAGGTTTCACATACGAAGTTGTCAGTACATCAGTGAAGTTTAAAAACTAGTGACACCTAGTGGTGGCAAGGGGAGGTAATGGGCAAGAGTTATTGCCCTTTGTCTATATGACCAAGACAGAAAAGACAAATTTTGGTCTTTAAGTAGGGCTGGATTCAAGAGGTAGCAGGCTTATATCCCTAACGTTAATGTGATCGAGGAACATATCTGAAGGAGAAATAAACATAAACCACAAAATGTAATCAGTCAGTAAAGTGTGAAATAAAGGTCACAACGACCTAAATTTATGATGAGGGTGAGGTACTCAATCAAGATGCATCCCTCACAAAGTTTCATGATTCCAGGTATAACTACTGATACAGTGTGCAAATAATCCTTTTTTTTTAAGCCAAGAATGTACAACTAATGTACACATTACCAATTTAGCCCCCTCAGCCTTGGGAGTGGGTGCTATGAAACCTACTCCAAACTGTTGTCCAGGACCTAGGAAGAAAGAATGGTTGACATTCAGTGAGGGTGTACATATGTATATGCCTTTATCTGTGCAGACACCAAAGCCATGGGTAGTACAACAGCTTACTTCCACTTTGTGAAGTGAGATAAAAAAAAGGGGGAGGGTGGTGGCCATAAGACTGATGATATACTTGGGACATGGTGCTCTCTGGGTATTCACTTTTGAGTGTCACCAAAGGTCCATGTCAGGTACTTTGTATCCAGAAATGGTGAGTCACCACAGGTGGTATGGGGTTGCAACAGACCTGGGACCAGTGATAGACCAGTCTGGTGCCGGTACACAATACTTGCATGGGTCCATTGGTACTGGATAAGGCTTGAGAATAGTTCACCAAATCCGGTGCCAGTTATGTTGGGCATCAATGACAGAAATGGGGCTAGACATGACATGACTGGCTGCCAGATGCTGTTGTGTTTTGGGTCTGGAACTGGTTATACTGAGAAGACATCACTCTACTCAGCTGCAGTGGTAGAAGGCATAGCTTGAGTTTGTGTTAGAGCTGGAGTCATCGTCCTGGGCCAGCTGACTTATTGGGCCTAAGTCTGGTACTGGCTATTGTAGGAATGATCATCATAGCCAATACAAGGGTTGGTATGAAGTGATGAAACATCCTGGCTGGTCCAGGTGGGGTATCATACTACTGGATAAGTAGTCCATGCTGCAACAGAATGCTCTGGTCATGGAACTGTGGACTGAGTATACCGGGAAAATATCACCATACCCAGTCCTGGTAGTTGAATGCATAGTTCAAGGCTGTGCCGGAGCTGGGGTAGACATGCTCCAGGACCGGCTGGTATCTGGCACAAAAGTCTAGTATTGGCTATGGTGGGAAAGATCATTATAGCTAGTACTTGGATCTACCTTTGATGATGGATGATCCATCATTTGGTCTGGTTGGGCCACCATGCCATGTTTGTACTGGCCACATAGATTATGCAGTGATGATATGTTCAAGTTGTAGAAGTGGGGTGACAGTAAGGCTGTTGCTGTGTGAGAAGCAAGTAATTACAGAGATTACAGAATTCCTTCTGGATGGGCAATCTTTCCACCCAGAGATTAATACATCAGAAAATTGGCAGTGGAGGCAGCAGTACTGATGACATCTGCATCCTTGTTTCTTCATCTTCTCATTTGTCCAGATCAATGCTCAACTGTGAATGGTTGCCATCTTTCCTTGGACCTGAGTAAGTTCATGTCGCATATATGGTTCAAATTGCACTCCATAAAATTCTACAGGTGGGTGATTATCCTAAACTAGCTTGAAAGGCTTGCACCCCACACACTAAATCCTGCATACTGTTGTTGATACCTATATTCAGCGAAAGCAAGACAATGCCACATATAGCAGAAATCAGTCAAGTGTCGCACTGAACTTAATGTAAATAAAGATAAATGCCACCAAAAACAAAGAAATGATCTTATTATATTGAATAAATGATCATTTACCTGATACAGCTTATAAAAAAGGTAAAGTCCTGGGCTGAATTGAAGGTACAATAGACCATTGGACAGGCAATTAGGATGCTGCAGATTAACTTCTCATACACAAGGAAATTCCAAGGAATCACTTAACTATTAAAATGGCCCAAAGTAAATCGTAATTTGCAAGGCCTCAATAAGAGAATGCTTATCAGGCAAAGTAGTAACTGACAGCTGATGGAATTTGTCGCTATTCAATTTATCCAATGGGAGACCACTCTAGTCTGACTTCTGCCTTGGCAAGCGGATGACCTTTTAGCGCTTTTGTTGCTAAAACAAGCCAAAAGATGTGGAAAATGTCTTTTTTAACCTGAGAGGGTTGGGCTCCTAATGTATTATGATCAGATAATGTTTTTAAATTTTAGGGAGACTAGCGCTTGGTCACTTACCCATTTCCCACTCGTAACCGTGGTGCTGTGGTGGCTGTGAGGATGTGCTGGCCATCTGGACACCACTCAAAGCTTGTAGAATCTGGAGAATTTGTCTGAATAATGAGTTGCTTCTGTTTCACATCCCAGAATTCCATGTTCCCACGGAGATTTCCAAAACCAGCTAGACAAATGAGTAAGCTGGTTAAGGTCAAAATGAAAAATATATTTACACTGTGAAGGTCTCGTTAACCACACCATTTCTGCTTTAGATCCCTATGTCACAGGAAAGAAAATACACAGCACCAGAAGTTGAACCTGGGACCTCCACAGCACTAGCTGGGTGTTCTTCCCAACTCTCACCCCACCTCCCTAGCCTTTATAAGATCATGATTCTTTCTTTCCATTAATTAACTGCATAAATCCTGCAAGATTTCCTCTTTGCCTAGAGCCTGCAGGTTGAACCATAATCCCATAGTATGTGCTATACCTCACAGTGGAGAAAACCATGGCTAGACATGGAGTTAAACCCTGAACTTCCATAATGCTAATAAAATGCTCTACGACTTTAGTTTTATGAGCTGACGCACACAGCTGGTCTCTGCAACACCTTTACAACAGCAACTGGTTATTTTTCACCTAATCATATTGAAGAGGTTACAGCTCCATGGCACTAACAAATACTGCCATCTTCAATGACAAGAGACTCAAATGGGCCTAATACATCTCACTGGCTAAAACTATTAAACTATTGTAGCATTTTTACAAATTCCATCCCTCAACAAACAAAATACATACATACATACTTTAACAAGAGGCCCAAGACCTGATATCATTCACACGGTATACATTGGACTAAAAAGCACATACAGTAATAAGGCAAGTACCTTTGCTTGAAAGACACCCATGTCATGTTAATTTCCAGCTATTCACATAAGTATTTATTTGTTCTGCTACTTCTTCACAACACAGCCCTTGATTTATATTATGCTAGCCCCTCTTGATATAAATTCATTTTTGGCATGCTGTCAAAACTTGACCCTACCACAGAAGACCTTTCTCTCCTCCTTTTATTAGTATATTCATTTTCATACTTGCTAAAATATATGTTGATGAAATTTTCAATAGTGTTTACAGCAATGAGTTTAACCTATAAATTTCATACCATTTGGTCCTTGTTAATATTTTAGATACTGTTGTTCAAAGTCAGACCTGCCAACCTTAAAAAGACCTTCTCAGTAAGACGGTCAATATTTTTCTGTAAGTTAGACCAATTTTCAGTAAGGTGCAACAAAATATCATGCATTGCTATTGTTGACTTGGAGAATGTGCATTTAAAATGTTCAGAAGTGGGATCTGAGATGGATGCATTGAAAGCAAATATTATTATGTTCAACCAAAAAGTTTGTAAAGTACATTTAGACCTTAATTATCTCCAGTACAGCTTCAGAAACTGCAGTTCCATATCCCATGGAGCTCAATGGCTCCTTGCTATCTCTTAACTTGATGTAATCTTTGCTTGTTTGTTTTTTAAAGTGGCGAAGGCAATCATCTCTCCTGCTATGAGACATGCTCAAATCAACATGGCATTGTGCCCAAAAAACTTAATTGTTGCCTTTCCTTCATTTTTCCAAGGATCTGAATAAACATTTTAAGAGGCTTATTGTCCCTTTCACCTTGAACATGTTTTTGTTTGTTGGATGCCATTTCTAGAAAATGCTTGAAGCAACAGCTTGATCATGGAGATCTTTTGCATGCAAAATATGGGTAGTTTAAAGAGTCTCAAGTACTACTGTAAAGTTAGTCTGGTTCCTTGACAAACTCCACTGAATCTAATAAGAAACCCGGATCTGGATTTAACAAGGACAAGCCAGTATCCGGTTTTGACTGCAACAACCATATTTTCATAATTTTTGCTATTATTCTGCAAATTTGTAATGTAAAGGCCATTTTTCAGTAAGACTTTGCGTCAAATAATAAGGGTTGGCAGGTCTGCAAAGTTGCTATAAAAAATTCAATTAAAATACAATCAGTTGTCTAAGTGTCTAAGGTGTGTGTAGTTAGTTAGGTTTAATCAGCAATGACGGCTGATTTGTGATTGGTTGGTTCTTGGGTGTGCCAGGCAGGCAGGTGGGTGGAGTGGTGGTAGAGTAAATTTTCTTCCTTTTGCTAGAATTATGGAACAATCACAAACTAGGGTTATGTTCATACGGATAAAATGGAGTTAAATATGACAATTATCACAATATGTGTGTGTGTGTGTGCGCATGTGTAAAAAAATGTAAAAGTGAAAGTTGCACAAACTTTTTTTGGAATATAAAACCTTGCAAATAAATGTAAACATGTAGTTCTAAATGAAAAAAGATAAAACGTTATGTTAAATTTCTTTCAAATGTATATAAAATAAAAGATAAAGGTAAAAATATACAATCTTTCAAGTATAGGGTGAAAATTTCTTACATAAGCCACAATTCTTAAACAAGACTAAGGTATTTTCTGAGGGTACATCATCAACAAGCATCTTGAATTCACATAAAAAAAACTTCTGTCTCAGTGTGGAAGTTGATATAATTGACAAGAATGTGTTTCACAGTCAATGGACACTGGCAAGGCATAAAATCTGATTGAGGTTCACTCTTTAGAAGGTCTGCATGGGGCAGGTATGTCTGTCCTATATGTTATTGGCACAACACCACTTCATCTCTACTCTTTGTTATATACGAGGGATACCACTCTCCAATGATTGGTTTGACATTTTGCCAAAGTATTTTCCAATTTATATAATACTTTAAGTCACTAGTATATGGAATCTTCCATTCAGAAATGAGTGACTACAGGGCAGCCTTGGTGTGTTCTTGGGAAAGACACTTTCCTTGACATGAAATAGCCAATGTGTTAAAAGTGCCATTAAAACCCAGCATCAGCCAACAACAAATGTGACTTGGCAGCTAAGAGTTGAGAATACTTTTTCCATATTTAACAGATGGACAGACACAATTTGTAATAAAAATGTGGATAACTCTTAAAATGCTGACCAGATAGTCTCCCTTTTTTAGAGGAAATAATGTCTAGTCAGGATACAAAAGCATACAATGTTTCATAAAGATATCTGAAAGGGTTTAGGAGGCATTAAGTAAATAAAAGCATGATGGTTGAACTGACAAACGGATTCCAGTATACCAACCCTCCTTCGTTTGCAGGTGGGTAGAGATAATAAAAAAGGATATTACTTCCTTGATGGTTGTAATAACAGTAGTTCCTTGGTCCTGTACCAAAGTCAAAGATGGGCTCTGCTTTCAAGTTGTACACTGTTGCTTTGGCTGGCATAACTTGCAGAGTGTTAAGGAAACAAAATTTGAACATATATACACTTAACACTTGTATTTATAATTCTGATGTAACAATTCTCACTGTAACAGTCATCATCACCACTACCACCAGCAATGTCAACATTATCACCACTACCACCAGCAATGTCAACATTATCACCACCACTATTACCATTATCATCATCAATCTTCATTAGAGTAAAAAAGTTGCAGAGGATACAGCCATAGACTACACAAAACTCTGTAGACTTCGGACTCCACTCAAGATGGTAAACAGGGCCATTTTTACCTGAAAAAGTAAACACAACAAATGGCATAGATATTTGGTGTAGTTTACAGACTTGGCTACAGGGTTGTCCATAGTAGTTTTGTTTGCTAGTTTAAGGACTTTGTTCCTTGCCAAATTGTCAAAAATGTCCAAAAAATTTATACATTCAGTAAGGTTATATTGTTTATGTTCTGTCATGAAAGTTAGTACAAGTTGTCCTGAACAAAGCTTGTAGAGTACATTTTCCACCAGATTTCAAACAAAAATGTAATTCTATAAAACTAAGTCTCCAATTTATTGCACAGATTTTAATACACAGCAAAAACCTATTTTTTTAATGACTCCATCTGACAGTGATAAAAAGCACGATTCATATATCCTGGATAGTTTCTTTTCAAAGACTTTCCACTTTTTTTTTTCAAGGAGTTTTCAAGGATTTACAAAACTTTTCAAGGAGCAATGTCTTATGGAATCTCTGCCATGTTACTTTGTCAACTACTGGTGTTGTATGTCATTTGATGTACCAATTTGAACCCATTTGATTCATTTATTCATTATAATTGGACAATATGTAAATAACCAATACATCTTAATTTAAAAAGTGATATATTTTATTAAGTTTTAATGTTTTGCATTTCCGCAGATAATTTCAAAGAGTTTTTGGAAAAATTCAAGAAGTTATTCAACAAATTAAAGGATTTTTCAAGGATAAAACCGATTTTTTAAGAAAAATTCAAAATGTTTCCAAGGCAACTTCTCAAACTCAAGGATTTTTCAAGGTTGTACCAACCATGGAAAGGTTTCTGCAGATTGAAGACCAATACAGCATCAAATGTTAGAAACAGTATAGTGAAAATCCGTTAGTTATCCATCTAAATCTTGTGTCTGTTAAAATATTTTAGCTGTATTCTAACAGGGCAGCATTTTAAAAGAAAATAGCAACACAACTAGATTGCATTTTCATCAGAAAAATTCTGATATAAAAGTAGTCAAAAAAGAACAAATGAAATTCTCAGTACAAGCTCACTTACCTAGAGTGACCTTCAAGCTTTCTCCATTGGAGCCCATAAAGTATAGGCCTTGGTCACCGTAGTATGACTCATTGGATGTCTCAGTGCACGTCATGACTAAAACTCCAGTGCCAGCCTTGTTCCATGCCATCTCCACTTTGTCACATTTGAAGAAGCTCTTATTGGCAATGGGCGCTGAGAGGTTTGGGTACTTGAACAGTCTGACAAAGGAGGGTTGTCCCTATAGAGGAATGTCATATTTAAGTGGAAATTTGCATCAAAACTAACAAGAAGCATCTCCTTATCCTTCTCTTCGTTGGCATGTGCTGTCACATGAAAAAGTCGATTACAAGTTGACTTGACTATAAGTTGACCCCCCACCCCCACCACCAATTTAGGGCTGCAAAAAGTCAATTTCTCTTGGACCCTTCTGGAAGTTGGGGTGTATTTTGCAGGTCTGATCCGTCTGAAGGGGTGACTTGTCGTCAGTGAGTCAGAGTTGCAATTTGGAAAAATAAATAAGCCAAACTGGATGGATGGATTGATGGATGGATGGATGGATGGATGGATGAATGAATGAATGAATGAATGAATGAATGGATGGGTGGGTGGGTGGATGGATGGATGGATGGATGGATGGATGGATGGATGGATGGAAGGATGGATAGATAGATAGACAGACAGACAGATAGATAGGAAAGATTTAAGACAAAACCAGTGTAAAATACAATTATATTATTGAGTGGAATATGCTACAAATAAATTGACAACTTACAATTTGTCCATCATTGTGTAATAAAATCCATTGCAATCTATAATGCTTGACATTTTAAATCCATTTATTTGATAAATCCATGAATTCAATTATAGGTCATATACTGGTATAAAAATAGTAGTTCAGAATGATCCGATTCACAATATCCCGAAATATGTTAATTCCACACGTCTTACAAATAAACAATGAAAGTCAAGTCCACATTTTTGTGATTCAGTGTCCTATAGTCACTATCTAATGTCATCTGGTACAAAGTCCAAGAATTCATCCTCATTGTCTGATAAAGTTCCGAAATCCACCATCATCACCTAGGCATTGTAAATCATTGTCGGCTAGTCACAGTAAATATTGTCAGACTCCGATTCCTCGGCTTTACTGTCATATGCAGGTGCTTATGTAGAGACTGAGCTTGGGCTCTGTAAGTAACACTTTGATCATAAAGTCTGTGAAATCTATTAAAGGATGCAAATGAACACCTGTCAATTGTGCTGGAAGATCACAGGGAGTTCAAATAACCACCCTCTGTTACTTGGCACTGAACAAGTATTAAACTTGCAGCTCAATCAAAGGGTTTGTCACGTGAGAAAACAAAGAGGGTGGTGCCTTTACAAGCTAAGGGATTAATGTCAAACATGCACAGGAAGTTGTAGAACTTGACTTGGCACTAAACAAGTATTAAATTTGCTGCTCGATCAAAAGGATTGTCAACTTGAAAACAAAGTGAGTGCCATCTTTACAAGCCAAGGGCCTACTGACCCAAATGCACTGGCATATAACTTGGGAAATATCGATTGGGAATTAAATCTGACTTATAGAAAAGGAAAATACAAATTTAAACAAAACAACTTTTATTGCATCAAACACAGTGTGTATACAGCAAAACACAAATATTAATACAAATACAGGCTGTTCGGATTTGCATGAAAATGGAAGCAATATGCTTGCTAGTAAACACCCACGTTAAACACGTTTGACAGACACTTCACTTTGCAGTGGGTAGTATTTAATTTACTGGTAATATTTTCAATTAAAATCCAAATAACTGTAGATATAAATATTGTGTAATGAATACCATCATGAAATGAATAAAAAGAGTGCATACCATATGTGCATTTCTGTATGGGAATAATGGCATGAAAACGTAAAAATATTTGAATTGACAGTATTTTTATGCACTGAATACATTTAGAGTTTCCAACATTACCCTAGATTTATCAAATTTTTTTGTATGTCACACTTATAAGACAACCCCTACTCTGCATGAATCAAATTTTCAGTAAAAAAAACATCGATTTATAAGAGAGTATATATGGTACCTCCAGAATCCATCCTTCCCAGAAAGACGAAAAAATGTGTCTTCCCTGTCAATACACTATACAGATTACAACAATAGTACTATTACCTCCCCCTGTCTCTGCTAGGTGGCTACCTGAACACCGGATGTTTAAGCTTGAGGTCTTATAAAAAATGTGATTGGTTAAGTATTCTCTGAGAAACATAATCTACATGAAAAATAACCATTTTCTGCTGAATACATTACCCAACCACATTTACATTAGGAGAATAGATGAGAGGAGGAGGAAATGCAAGGGCATCCAACCCTTACTTTAGTAACCCACTGAGGACATAATAAAAGAGATCCCCATGTAATATGTAACACCATTCTCCAACAATAGGTAGATCTGGTAGGCACTAATAAAAGTTCATGTTCTGGTGACTTTTGGAATTCCCGGTCCACTTATTTTTTAGAAACCTATCAGAAAAAGCTTTGCAGTTCATGTCAGGGAGAGTTATCATTAGAAGCATTATGTTCTGAATGATGCTCTGTATTTTCATCAATGCGAAAGTTGTAATTTGATGAATTGAAAGATCAACAGAATATGAGGTAATGAGTAAAAGTTTCTTCCCTTTGTCTATATGATACATAGATGGAAAAGATGAAATTTTAGTCTTTCTGGGATGGCTGGATTTGAGAAGTAATAGCTTATTTACCTAACATTAATGTAATTGGGGAATGTATTCGACAGAGGCATTTCAGATTGTATCCAGCAAAAGCTTTAAACGCAAGCCCATGCCAGGATTATGCTGCATTAACAAGGTCTGTTGTGCATCTGTGCAACCACCACCAAGCCCACCAGATTCAGCTCCCTTCTCTGCAAGGCTAAATCCCAAAGGTAAAAAAACTGGAGAGAGGATCCTTGTCATGGTCTATTTCTGCTCTCCCATGGTGTATGAAAGTGTCCAAAACCATGCAGTGATAGCCCTTAATAGTAATCAAGGCCAATTTTTTCTTCTCAGAGAGCCAAAGAAAGAAATTATCCAGCTGTGCAATGGAAGCCTGTGAAAGTCTGACGTTGTTGTCTTTACACCAACACAAAAAGACTCACCACTTTCCTTCATATGCCATTTAAGTGGAGTATGCGCAATTATCTCCATGATTAAAGGTTTTAACTCTCTTCGCAGGGTATTCCTGACAAGAATCAAGTGTGAAGGTAAAGTCTGTCTGGGCACGGATGGAAGACCTACATTCTCAACTGTTTCAGCAGGTTGGGAAATACATGATTCTTCCTGGAAAGGTCTATCACTAGGCTGAGTAGGTTGTTGAGCCATGATTTGTCCCATTTGAGAGGGGCAACTAGGATCTCCCTTGCAGTTCTGCCACTTTCTTTTCTGAATCACTCTGGAAATCAGCTTTGTGGGAAAGCATAACCTAAGATTCCATCCCAGCTGATCGACAGAGCATCCAAGGGCAAAGATTCTGGATCCAGCACTGGAGTCATAAGGTGGGAAGACTGTGATTCAAATTGGTTGCAAAAAGATCAACCATTGAACGACCCCGAAGAATACAAATCGATTAAAGACTGACGTGAGCGAACCACTCAGTATGTAGTGTCTGCCCTCTCCTCGACAATGAGTCAGCTAGCACATTAAGCCTGCCCTGGATGTGTTCATCTGAAATAGTGATTTGATGCATGGAACACCAGTGAAGAAATTCCCAGACCAGAACACTGAGATCCAGTGATTTGGTTCCCCTTTTTTTTAAGGTAATAGACTACCATTGAATTGTCCAACATTACGAGAACAATCCTTCCACAAAGCAGATTATGCCATGAATGAAAGGGCTTCACTTCCAGGATATTTATGTGGAAGACCCTCTCCTCTGGCCTCAAGCTGCCACTGACTGTAGTGAAGCAAAACAACAGGTGGGCATCCCAAGCCTGTGAGCCAGCACCCTTACAGATCCATGACCTCTAGTTGCGGGGTTTATAGAGGAACTTTTTCCAATAGCCAATCCCAATTCTGACCCTGATGCAGAAAGTACTTTCTCTTAGTCAAGATCTGAATAGGGTGATTTAAACAACCCAAAATAGGGCAATACCAAGCTAAAAGAAACATCTGCAAAAGATACGTAACAACTGGCCCAAATGAAGTTCTGAGGCTGCACTTAAAAGTACAAGGATTTGCAGAAACTCTCTCATGGAATGTCTTGGAGACAATCTTGGCGAGATCATCAATTTCACACAATGCGCTTCACAGGGAGATGCACTACAATGTGAGGACTCTAAAACACCATGCCTAAATGGATGAAATGCTGGGAGACAGGTCTGACAAGACCAGCTGAAAAATACGAGAAAGGAACCAGTTCATATCTTGTACCTGAATTGAACTTACCATGTGTTTCTGCAGAAAGTGAACCACAGGAACTTGTGTGAAAAAGGGTGAATAAGGATGTGAAAGCAGGCATTCATCAAGTCAAGGCTGATGGTATACATGAGTCTCCTTAGAGAAAGTCTTACCCACTGTGCTGTCTGCATCATGACCATGGGTCTGACTAGGAACTTGTTGAATCAGCTCAAATCAATCACCAGTCAAAGCTTTCCATTTGCTTTCATTACCAAAAAAAACACGCAGAATAGAAGCCCAGTGAGTCTGGCTTGCAATCTCCACTGCCCGCTTGCTAAGCAAAGTACATATCTCCTCCTCCAATAAGAACACCATCTCTGGGTTAGTCAGGGTCATCACAGAAGGAGAAGACAAAAGAGGTGGATGAACACAATTTGCACTCCCTCCAAAACAGCTTGTATCAGCCATACTTTGTCTGGGAATAGATCCATCCAAGCTTGTTGGAAGTGAAGCAGTCTGGCACCTATGGGGGTATAATTGGCAGGCAGTAGGGCAATGAGTCACTGTAGTTTGTTTGTAGGCTTGGTGGAGGAGAAATTGGGCTTCCTCCTCTTTATTAGTTGGATTTCTGTGCTGGAAAGACTCCTGTCAGTGATATTCCTATTGTGGTCAAAAAATGACTGCTGTTAATTAGAGCCAGTGTGTTTCTCCTTATGGTGATTGTCACCTCAACTCTTGGACTGACACTGATACTGAAAACAGAGAACAAAGGAGGAAGGGCATATTGGAGAGGCAATTCCTGTGTAGCTTGCTTACTAACATCTTCAACGTAGACTCTCAATAATATGGAAGATCCAAACAAAAACATAAAGTCACAGAGTGTTGTGGCTTGAGTGATGACAAATACAGGAAGGAATATTGTCTTGTCAAGTCAATGTGACAAGAAATGGTCAGAGTGTTTACTGTAGTGTGTTGTGAGTGACCCTATCAATAACTGTGGCAATGCATCATGTTTATTACGATGCCTTGGCATGGTAGGAATGGGCATTCAGCAGGAGAAAAGATTATATCAATCTCTTCAATCGACATCTTAAAACTGAAGTCCTTTCCATGGTAAGATCTGGGTTTTGTATAAGACTTAAGTTTTTTCCATTTTCACTCACTGGGTTATCCTTACTTGGTGAGCTTTCTACACCACAAGCGGTAGAATCATCAATGGCAGCATGTTTGTACATACTCATAGGGAATACCATGACTTATGGGCCCAGTGACTGAACTGGCAGATGAGCAACTGACGGCATTTTGGTTGGCGAAACGACTCGTAGAGCTGACACTGGGACAGTTATGTAGACAGACCAACCAGACAGATGCCAGCGATAGCCCATGGAAGATGAAACATCTGTCCAATTTGCTACAGTAGGCCTTACAGTAGCAACTGACTTCTGATCATACATAGCAAAGGGATGTTTGGAAGATAAGTTCATAATGTAAATGTGATAGGGTAATGTATTCGATGGAGAACACAAATGCCTCACCCACCCCTCTTTGTATGACACTGCAGCCAAGAGTATACAAGGAACTGACTTAAACACAAATCTAAACCAGATGTACAGACAAGGGTAACATTACAAATTCATGGTGCAGCATAAAATAGTAAATTTCACTTCTAATGTAATGTAAATTCCTGCTGTGAAATAACTGCATTCTTGTTGTTACACTATGCAATTTTCTGTTGTGACATTATAAAAGTGTTCTTGTCGCACAATATCAGCTTTTTATTTTGACACAATGTAACATTAACAGTTCCTTCTGTAACATGTTGTCCGTTAAGACAAAATTTTCATTTCATTAAGGACAAGTTTCTTTGTGTGATATGACATAAAATCCAGTCTCCCTTAAGACATAGATACTGCAGTGGCACCACATGTTTTTCACCTCATATGACCTTAGTTTAATCTCTTGTGCTGGCACTTGTCAGAGAGTTTTTACGAATTCTCTGGTTTCCTAAACCTACACCTCACAAGAACTAGGCCACCAAAGGTACTGTTTACACTTGCTTATATGTTGTTTCCAACTGCAAACAACATAAACCATACTCTGACGTCGCATAATGTGCCAGCAGATCAGGCCCTATGTTGTTTGTTTTAGTGATTACTCCTAACAAACTGCATAGACCCAGATCAGCTGGTGCATTATGCAACAGCATATCTGGGTCTATGTTTGCAGTTGGATCTGACTTTAAAGTTAGTATATATGGTACTAAAACTAAGTGTCAAATATAATGGTTGTAAAGTAAATTTTACAAGGTATTTACTCATACACACAAACACCCTCACCAACAGGTGCACATTTTACATAGTCAACAAAATACAGACTAGTCCAGAATAACAATGCCAAGGCTATGGGGGTTAAAAGTCTTGCAAAGAAATATACCAGGACAGCCCACATAGACTGGTCTGGACAGGATTTAAAACCGTTATCCACTGGTTGTATTTCCAAGTTAATGAATAAGTCACCACAGAAAGGACAGAAATATTACTGCAATACACTACTCATTAAAATGAATCAACATACATGTACAGTTTCATCAGTGTTGGATCAAAACAATGTTTGATTAGCCTAGATGTAATAGGGTTAAAGATACAGAGGATGTAATAAACAAATAGATGAAAATACAAATTTCTTTCAAGCATGAATATTAGGTCACAGTAGCCTAGTTTTGGTTTCTCAGAGTTACTCTCATAGAGATACATCCACATACCAATTTTCATGAGTGTAGCTGAAATACGGTTCAAGGTATTAAAGGTGTAACCAAAGCATAAATGAAAATATGAGTCACTTGAGAGATAATTAGGTCACATTAACCTACTTTTCATATGTTTAAGTTACTATCTCTAAGATGCACCTGCATGCCTATTTTCAAAAGTAGTTGAAATAGGGTGCAAGATATTAGGGATGTAACGAACAGAAAGCTGAAAATATGAAAGTAACACAAAGCATGAAAATTATGTCATTGTGACCTAGTTTGGGTATGGCATTTATTCTTCTAGAGATGCATTCACATTTGTATTTTCAGGAGTGCAGGTGAAAAAGAGTCCAAGGCATTGAGGCTGTTTTTAACAGAACTAAAAACATGTCATTCAAGTCTTCAATTAAGTCACAGTGACCCAATTTATAGACTGTTACTCTCCTGGAGATGAATCCACATGCCAATTTTCATGAGTGTAGGTGAAACGGAGTCCAAGATATTCAGGATGTAATTAACAGATAGCTGAAAATACAAGTCACTCAAGTGCAAAAATTGGGTCACATTTATCTAGTTTTGGCATGGTTGAGTTACTCTCATTTAGATGTATTGACATGCTAAGTTTCATAAGTGTAAGTGAAATTGGATCCAAGATCTTAAGGGTGTAAAGAACAGCTGAAAATACAAAAGTCACTCAAGCATGAAAATTACATCACACCGACACTTTTTAGTATGGCCGAGTTACTCTCCCTGAGATGCATCTATGTACC
The DNA here is from genome assembly GCA_029931535.1 of Margaritifera margaritifera. NCBI lineage: Eukaryota > Metazoa > Mollusca > Bivalvia > Unionida > Margaritiferidae > Margaritifera > Margaritifera margaritifera. Next base: position 124,462 of record JAQPZY010000811.1, read on the forward strand.
CTTTTCATTACTAGTAGAAAAATAGTCTAAGATATTCAGGGTGAAATCAACAGAAAGCTGAAAATACAAAAGTCCTTAAGTGTGAAACTTAGGTCACAGTGACCTAGTTTTAGTACCCGAGTCCCTTTCATTCAGATGTATTTATATAGCAATCTTCATTAGTGTAGGTGAAATAGGGTCTAAAATATTAAGGATGTAACATACAAACAGCTGAAAATACAAAAGTCACTCAAGCATGATTGTTTAGGTCACTGTGACCTAGCTTTGGTATGGCTGCGTTAATTTTTTTGATATGCATTCACAGACCAATTTCACGTGTAGTTGAAACTGGATCCACGACATTCAGGGCATAACTAAGGAATGACTGAATGACTGAACACACAAACAAATGGGCAAAACAGTATATCACTTCCCAATTTCGTTGGTGAGAGGACAGGAAGTTTTTAAACCGTCTTCCTTACCTTTGACCCTGGGACATACCCAGCCACCGTGTATGGAGGTCCGGCAGGTGAGAGTGAGAAGGTGGATATTTTTTGCAGGTGCAGCTTTTCTTTGATTACATCTGTATAAAGAAAACATTTCGCAATTTAACATTAAAATCTCCACAATGTAAAATTCAAAAAGAACAGGCCTAATAAATGGAAAATATATTCGAACATACAGTGAACAAAATTAAAAAATGAAAGTGAAGCCAAGATGCCTCAGTGGTTGGAATATCAGGTGCATATTTGAATCCAACCATTGGATCAGCATGGAGAAAGGTGCAAAGAAATCCACCCCAAACTATTGCCAGGACCTAGGAGGAAATAATGGCTGAGATGCAGTGAGGTCATGCATATATATATATATATATATATAGAATATATAGGTATCAGACCACTAATTATTTTACAGCCAGGGAACCAGTCTACTGGTGGGGGAATAAAAAATACAGTAGTAAATCTTTTGAGATGCATCCATTGGGTAATAAATGGGTTTAATTTTGTTCCATTATTAATTTCACAAACTTCAATCTATGTACTATAGCTGACGAAAAATATTTACTTTTATTTTGATATCCTGTATTTAATTTCCTACTGACAAAATAGCATATGTACTCTTGGTGCGAGGCTATGTTATTAGGTGCAGACCAGGAATCCCCCCTGTATAGCATCACGAGACTCGAAAACATGCTGCAAAGCACCTGTTTTTTAAGGCTGAAAAAAATACCATGTGTGGTTTGTATGCCTAGCTAATGAAGAAGTTACTTTTATTTTTTAATATATTAACATTAAGTTCTATGGGAAATGAATTAATGGTCCGATCCCTATATATATATATGCTTTTTTTAGGTATAGACAACGAAGCTGATGCCAGAGCTAGCACAATAGCTCTCCTCTACTACATAGAGGTGAGCTAATGAACAAGACCAAATCCATAAAAAGCATATGTAAGTCTATGAGACAATTTTCAAACCCATATGTTGGTTTCTTAGCTATGCCTGCTACAAGCAACATCCCATGTGAAGATACAAAGTTAATTGTCCAACGCCATAACTCTATTCCAAGTGGAGTTGACAAGTCAAAACCCATAAAAGGCACATCTAGGTCTCTGAGACAATGTACACACCAAAAACACTAATTCAGAATATGTTAAATAGTTCCCGTTTTATGTAGGTTACAAGGATCTGCTGATGTGGAGATGAAAATAACTCCATCAAATTGAACCTGACAAGATAAAACCTTTAAAAAGGCACAGAAGTGTGAACAGAAAGACAGAAGGATGGATGGACAAATGGATGGTTGAACAGATGGAAAAGGTGATAATTATAATGCTTCTGCATCTCAATGCAAGGTCCAAAGTGTAAGAAAAAAACATCATATGATAAATGCATCATAAGTATTGTGTGCTTCTCTAAAGTTGGTTTGGTTCGGTTTTTATGGGTTTAATGCCATTTTTCAGCACATGATAGGCTATATGTGGTAGCCAGTATATTTGGTGGAGGAAGAACCGCTGACCCAAGAGTAGCAACTGGATTAGTTACTCGCATATCCATGTTAGCCAAGTAAAGACTCGAACCCACAAAGACAGAGGTGAGTTGTCAGTGATCTGTAAAGGAGAGCGCCTTCCACCCAGGGAACCTCTCTAAAGTTGAGATATAATAACATCTGCATAATCTCTGAAAATTAATGAAAGGTTTCAAATCTTTATTGAAAAATATATATTATTTTCATAATCCTAAGTTAAGATTAATAACATACCAAAGTTGTGATCTTCAAAAAAGTGGAGCTCATTGTTGACATTCCTTGAACAAAGGTGTTCATCTGCTGTCCACTGGGGAGCCCTAAAAAATAATCAACAAGACATGCTTAGAACAAGATTGAGAGACCATAGATGACAAACAGCTGAGTTATTATTATAGCAGACTCAATTAAAATGTAAAAGATGGGTATTCTGTAATTTTAACATGCAAAGGATAAGGTAGGATAGGGGCCCATTTTGGTCCCTAATCAGATCCATATGAAACTTATCTAGATAAAAGATGCCCCTCTCTCTTTCTTAAATATGCATTTCATTTTTATCCAGGACTGCTTTTAATAAAAGAAAACAACCATTAAAATGCCAGTGGTTTTCTCCTATGTTGTGGCACCTATTTTTGTTAATTACAGGTATGTTGGCTAAAATCCCCCTATTACACCTATTGCCGAAAACATACATAACTTAAATTGTGCATGTTCAAACAATATACATAACATCAATGATAAGACTTATAAAACTTGATATTTGCTTTGCAACACTGCTTAAATGATGTGTATATTTTCATTAAGTTTGGTTTGATTATTTCTGACACCTATTTTCATTTTCGTTGAAAACATTTCATTCATGTTTATGTTTAGTGCTGACTTGCTTTAAAATTCTTGCCAGAAAAGATAATGTACTTCTTAATTATTTTCTTCACAAAAATGCCATGCAAATATTTTGTACATTAATAATAGCTGAAAGTTACTACAGTGTATAGAGAAGAATTAAAAATGTTCAGAACGTCAGTGACCAAAGCTCTTTTGTGTACGTATTTTCAAGATGAATGCCATGGTGACCATATTCAATATCAGATTGGCACCATTTCTACTTAGTTCCAACTAGACATCATAAGAAGTCATTTGGTGAAAGCACAATGTCGATATGACTAGCCTTCTAGGAAGAGTACATGTAGCAATAACAAGATTTTCAAGATGGCTATTGTGGCAGTTATATTAGAAGTTGGATTGGCACCATTTCAATATACAACCAACCAGATATTATTGGAAGTCTTTCAGTGAAGTCCCCATGCTGATACGACCATTAATTCAGGAGAAATAGTGATAACAAGATTTTCAAGATGGCCACTGTGGCAGGCATATTGAATGTCTGAATGGCACCATTAGGACCAACTAGACATCAGAAGTTGTTTAGTAAAACCCAATGTTGATAAAACCATCCATTTAGGAGGAGAAATAATAACAATATTTTCAAGATGGCCACTGTTGTGGACATCTGATCGGCACCATTTTCATTTAGGACCAAATAGACATCATAAGAAGTCTTCTGCTGAAAACCACATGGCAATATTACCTTTTGTTCAGGAGAAGTAGCGATAACAAGATTTTCAAGATGGATACTGTGATGGCCATATTGGACATCAGATAAGCACCATTTTCATTTAGGACCAATTAGACATCATTAGAAGTCTTTTAGTGAAAACCCCATGTTGATATGACCATCCATTCAGAAGGAGTAGTGATAAAAAAAATTTTTAAGATGGCCACTGCGGTGGCCATATTGGATGGCCGAGCAGCCTCATTTTCATTTAGGACCAACTAGACCATGGGACGAATGTGCATATAAAGTTTCATGGCAATCCTCCAAGTCATTTAGGAGTAGCGATAATAAACTTGTGTTAACGGATGGATGAACAACGAACAACAGACCATCCCATAGGCTCTTCTTGTCTATTACCAGTAGAGCTAATAAAAAAAAATCACAGTAAGAGAGGTCAATACAAATATATTTGTTCCATTGCACAATGCCCCCCCCCCCATTTTGTCATTGACATCATCGCTGTGATGTAACCAATTAGAACTGAACATTATCTCATAAAATTTTGTTTGACAAATAAAGGGTATTTATCCCTTAAGCTCCTGTATTTTCAGTGGTCAATATAATCATGAAACGGCACTAGATTTTGTTTTGCAGAAATTTGTGCCATACCATATTTATGCATTTATTTCCTCTGAGTTTTTAAATTTTATATTAATTGACTTGGAAATTAAGGATGGTCAATTATGAATATCCAGATATACACCATAGCAATTTCTCTTTGAAGCATGTAATTTATATTCCCAAACCCTTGAACTTCAAATAAACAAGGTCATATGACACTGAAATTAAAATTGACATGGTAACATTTGTCTTCTTGTAAGAATGTGAACATAGAAATAAAACTTGAAAAGAAGTACACCACTTTTTAATAATGTCAGATTAAACCATTAAACAGAGAAATCAGAAGTTCAAGGTGTGTTAAAACGAGGGAGCAGTGTACTAAGGTAATGTATTTGACAGAGAAACAAAGTAACATACATGTATGTAAATATGAAAGAAGTAAGATTTTTAAATTGTGTTAGTCTGTTGAATTATGTTTTTTTTTTTTTTCTCAAACTGTAACTTATAACACTTTACCAGGATGTCTGCTTCTTTTGTATCAGAGTTTTTACACACTGGCCTGTTTTTACATCCCAGAAGCTTAGGTTTGGAATGCCCTGCTTGGCACTTGTGTCAACTGAAACAGAGGTAAGTATTAAAAAATATTAATTTCTGAAATATGTCAACAGCACAGCATCATGGTTCCTACACATTTTTTATTTGGTGGTGGTAGTGGTGGTGCTGATAGATTTCCTGCCTCCACTTGCACAATAAGTTTATTTCCAAAATATTGGGGGAATTTAACAATAAATACAACATCATAAGTAAAAATGCTCTCAATTATCATGAACAATTCGCATGCATTTGGTTGATTCTAAAGCACAACTTTGGATAAATTGACTTGAATACTGCATGTCCTAGAACATATCCTGCTAAACTGACACAAGAATTCTTTGTTATGTCATTCACCTTGAACCTCTTATTGTGGACAGAAAATGATTCAACTTGTCTAAGACAATGTCAATATATACATATGTGCCATGATCAGCAGAGCTAAAAACATGTAGAAAAATATATAGAATACAAGAATATTATGCATTAAATTTTCAATCCATATATTTAGTTCTTCATTAAATCCATCCTATATTCAGAAAATGTACCCCCTTTTTTCAAATGGAGGGGTGAATTTTCTCTCTACATTTTTTGGGGTAGAATAGACCCTGATTTATTGCCTATACTTTGCAACATATACAAAAAGTTATGCTAGACAGATATGTACAGAAAAAAATGACAGCATATGCCTTCTTTGTAGAAATGACCTTAAAAAAAAAAAAAAACAGGGCTGAGCAAATTTTTTTTCCATCTACTTGTCCAAGACAAGTGGTTTCAGAAAATTCACTTGTCCCACCTTACTTTTCACTTGTCCCACCTTACTTTTCATTTGATGAAATGAGATGTACTTAATCCATAGAAAAAAACAAACAAAATATTATACAACATAATTATTTCTTTATAGAATTTAATTTTTTTAAAACATTGGTTGATATACATTTGGCTACTTCAGGTTCATGTAGAGATGTTTTAGCTGCTGGATTTGAAAAAATGTCCATGTACATGTCTGCTACCTGCATAGCACTAAGCCAGCAGTTGATAGCTGTGTCTGGTTTCTAGTCCATTTGGTGAATTAGAATTTTTAAACTCTCTTGGTTTAAGGAATTCTCACTCAGTAGCAGTCTTACGTTTTATTAGTCTACTTTCACACAAATTTTATTTCTTCATTTATTCTTTTAAATACGAACAGAGACAGCTCATTAATTAGCATTATTGTTTCGCTTCAAACGCAATATCACACGTGGAAGTTAATCCTCTGTATAATCAATTAAATATGAAAGAATCATTACTGTCATTTAATCAGTTCATAAAGGAAACCAACACTGATGTCGGTAAAATACCTTTCATTAATTAATTACGCTGACTCGCTGGATTAAAATCAGAGTGAGCCGCTCGTGAGGATCTGGTTTGAGTAAACACAGTGCAACAAAGCCGCTTAAAACACTTCTAATTAATCATACTGGCTTTGTTTTGTTTGACGTGTTTTGATTTGCTGATAATTTGGTCGCTTCGCACAATATGCAGTCAAGCGGTAACAGAACGTGCACATATGCGGTAATTATCACTGACCACCTGTAGGTGTCATACAGGATGTAAATATATACATGGAGAGGTGTAGAATCAAGTATTCAGTATGCCCAGAGGCATGAATGGCCAAATAAAGGTAGATATAGTGATTAAAGCACGAAAATAAGGACTTGCCCGACTTTTTTAAAATAGGAAAAAAGCACTTGTCCCGGACTAGCGACTTGGAAAATTTTACTTGCCCGACTTTGAAAATGAATAGTCTGGGACGTCGGGCTATGGGATTTGCTCAGCCCTGAAACCCATAGCAAATCCACAAGATTTTTGTTACAGATGTCACCCCACCCCCACTAACACACTGGGACCCTGACCCCACCCCATTCAGACTGCGACTTAGGGGTGGTGGCCTAAAATCCATTTAATGTGTCCTAATGTTATGACTGCATGTATAAAGTTTGGTTAAAAAATATTAAAAAATGTCACTCTTTGCACTTTGTATATACTTTGCCTTTGACCTCCCTGTGACCCAAGAATTCTACCACTTCACATGTGTGCAAACTATGCAGCAAGTTCAGTGAATTTCCACCCAATGCTTTAGGAGATTGAGTTCATACATACCAACTTACTAGTTAGTGGTGGTGGGCTCTTATTGGAGGGGTTTGGGGGTTGCTAGGGAAGTTATTGCACATGACCTTGGAAAGTGACATGTTGCAATGAATGAAAAATTATCTAATAACTGTAGTCCCCCTCTTATAAAGCCACCCCTTCTGCAGCAGGAAAATGGCATTATAAGGGGGGGGGGGTGGCATTTCTAGACAGGATCACACCAATGCGAGTAATAATTACATATAAAATAAAAAAGGCTTAACTAATTTTTAAATATTTAATATTTCCTTTAAAAATCACATGACTGCAATGGGATCAATATGATAAAACTTGTATTTATGTTATTTAAAATAATTATGAATAATCATCAACTGAGGTACAAATGATTCAAAAACCTTGTCAACAAAATTAGGGTACAAACATCAGTCTGTAACTATAATTTTCTGTTCATTCCATTTCCTCACCGCTACAGCATGTATAACTGATGATGTTTATTTGAATCTTTCCAACATAAAATTTCTCATCAGTCATCAAAGGACTCTCCCTCCTTCTGTTTAGTCATATAGCTTTCACTTTTCCTTCTAAACTGAGAATATCTTATGCCATTTTGCACTATTTACGACGCTTTATTATTTTGCACTATTTACGACGCTTTATTCCTTCTAAACTGAGAATATCTTATGCCATTTTGCACTATTTACAACGCTTTATTCCTTCTAAACGGAGAATATCTTATGCCATTATTTACAACACTTTATTCCTTCACTGGCAAATATACCACTGTCAAACTAATTTTTATGCCATACACGAAAATGCTGTGTAAACAAAGGAAGTGAACTTGTCATGTGATTTACCAGTTTTAGTTTGGTATCTAAGAGAAGCTACAATGGCTAACATACCATATTTACTTTATGGTGACCAGATGTCAAGTTAACTTCAGCTGAACAATCCTGCTTCTCAGCTGTTAGCTTTTATCATCTTGATAATTATTGGTGGCAATAATAGCCAATAATTATGAAAGTGACAGAACTGGACAGCTATGGAACACACAGCAGTAAGAATAATTGGATTACTTACAGTACCTCTTTGTACGGATTAAAAGTTAGGTACTTTATCGGCATGTTGAAACAAATGTCAGTGTGTTGAATTCAGAAACCAACAAATATTTGTTAAGTTTCCCATCTTTAAAACCCGTTACTTGTGACGGGTAAATTAAATATTTTTTGCACTAATATATACTGGCTGCACTAATGTCTGGTGGGGGTTTAAAGCCATTTTCCAGCACATGATAGGCTATACATGGTGGCCAGTATATTTTGGTGGAGAAAGAATATTTGATGGAGAAAGAACCCAGGAAGAACCACTGATCCACGGGAAGCTACTGACAAGCTTTCTCACATACCCACGTTGGTCGAGGTGTGACTTGAACTCGTGCTGACACAGGTGAGATGTGAGTGATCTGTAAAGGCGAGCGCCTTAGACCTCTTGGCCACCCAGGGCTCCCACTGGCCACGATAAAGGGGTAGCTGTCCTAGAGGGGTACTTTTCAACAAAGTCATCAATGGCAAGGGATTCTGGCCATAAAAAGCATGTGGCTGCTAGTCAGGGGGCTGTTCAAGCGGGGGACCACTGTAATATATTATTTGACTCTGGTTGCCACTTTATTTTGCAGCAATTATGAATGTAGTGGGAAATAAGATGGCAAATGTTAATGATTGATACACTGTTCTTGCCTTTACATACTGATAAAAGATGTCACAACAAACAATCTATGACTCTTTATAGAGTCATAGATTGTTTGTTGTGACATCCGTTGTGATCCGTTTGTACTCACTTAAAAGTCCAGTCCAACTGTAAACAACATAGACCCTGATCTGCTGTCGCACAATGCACTGGCAGATCAGGGTCTATGTTGTTTGTTCTAGTGATTGTTCCTAATAAACTGCAAAATCACAGACATGCCAGTGCATTATGTGATGGCATTTCTGGGTCTATGCAGTTTGCAGTTGGACTCAACTTATAAACGAGTTTATATGGTACAATATCCATTGCTACATTATGGGGATACAAATCTTAAATTTGTGAAAATTAATAATTATCAAAATTAATTAAACACTTGAGACTCACCTCAACCAAAGACATAAAAATAAACCATACAATTTAGTCTTGTCAGTCTACAACTGAATATTGCTTCAGTCAATAATGTTAAACAAGCTTGGCTCTTATATTAATTAATCTGATTTTTATTACTATGAAATCTTTCTTTCTCTCCTCTTTTTTTGCATGTACAAGACGAAGTGCTCATTTGAGAGAGGGAAATTAGATTAACACGATTTGACAGACTTTAAAAATAATATACCCTGGTAAGGTTCCCATGTCATCAAAAGATTTCCTAGGGGAGAGAACTCCATACATGCTGTTCTGGGCTGATTTAATTGATGAACCAGTTTGAAGGTCTGTGTATTAACAATGTTAATGCTGAAAAAAGAAATAAAGGGAAAAATCAACAAAGAATTAATAGTTTTAAAAATTTATTTAAACTTTTACCTAAAATCTTAGCACTAGTAAAGTGCTTAAATGGCAAATTCTCACAACCACTGTTTTTACAAATTCTGTTACAGTAACTGTTGATCTACTATTAAACTTTGTGCCTCTGGTTTATTCTCAAAAGCTTTGAAATCTGAAGCAAAGCTACAATAACCTACAAAGCTACAATAACCTTGGTTCTCTATTAACTTTTTGAAAGCAAGGTTACATCAATGTGTTTCTTTGCAGATAGCTATTACGTAGTTTTCAGAGACCACACACAGCTCTGACAACATGGAGAAGTCACTTCTTCCTCCAGGTAGCACAGTAAGAAGTGGAAGATAGCGTGCATTGATACATTTTTATCATAACACCAAAGTGACACTTTGTAGTCTTTTAATAATAATAATAATAATAATAATAATAATAATTGTAATAGCAATAGTACTTGTTTTTGTAGTAGCAGTAGTTGTACTGCAGCTGCTGGATATTATTTTATCCAAGTTTTCCTCTACACAGATAACTCAATACATAATCTTGAACCAGCTTAAGTATAGCAGTGACATTTGTTGCAACCTCTACTTTTACCCTTCAGCAATATAAGCAATCCATCAGTGTAGGAGTAGCAGTGAATGTCTTTGATCTTGATTTACAACAAGACACACAAGTGGGGCTGAGATCATTCACATGGCTGGCATTTGCTTAATAACCAAATGCAGAAGCAGTTGTCCAAAATATCTGGGTCAATAGAATGCTTTCGGTAGAAATTAGTTTCCAATGCTGAAGAATGCATATATTGCATATATTATGAAAACAACTGTTTCAAGGTTTCTCTAGTTGTATACCTGCATCCATATATGATGGCACATCAACATAATTTGTCAAATACAGAAAGACCTGTATGCCAGGATGTATTGTCAGAACTGTTCAAATTCTGGTAAGCAGATTTTTAAAAACAGAGTTGTGGAAATGTCTTATTTGATGTTGGATCAACATCATTTCTATATATATATATATATGAAAGACCTTGAAATTAGGATGCTTTCTGTAAAATCTGGTCCAATTCTCTCCAGTGGCTCTTTGGAACAAATTGTTATGTTTTTCTACTTTTAGCAGCCATTCTTTAGCTCACATTTTACTTTTTTTTTTTAATTTTCTTTTTTTACATAGTCAATTACTCAAATGTCCATCATTAAGTTTTGAAACAGCACTGAATGTTTGAACTTTGCTGTCACATAAAAGTACAATTGAAATGAAGAATCTTGAAAAACACTTCCAGTACAAACTTGTTCTTTGAAAGTATAACAAGGAATTATGAGTCAACACACAGCTGTCAGAGGTCACCTGTCTACAAAAATCACTTTGTCCTTTTCCCATGGGTGGCTGCTGTGTACAGGTTTGACTGTATAAACAATAGGTATAATATATAACATAAAAATGTTAAATATTTGTAAAATGTATATAAAATAACAGCTAAAAGTAACACATGTAAAAATCCTAAAGACATGTATAAATAAATCAATACAATATATTATCGTAGATAGATTTGCCAACCAAATTCGTAATTTCCTAATAAATATAGTATTCTGAACCAGTACCAGAAGATAAAAGAGCTAGTCACTCTATAATGACATAAACAAACATGCACATGATATGGTGCTGCAACTGTCTCAATTATCAATGTTTTTTATTTGCACATCAAAGGGAGGTGCACTTGGTCATCACTTGTATACCATATATATTTGTATACCGTATATACTTGCTTATAAGTTGAGTCCAAATGCAAACTGCACAGATCCAGATCGCCGAAAGATAACGTGCCAGCAGATCTGGGTCTATGCAGTTTGTTAGGAGTATTCATCAGTTTACAGTTGGACAGGACTTATAAACAACTATATATGGTACTCTAGTGTGGTTGATAGGTGATGAATATGGGGATTGGGCAATATGGTACTCTGATGTGGTTGAGAGTTGATGAACATGGGGATTGGGCAATATGGTACTCTGATGTGGTTGAGAGTTGATGAATATGGGGATTGGGCAATATGGTACTCTGATGTGGTTGAGAGTTGATGAATATGGGGATTGGGCAATATGGTACTCTGATGTGGTTGAGAGTTGATGAATATGGGAATTGGGCAATATGGTACTCTGATGTGGTTGAGAGTTGATGAATATGGGGATTGGGCAATATGGTACTCTGATGTGGTTGATAGGTGATGAATATGGGGACTGGGCAATATGGTACTCTGATGTGGTTGAGAGTTGATGAATATGGGAATTGGGCAATAGATGATGGGTGTCAATTATTGTTCATTCTTTATAACTACTTATTTTACTGTGTCTCACTCGACCATGTGAAAATCCTCACTACTGGTGATTTGACACAAATTAGGTCAGGTACTGGACACAAATTGTATGCATCTGCCAGACTCCTGTACTGCAGTTTTAATGCATTCAAAACGAAAAATTCACATACATATAAGCAAATCCTGGTGTCCCTGAGAACTCTGTGTACTTCTGTTACATTATGATTATAAAACTGTAGTAAAATCATATCACATTATAATAACATGACACAAATACAGATTTCCTAAACGATGGAAAGAAATGAATGCAAATGAGTGCAGTTAATTTCCATTTTTTGTTGTATTACTGATCAACAAAATCCTTCATTGAGAGTTCTCCATGAAAGTTGTACTCTTTGTCTGTCTTCATAAAGAAATAACTTGCAAATAAAGTGTTTGTTATGCAAGGGGCAATAATCAGAATTTATAATCTAACACCTGCAAAAATGTATTAAAAATTGCAAGTTCTAACATTCATAAAAACAACAAATATTAAGTGAAAGTGTGCAAATTTGAATTCTACCAATGGACCAGCCTGTGTCAGCTACCATGGTGTGTCCTTGGGCAAGTCATTTAAAAAAAAAACAATTTACTCCAAATGCCTAGGCAGTAAATAACCTACTTGTGTTGCTTTGTCAAAAACATCAAACTAAAACCAAACTTCTTAGTGTGTGAGATTTGTCCTTCTTCCATTGCTCTGCCTACCCACTTATCTATATATCTATCAAAAATGAATAGTTGGTAAATAAAAAAATTTCAAATAAAATAAAAAGACAGAAATGGTTAATAAAAAGGCATGAGCAAGGGACTATTGGAAAATGGTTGGGAACTCTCAAGTTCCCAAGAGTCAAAAGTCCAGGACTTCCACACCAGAGATTCTCTTGAAAGCCCCAACTGTTTCTTAAGTTACAACAAAATTTTCAGGTAGACACTACTGCTGCCATGATTGGTAGGAAAGTGATACCCATGTCCCTCCATCTCAGAAGTGAAAGCTAGTAGTGGACACTTACAATTCTCCATTGCACCATGCAAATAATGATCCATCTTTACTATATGCAAAAACTTTACATTTGCTGCTGGTGTCCCTGAAAGGAAATAAGATTATAATTAAGTGAAGACATAATTCTTGTACAGAATTCATCAGAAATACTAGTTTAAATCTTCAAGTAATAGCTTGTTTTTGGTGTTTCTGACCAGGAACACCTTAAACTCTGCTCATTGTTCTGGCATTTTAGTGACTTGGGTTATGACCACATAATACCAACTGGTTCAATCAAAGTGTAACTGAGATTTATACTCAGTTCCAAAGAGACATGATGGTGGACACTAGGGACTGGCATATTTAGCTGTGTTTCAAGTAAATGTAGGAATTACAACCATGTTTCTGTTTAATTCTTGATCTTAAAAGGCACATTTGGTCAGAGTGGCAAAACTCATTCCAGAGTACAGCAAACCAAATACAGACAAGTAATCTGGGATCAAGCTGCTGCCAACTGTAAACAAGAGACCCAAGTGAACCAGATATCACTTACCTACTACTCACCTGCTTACATAACTTAACAGTTGACCAAATTTTATAATAACTGGATGAGCAATACAGTCTCTACAGAGGTAACAAATCCAGCCAATAGATGCAAATCACTTCAACAATATGTGCAGATATCACTTACTAAAGAGCCTGACCAAGACCATGATGATAAAAGCTCTTTTATCAAGCTGGAGCAAAATCCAAAATTCAATCTCCAGAGTGGTAACAAGCTCATCCAATCAGATACAAAACTGCCTCATAAATGTGTGCAAAACTTTCTCATAACCAAATTCATCCATTATTTTGATGACATGAGACTATTTTACAAATTTGATCAAAACCTGATCAGAAATAGAGTTGCTGGTGTGTTGACCTTGCTCTTATTTCCTTATACTAGATCCTGATATGAGCATATTTATCAAGCTTGATCAAAATCCTATGAAAAATACCGACTCCAGAATGGTATAAACACTTGGCCAATAAGATGCAAGATCAGTCATTAATATGCATAGGTCTTGTTCATAATCAAACACATCCAACATCTTGATAATATTAGTCTATTTACCAGGTCTGATCAGAATTGGGTCAGAAATAGTCTCTCAAGAGGTAAAAAACTAAGCCAATCAGATGCAAGATCACCTTATTAATATGCAGAGATCTTGGTCATAATTATACTCATTTGACATCTTGGTGATATGGGCTTATTTACCATGTTTGATAAAAATGGGATCAGTCAGATGCATGTTCATCTCATTATTATGCATGGATCTTGGCCATAATTGTACTCATCTAAGATTTTGACAAGATAAGCCTATTTATAAAGTTTGATCAAAACTGAATCCGAAATAGTCTCTAGTGTGGTAATAAGCTTAGCCAAACAGATGAAAGACAACCCCAATAATATCTTCAGATCTTGCTCATTATCAAGTTTAATTACTGAAGTTTATATATTTTACTTTCATTTCACAATGTCTTCTACTGACTACTCTTAATGTTCAGCAATGGTCTTTTATCCTCTGGTTACCATATTACCATAAAACAATTATTAACCTTTTAGCATACTGTCACTTATCCAATTTTTCAGACATTAAAAAATAACTACTTTCTTTAATGTCTTGATAATTGGCGTGCAAATGAAAATTAGAATTTTCTCCAAATATATTGTCCTTAAAATTATTATCTTTACTGTGTACATGCAATGCTGGTTGGAAATGTGCTAGGCATTCAAGGTTGCATTATATCTTTGCTTTCAAATAAAGAACACTCATACGATAATGTTTTGTTTTTTTCTTTTACAAGTAAAGAGAATTGGTTGCAGTTCTGATGTTTGTTTTTTAATTCTGTCCATGTAGATATACTGCCATTGGAGATAAGTGTTCACAAAGATAAAGTTGTGTTAAACGCACATTTCCAACCAAATTATCTTTATGGTACATGTGACATCCCAATTTCATCACATGTGCCCACAGAGTTAAAATAGTGGTGACAATAAACAGAATTAATGGTCTCTGTCATGAAAATTTGATGGCCTCTACATAGGAAATGAAGATTGATTCTTAATGTATCTATAATGGTAAAATTATGTTGGCCCTCTCTGCATACTAGTTGACAAGAAAATATTATTTAGATAAGGTGACAGAGTGCAGAGAATATACCGATACCTTGTAGAAATAAAAATCTCAGCCAGTAGGGCAGTAGAAAGATTTTTAAAAAGCAGAGGACCAGAGGAACTCTGGCTATAATTTGGGAAATGACAAAGTTTCAAGATCTGATGGTAATCTATTCAATTATCTGTTTTTGAGTATGGGTAAAACATATGTTAGTTCATGTTCCAACTTGAAAATTGTTGTCCTTCGGCTTTGAAATACTTATATGGTGTCTGAAATTGTATGTACTATTGAAAATTATTACAAATCTGGAATATATCCATATATTTTGAATAATGATGTTAGCTCTCTGTAGTGGTGGTCATTACTCAAATTAATCTAAGACTGGTCAGAAAAGTAAAAGAAAAACGAGCATATGATTAAGATTTTCTACAATCGAATATAAAAGATTCAAGTTTTCAATACTTAAATTTTATATATTTTCGATGAACTCTTTCAGAAAAAGTAAAATACTGTGGTTTCACTAATTTTTGTGGGTACCAATTTTCATGGATTTTGTTGTTTCCCTGAACCACAAATTTAAAGACCCCCACTCACAAAAATTAGCCACAATTCAAGAAGCCTACCCTTACACACATATTTTCTTACCGAAACATTCCAAGAAATCAAGAAAGTTATTTGATAAATAAACTTCATTACTGTAATCTAGTTATAAAATATTAGATTTTGCATTTTTCTGTTTATTTTAACCCTTTAAAAAAAAACAATTAATATAAAGCAATTTATATTATTTCAATGCACACATTTATATGGTAGCCAGCAGCTGAAACTTCCACGCACTGCCTTAAATTGATATGTTGCGAGATAAGGATAGAGAGAAAGAACAAAAAGCATAAGGTATTCAAACACTAGTATTACTGAAAATGAAAGAAACAATAATAAATGATACTAGTATATGAAAATTAGATTTAAGACTTATTCAAAACAATTTTTCATTCAAGTAAAACTGTTGTTGAAAAAAATTGAATCCTCCTGAAAGAATGTCTTATTTTATTCATGCATGTTTAATCCAAATGAAGATGAAGATTGTAAAATGCTAAACTATTGCTTGAAGCACAATTACTAATGAAACACTATGTATATTCATTGACTACAGCAGAGACTGAATGTCACACATCACTGATTTTTTGACAAAACCACTGAATCAACATCGTGTCAAACAAGACTACTGGTACACGCAAATCTTTGACAGGTAAATAAATCCTTAAATTGTTGAATTAAACAAGTCCAGCTTTGTCAAAGCCATGGACAATTAGGTGCAATCTTTCAAACATTTTCGTGTGACCCACAATTATCCATTCTGCATTAATTAGTTTGATTGACGAGAGTTTAAGGTCTACTAATACAGTACACTGATCTTCACCAATGATGTCTTTTTTTTCCCTGATGGTCTCCATGACCTGTTTAGCATAACAGTTGTGGAAGTGTGATTTGAATTTTTCTTTGTAGTCTTAACTTATTGTGAAGTCTAGTGGTTGCAGTTGGTTCGTACATGAGGCAGGCAGAAACAAAGGAGTGATTCCATTGTCTTTCAATTTAGTTAGCATCTTCGCACACTGATTGGCTCTAAATGCATACAATACTGACTCTGCCTGCCAATAGAGAAATGGCATTTGGTCAAGTGTTTGGTGCACACGTGGAATGATGACATCATCTGCCTATCTGTGATGTTGAGCACTCAGATGAAAACATGATGTAAGTGATTGATCCGAACAGGTGTTTGATTTGTGCTAATACAGGTGGTAGTATTGTTTAACCATTGAAGCGACCACCGTTTGTTGTCAGCATAGTTTTGTTCTTTTGCATTCTTTATTCTGGGTCTTTGTAGAGGTTAATCCATGAAATTAAATACCTATAAATATGCAAACAACCATAAAAACTGAGACTCACGAAAATAAATGAAACCACAGTATGTTAATAATAGCTTCCTGTTAATACAGCCCTTCATTGTTTAGTACAGACCTGAGGCAGGTAATTTTACCAGCAAGTCAAAAACTGAATGCAGAATGAATGCAAATAAAATTCAGAACCACAAATGAAATGACAAATGCATTACGAAGAAAACAGGGAAATCAAATGCGAAATGCAGAATGATAAATGATAAATGAAAGGGAAATGAGATGCAATTGCATTTCTTGAACAGATTTGAAAATCTATTTACCTGCTGCTCTTTTTGCTTTATAATCTTGGATCAGATTTTTTATTCGTTAACACTGACAGGCAATTTTTTCACTTCTTACAAGCCTTGACATTTTACTAACAACTGCCACTGACATGATGACATCATCACAGGTAGTTATATTCATACAAATATTCTTTAAATGAAACAATATAATAAAATCTATTGACAAATTTTCTACAACTATATTTTTACATTCATTGCAGTTAGTGAAGAATCGATACAAATGGTACTTACTCTTTACAAGTTACTTTAATTTTCAGCAGAAATGAATAATTATTAGTCTTTTGCCATTTTATTCTTTATATTGAGAATTCATCTGAGACAGCTGTCGCAGGCACACTCATTTTTGTCAGAAAAAAAACTGACAACACCCATTTGCCTTCTACAAATTAACACAATGTGTCGTGATTCGTAATCTGCCCTCCTCCCCCTCACCGATTCCATGCTAATTATTTTATCCCGTCAGTATGTTCAGCATAAAGGAGACATTTCAAATGTGTTCCCCATGTATAATGAAGTACTTTACTGATGCTTTGAAGTCTACATTTCCGGTATGTCACGCAGTGAAATATGTTACATTCAGTTCTGATTGGTGGTTATTGTTGGTTCCAGTTCAGGGTAAACAATAACCACCAATCAGAACATAATGTAGCTTATTCTCTGTGTGACACATGATGTATTGGCATCCAAACTCATCCAAGTAGATACAAATCCAAGTAGACACAAAGCAACAGAGAAACTTCATGCAAAAGTGGTTATTAAATGATCTGTAAAGTATTGGAATCATACATGTGGAACAAATTCTGAATGCCTCTTTTATGATGATATATGTAATCAGTGACTGAACGTGCCGATGGGTTAAATAAAATTAGCACAGAATCAACGAGGGGTCAGATTTCAAAGCGCACGAGTTTATCACCTTGTGTAAATTGGTTAATCTTTTTAAAAGGAGAGTGGGTGTTGTCAATAGTTTTCTTTTATCACTAACAAAAAATGAGTGCCTGTGGCCAAGGCAATTGTTTTCCATCTGCATGAAATAAAATGTGATAGATTTTGTTGGTATTCATCCCCACTCCTACACTCGGACTTATTCTATAAGTAAAAGTCATAGAGGTCATGTACGCGTTCAGTGCCGACTATTTCAGTAATGGGTGTCATTTTTTAGAATTTGATTACACATACCTTTAAATAGTGAGTATTCACTTTATTTGGATCCTCATACATCCCTAATCCTTTGGAAAGTCATTTTTTTCACGCCCCGATAAACATGTACGGCAAAACTCAGTGTTAAAGTATGTGGACATTTTTGGATGAGGTCAACCTAAAGGTGTGATCCAGTACAATCCGAACTGAATGTTGCATGCTGTGATGTCACAATTAAAGCTATGCATGTTAGAAACAATTTCATAATACCCTATATTATGACGATTAGACCCGACATGCTCTTTTCTTGACCCAGTTTAGTACGTGGCCACAATTGTAAAAGTCCATAGCAATCATTAATTTTTGTCTGCAAGTTTCTTTATGACAGTTACAGTGCAGAACATTTAATAATCAGGACTGAATAGACTTTGGTTAAACTATATTAGTATTAAATTTTAGAACAATTAATATTTAATTTAAGACGAGAAAATTTGCCTACATGACCACACTGACATATACTTTAGATGAGATTTTCGTTATATGAGGAAATTGCACTATTTCTTCCGTTTTGAAGACAACACCTTAATGTCTTCCAAGTTTAAATGATGACATGAAATTGATAATAAGGTGTTTTTAAAGTATTCAGGCAGTGCAAAACAAAGGGCGTGGTGGCCAAGATGAGTCCTGCATCTGATCAAATGGAGCAGCCTGAAATGGCCTAAAAGGTTTAATTAAAATCACCGACAACTAACAGGTAGTCTGTTTGGAAGTATTATTGTTATCTTGTCATGGATGAAAATGGCATATAAATAGATGCTAAGTCTATGTCGATCTGTAATCTGCATACTGGAAGTACAACCAATATGTCAACACACATATAAGGGCACCACCTACTACTTACAGACCTTCTAAAGATGAAATGACCATTAAGTTGATATGTGTATCGATAATGTATCATATCATAGGCTGTGTATCATGAATCATATCAATATGTGGCACAGGTGTATCCTGTCTGTTGAATTTTATGCATTTTCTATTTTGGTTCGGATTTTGTGGGTATAATGCCATTTTTCAGCACATGATAGGCTATACACCACTCCCTGAATAACTCGTGAACCCGCTTATAACGCAGGGTCAGTGATGGATCAAATTTGTTAAACTAGAAAATACCAAAATTTGCCCCTATTTGTTGAAAGTGAAAAAAATTGTGATCAAAACTGGAAAATGAAACCTTGATGTATTGCTCATTTTATCATCTAAAACGGCAGTCAGTACCCAGAAATCTCAATCAAGATCATGAAATTCTCAACTTTTAATAAGAAGTCATATATTTTGTTAAATTTTCTTTCTAAAACAACATTGACAGTACACTGTAAATAACGATATTCTATGAAATTTCGATCAATGAAAATGTCACTAATGCCTACTGGTGGCAACACTTTAATAAATAAATATCAATGAAATAAATTTTTTCAAGTGAAATTTATGTTTTAGTTCTATCTTTTAATTCGGTTTCAGTGTAATCATCATACATGCAATATGCCCTATTGTATTCAAATGTGAAAAAAGTAAATCTATCATCCTAACCATTTCCGCAAGCGTTTCTCTGAGAACCTAATTAAATGCGGTGTTTTGATCTCCAACTTGCGGAAGTATTTGTTGTATTATTACACTCAATTAAAAGAAGACCTGCTTTGTATTCTAACGTTGATCATGTCTTTTGTATCAAATCAAATATAGGGTGTGCAATAATAAAAAAAAATTAAAAGGCATGCAAATCTTACCTACGTAAGAGCTAGCGGTCACGATTGTGTGTCAGGTCAACTCATTTCAATTGATCAATTGAACAGTTATAAATATTATGTAAGTAATATAATTAAACTACCTTAAATTAGCCTACTCATTCACAAATGTGATCAAAGATAGCAAGGTAACCAAGTGAAATGAGTACTTGGTGAATAAAAAGCTTTGTTTCATACACACGGTTAATCATAGAGAAGCGAGTTCCAGAGTTTGTAGTGAAATTAAAATTCCTGAATTGACACTCAGAGATTTCCTCAAGGATGAGCAGAAGTTTCACTATTACTTGCAATGGAATCACTGCATCAATATTTTACTAATAGAACAATAATAAAAATAGAGTTTCAATGCTGATGGTTGTTTCACGAAATAAATGTCCCTAGTTTTTGAAAAGAAAAGGAATCTTGTTTTGTTGTCAATCAACAACAACAGAAAGCAGTGACATAATACATAATGTTTTCACGTACATGTTATGGTTGTTGAAATCTCTTGGAGTAATGTTGTTAATGATCTTTGAGAGGTTGGGTATCTTGAAAATAAAGGTAATTTATAAAAAAAAGCAAAAAACTTCATTAGAAAAAACTCTTTATTGACAGTTATTCCCAACACAATTATAAAACGAGTATTCAGCCATGAAACATCTCCAATACCCCCCAACCACCTTGATATTTAGAGGGGATGGCATCCCATTCTTAATTTTTTTTAAGGTCCCTTGGTAACTTGCACCCTCACTTATATTGTGGTCTATGTTTTTGGACCCCGTTGTGCGTGAGTTATCGAGGGAGAGGTGTACATGATGGACGAGACTCGAACCAACAAGAACAGAAGTGAGATGTCAGTGATCTGTAAAAACGCTCGCCTAAGACAACTCAGCCACCCGGGGACCCGCATTTTCTATTTTATTAAAGCACACTTTTAATTAGACAAGACAGGAAAGCAATAATTTTTTTTCCATTTATTACTACTGAGAACAGAAATCCCAACTTTGGTAATGCATTCCAAACAAATGAATATGAAAGGACATGATGAATGGAAGCAATCAAGGTAATAAAATGATAAGATGATAGCTGAAATACAAACGTGAATGAAATGCAAATGGAACACAAATGAAATGTACCCTTGGTAAAATTACAACCCAAACAGCAACAATATGGCAGATGACAAATGTGCCACTAAAACATTTAACTTTATGGGATACAAGCAACTTTACCATTAAGAGAATACAAAAATGACACAGTCCATAAAAAAAAATATACAAATTATCTCCAACCTATTACAATTATTAGTCGATCAAGTTACGATGAACCAATCATCAATCTTTAAATTTCAACTGATTCCCAAAACTTGATACCTGTGATGTCTCATGTAACACAGCCATACACCCTCACTTGCTGAGTTTATCATAAGAGATGCTAGCATTATATGAGGTCAATGAATTACACGCAACCTCATGCACCAGCATGGGTGTTATATAGTCAATTCACTTTGTGTGTAAAAAGATATAAATCTGCCATTTACCGTTTGAAGTCTGGTTGTGTGCCTAGAGCTGGGGGTCCATAGGTCATCCACAATCCATCTGTTCCTCGCACTGCAAATACAAATCATAAAACTACATGGATAGGTAAAGAACCATTACATCTAAGGAGCAAAAACAGTCAACTATCACATATCTCATGGTTTGTACATTTTAGGTATGTGATTTCCTTAAAACATACTATATTTTATTTTACTTTAGTTGTGACATTTTGGGACAAGCTCAAATCCCCCGGGGGCAAGTTAACTTTTCTGGTCAGCTTGCCCTAGGCATGCTAACTATTATAAAATTTGTAAAGCCCTGCATATGCTTTATTAATCTCCAGTCACTTTACAGATCAGTATCAAGTTGATATTTAACCTTGTTAATTTTAGCAGTAAAATTAGAACTTTATATAATTCTTAATAAAATATTTTGTTTCATTGCAGAAATACAGGCGACGTACAAATATTTTGTGTCATCTCAAAAATACATGTCAATGAAATAATCATTACAAGAGAAAGAGAAAAAGTGCCTGCTTTATATTAAAGTTATTTATGTCTATTCATCATCACCACCACCTCTGTCATGATCAGTGTCATGACAATGTAGGTTTATGTGCCCTTCTTGATCAATACACTGTATTTTGGCCATATGACTTCAAATGAGCACAGCATAAACTATACAATGTAATTAATTATAACTGATAGGAGTACCTAGATTGTTGTAATTACATATAGATATAAATAGTTAATCAACTGCCACTAGAAGAAGCAATTACATTTTTTTAGTTTTCAAAACTTGACCAAAAATTTAAAAAGTCCAAATGATCCAGATTTTGTTTTGAATTAAACCCCTAAAGATGTAGCTGTAAAGAACATATGATATTGGGTTGTACTTACTGACAGATGCTATCGACAAAGTGTATGGTAATATTTAAGGTCACTATCTTGATGAATTAATCAGTGCAAACATATTGATGAGTTTGGTTCATTTGGTTTATAAGTGTAAATTCTAGCTATGAAATTTTTGTTCAATAGTGTTTGCTTATGATTGATACATGTGATCTGACCTTAAACATGTAGTTGTAAAGTTGCAGTTACTAATCCGTAACATCAGTGGCCATGATGATTTTAAAAGATGAACAAGATGATGTGAAGACACCCGTGCATGTGCTCTCATGTACATTTATATAGGTTGTTTTGAAATGTGTTCGACTCTGTCATTTTCTGGTGAAGTTTTAGAAACTACAAAAAATTAAATTGCTTAAGTGGCAGTTGATTACATATTTGTACCTATTTGTAATTACAATACTGAAGTATATGTACTCCTATCAGTTAAAATTACAATGTATATGACCAAAATACATGGTGTAATGACCAAGAAGGACACAAACCTCAACCCCCACTAACATGACCAAGCCTATGGTCAGTATTATCATGATCTGAACTGGGGTTGATTAGCAGCTGACCCACCAGTCCATGGATTTTAAGGATGACCAGTTACTACTGGCAGCCGCATGCCCAGTTAAATTTTCCAAAGTCTTTTTTTATTTGGTTGGGAAGGCCAATTGATCCTATGCAGGACCAGATGATTTCCATGTGAGCTGGCCCTGTCAGCCAAAGGAAAAATCTGTTAAGTTGACCCCTGCTGGATCATTCTGCTTCTTGTCCACAACATCTTTTCTAGACTAATTGCTGCGCTATTATTCGTTTTACAAGCTTCCACTTTCACTTGGTTTATTTGTTACAATAAAGTATAACTCTGACAACTATTGGATAGTTATTGCAACATTTTGATGAATCCCCATTGCAGAGTACTTTTAGCTGCGAGACATTTATTGATCACTGAGCATGTGCTTAGTCAAATTCATTAGGCACTTGTATCTGCTATCTCGTTCTTCTTATAGGTAAGGTTGAATAGAACTAAGAATCAGATGCTGAGAACTTCAACACATTAGCCTTATTGCATCCGCAGTACTCTGATCGGAAAAGAAAATTGTTTCATATCATTTGTTTTGTCTTTTTCCTGTATACATATTCATGGAAAAAGCAATCAAAGTAAATCCGAATTTTTACCAATCTAACTGGAAATTTTTTCACTTGTAAACTGGGAAAAATAGATTCTCTCTGGTTTTTGGAAATGGGGCAAAATTTCAGCCCTAAAAAAGGCAGAGACAAATCCGTGGCCCTATTACCATGGAAGCCAAAGCAATTTGTTCCAAATGAACTATCTTCCTTCCTACTTTACTATCTTTCTCATATGCATCTACTCTACAATACGTGTCCCTTTTGTTTCATTGTTTATGTGTATCCTTTATAAAATCATCTAGTACCTTCTTTTCTATAGTACAAGGTACGAGATCAATCCAGTTCAAACCGGATTGAATGTCATGCGCTGTGATGTCACATGTTGAAAAAAAATTCTACTACCCTGTTATTTGTTATGATAGACCCTATGTCCTCTTTTCTTGACCTAGTATCAATAACTTTCGCCTGGAAGTTTTTTGACAACACTTAAGGTGCAGAGCATACAACAATCAGGATTTAATAGACTTTGGTTTAACTATACTATAGTCTGCCTCCAGTCCATTATGAATCATACCCCACCTCCGGTCTTCGAAAGTATTTACCCGACACAATTACGATGATGCCGAGGATTATTTAATCCCTTCATACCTTACAAATTTAAAACCAAACCTTGTTCCGTCTGCGCAAACTTTTTTTAAATTTGGGAAAATAAAGTCAAAGCATTAACATTTTAAATGCTACTTAATTATGAATTTTATAAAAATATTATAAAGCCATTTTTATTCACTGCCTTTTTTTGGAGTGTGGTGTATAATTAAAAGAACAATGTGGAAGTCTATATTCTACTTACATTACATTTTTATGATTCAAAGAATTTTGTCACTGTAGTTTCATCTTCTTTATTTTAATTTTACCAGTTATAGTGGTTGGTATCTTGCACGTTGTATACAGCATAGATGTACCAACTTTTATTGTGCGAGCATCCGCATCGTAACCATGCACCTTACGATGTACATCGTAAGGCTGCTCCATTTACTAAAAATAGCATTTCTTTAACACTGCACTTGCCGTTGACGACTTTATTTGTCCAAATTAAAAAAGTTTGCGCTGACAGAATTAGGTTTGGTTTGAAATTTGTAAGGTTTGAAGGAATTAAATAATCCTCTGCAAGATTATAACTGTGCCAGGTAAATACTTTCGAAGACAGGACGTGGGGTACAATTCATAATGGACCGGAGGCGGAGGCAGACTGTAGTATTAAATTTTCGAACAATATGTCATTCATTTGAGTAAATGTTCCAACATTACCACGTTGACATACACTTTAACCGTATCGTGTTACTTCTGTCAACTGTTGTTTTTCCTCGCGCTAATTGCGTCAATCCTTTCGAGTCGTTGTCAAAGCTGACACAAAGTACTGATGTTTCTGTCGCGACTTTAACCTTGTCGGGAATGACTGAACCAGCGGGGGGGGTGGGGGGGGTGGGGGGGTGGGGGTACCGGCGAAACAAGCATTTTTGGCTACGTTTATGTTATCATACGTCCATTCTTATATTTACAGATATTGATAAATGTGGATATAAATATATTTTGTACTGCAAGTTTTCTGATATATCACAAACAAAAGTCTTGGGCAGATTGTAAAGAAAATCAGTTATCACGCACATGTAAAGGGAATCGCCATCTTTCATCTCGCGACACTTGACATGTTCTCGTACACGTAAACAAAAATAGGGTTGATATTCATACGCTATCTTTGCGTATCCAAAAATAAAAATGGTTTATTCTTACAAGGTTTTATTTAATATTATAAAAGCTACTTTATTTTTTTATAAAAAATATCTTTGGTACATAAATGTTTGACGACTAACAAAGTTAGGATGTTTTTTTTTTTTGTAGAACTACATTTTCAAGTGGAATGATTAGACAAATTACCTACGCACTTCCTCTACGTGGCTTCGAGGACTGGTTCAAGCTTTTGGCTGAGAACATCTGACAGAAATTTTCACATCCTCTTCGTAAAATCAACAAAAAACAAAATATAAAATGCCAGCTAAACAGAGGATAAGGCTCCAGAACGAAAAGCACAGCAAAAATATCAATGCAAGAGGAAATGTACCGAAAACATTGGTTTGTATTTCTGTATATTGATTCGACATATTGTTCTTCATTACCGAGTCTGTCATTAGTTTTCGGAAATCGCATTACATTTATTTTACAAATATAGAACTTTTGATTTCGCTTAATCTTTTTTGCACCTTAAACTCATGTCGATAATAAAAGTTATCAAGAAAGATATATGTAAATAGTACATGTTGATATATATGTAGATGAGGAACAAAGGAAGAGTTAGAATGCAGATGATAGTTAAGTGTTTGTCTACGTGATCATGTAGGCGCATTTACTCAAATGAAATATTACCGGTAATTGTTGTTCTAAAATTTCATACTAATATAATTTACCTAAGTCTATTCAATCTAGCTACGACAGTGCTCAAAGAAAAAAAATTTCAGACACAGGTCCAGGGCGGGTGAGTAAAAAAATCTAGCGCCCGGACTCAAATTCCTCAAGCCTAGACTCCCAATTCCATGTGCCTAAAAGGGCCCTAACTATTACTATGAAAAGAAATAAGTAAAATCATATTACATTTACTTGTGTGTTTATTCAGATATCAAAATATTTCATGTAAAGCAATGTCTTCCTCCTTGTCCTTATGTCAACCATTGTCCAATTACTCTATCAATGCCCTCCTTACGTGTTGGATCAGCAGTGTTGATATTCATTAGCATCTGAAGTGTGTCTTGCTTTACACAGTTTCTGTTTACACTTTTGATGTTTTTCATAGATGCCACTTAATATGTTTAACCAGTGTTGCATTACTTACTCAAGTGTTTCTAACAAAATAATTTTTTGGTCGGTCTTTCATTTTTATCTCATCTCGCCAAAGGATGGCTGATTTTTAATCAAAGACTCAGAAGCCATCATGGACCACCTTTGATCCCTTTATTACTTATTACACCTCAAAAAATATCCCCCATTTGGCCTAAACTCTACAAATCACAACAATAAGGTAATCAATCAACAGCTTGTTCTGTACACAAATTAGCTTGAATCAGATTACTCAGCCACGCACCACTGCACCAGTTCCATCGACCGTTGGAACAGTTTCAGTCCTCAGTAGACTGGTTCTGACTTTCTGTAATGCGTGGATAGAACAAGTAGAATACTGGGGAGGGGGGTCTTTCTTTTTAAAATTGTTTTAAAAAATCTGTTAATTTTCAAAAGTGGTAGATTTCAACTATAAAACAGTATGTGTGGTTGACGGCCTTAAAAACAGTATTTTGTCCAACTGGTAGAATCACATGTTAAAGCCGAGTGAGCACTAATTATAAGGAACCCAGGCAATCGGTTCCCCATTCATAGGTCACATGCTTCGCTTTGTACTGAAAGTTTACAGCTTTCAATAGAAGTACGGTAAGTAGACGATCTTCATATGGGTAAGGGGCATACATGGGGATACATTTTAATAATTTACATGTCTTTCAACAACTTGAAAATAATATATTCCACATTTCTTCAGAGAGATCACAGTTTTCTCAGGCAAATTAGATTTTTTTTTGACAAGCACTTCACTTAGACTAAGAATACAGGAGGGGCCCGATCTGAAATTAGAGTGGCCCCGGGCATTGGTCTATCAGATTGTTTTTTGCACTGTACGATGTCGAGCCTCAACATGAAGGCTAGAGGTTCAAAGTAGGGGTACTAATATTAGTACTATATTCAATCCTGCTTGTTGAATGCTCTGCACCTTAAATGTCATTTAAAAAAAACTTGCATATGAAAATTATCGATCGCTATGGACTTTTACATTGGTGGCCGGGTACTAAACTAGATCAAGAAAAGAAGACATCAGGTCTGTCATAACAAATAACAGGGTAGTACAGTTTTTTTTCTTCTCAAAACATGCAGCTTTCATTGTGACATTGCATTGCGTGACATTCAAATCAGTTTGAACTGGATCACACCTATAGGTTGGCCTCGTCCAAAAATGTCCATGTACTGTAACATTGATTTTGCCGTATGTATTTCTCAGTGCATTTATATAATGACCTTCCAAGGAATATGGATGTATGAGGATCAAAATAAAGTGAATAGTCACCATTTAAATGTATGTGTAATCAAATGCTAGAAAATTGCACCCATTACTGTAATAGTAGGTACTGAAAGCCAGCATGACCTGTATAACTCATACTTTAGATGAATAAAGACAGACATATACATGTATATAGATAGATAAATGGACAGGTAGATCAGGGTTTTGGAAATGGCTAGATTTTTAAGAGAGATGTTTAAGTAAAAGACCATAAACTAAAAAATTAAAGAGACAAGAACCAAAATGTCTTAACTTAATTTTAGTCATGTTTTTGTTATATCATAACATTTTTCTTTATCTACATTTTCACTTTCATGCAGATTTAAGTATCCATCCAATAAGAAAACAAGATAAAACTGGGTCCCTCATTGAAATATTCCAATATGAATGATTTTTGTCTTCTGCGAGCACAGCATGGCAGTCTCTTTTTATCCATGTACATGTCCATCCGTATCTCCATATGCAAATTTCTTCCTGGTATCTTTTTTATGCACTTTACGGGCTTGCATTATGGATGATCCAGTGACATAAATTTGCCAAGTCAATTGGGCCAAAAATTTCAATTTTTTTCTTTTCTTTGAGACTAATTATTGTAACCTTCTTGGTCAGTGTTGCTCCATTCACTAGGCTGTTTTAGGAGGGCACGGCACCTGCCCTCCTTGGGGGGTGGGGTGGTGATGGGGGAATGCTCTGTCATAAACTGCTGGAGGTTTAATACTTTAATACATAGCATATGGTTAACATTCAACATGTGCAATTTGGGCATCATATTTTTCACTTGCAGTGTGTATAGTATCTTGAAGTGCATCAATGGAGTACATAAAAATTACCTCTTTTGTTAGAAACTTGACAGTACTTAAGGTACCTTGACAGGCGGTCAGCACCCTGCCCTGAATAGTGGTTTAGGGATAACACTTAAATCATTCGCAATTGATTTATTGTTCAGCGTTGACCATATAAGCTTTTCACCATGATCTATTTTTACTAGGATTCATGAGTTGATTACATTAGAATGTTCCACAAGAACGTTATGAAGACAGTAAAACCTGTTTGAGAGACCGTCCCTTCTGCTAGCAAAAAAATGTGGTATTTCATGACAGGTCGCGGGGCTCAAAATTATCTTATTTTAATACTAGCAGCACTTGGATAGTTGTAATATTTTCATGTAGCAAAGATCAGGCTATTTTCTGTGTCCACATGCATTTTTCATATTTTCAATACAAAATATCACTAACAATAGACTTCTTGTTCATTTTTTTCCAGCTGGCAATTTATTGGCATATCAGAATTGTAAATAGCAAAAGGCTAGCTTGCTAGCATCAATTTTGAGCCCTGGGTGCTCTCATTAGAGGTCATCAAACTATGTAACTTGATTTATGCATTAAGATACAAAGCCTAAACATGACAGGTGGTCTCCCAAAACAGTGTTTTAATGTTCTATATATAATGCAGTCTTGAAGAGAAATGATAACCACACAATTTTCAGTGTTTATTTCTTTTTAATTCATGTAGCAAACTTGTCTTTTAATAAATCCCAATAAGCAGAAATGGTGCATCAAAAAGCCTTATTACAAAAATGTTTTAAACTGTTATGTAAGTCCTTAATTAAACTGTTTCAAAATACTCTTGGTAGGTACATATACGTTTTCACCTTAAGGTAAAAGGGTAATTAAAAAACATTCTTGATTGCATATTTTCCTATAAAGGCATTTTAAATATTTGAAGGATAATGCAACTGTACATAAAGGCTGTTCCATTAAAATATACATGGTACCCAGGGATGGCAGTTTTTAAAAAATGTTTGTTAGGGTATTCTGATTACCGGTACTCAAAGAGTTCATATGAAAATGACACAAAGTTGTAAGGGTTACTACTCCACCTTGAAAGCATCTTCCATAGGTCCCAAGAATGTTGTACAGCAACAGCCCCAAGCATCAGTTTTTAACCATCATCAGTTTTTGCTTAAACCTCAATCTCATAGAGAAAAAGTGGAGCAAACTAAGCTTTGAGGTGTCTTTTATATTATATTTGTCTCAAAATGTCTTTTGTTTTGATTGTAGCCTTTTGTTACAACTTGCTCTGTTCTGTTTATCCTTCAGAAACCCCAAGAGGAAAAATACCCTGTAGGACCCTGGTTGTTGGCTCTCTTTATTTTTGTAGTATGTGGATCAGGTTTGTATACAATTTTATATTTGTTATACTTATGTTTATGATACATTAAGTCAGATCTCTCTCTCTCTATCAGTGTGAAAGTATTAACTTGGAGATTTGTTTTCATTTTTGTTGGTTTTAACAGAACTTTTAACACATTATCGGCAATATGATCCAGAGGACATGGGAGCCTTTCTCAACAAAGACACAGAGGCATGACCCTTGGATTTTTAAACTACTTTTCTACCAACTGAGCTACCACAGCACCCACAATTTGGAAATGAACTTATTTTTAGCTCCTTACAGTTCAGAAAGCAGCTAACCTAAACGAGTAGATGAAGTATATGAAGTTGCTTCTGTAGATTCAACCATAGGAATTTAACAAATCTGAAATCATTAATATGTTTGAAAGAAGTGTTGACTGTTGCTGAAAAAAAAAGTACATGTTGTAGCTGGATATTCTGTTGGCTTGTAGATAACACCCAAAGACGTATTACCAAACATAAAGTGTTCTCTGGATGTTTTTATATGATTTTAAATGACCATTGAAAAATCTGGATAATGAATGCGTTTTGAAGTTAGAGAATGTCATATGCACTTGTTAGCTTTACTTGTCATAGACCAAAAGAGCTTTATGGGATGGCCTGTTGTTGGACATACATCCATCTGTTAGCAAAAGTTTGTTATTGCCACTCCTCCTAAACTACTTGGAGGATTGCCATGAAACTTTACACACATATTAACCCCAAGGTCTAGTTGGTCCTAAATGAAAATGGTGAAGCTCAGACATCAAGTATGGCTGCCACACTTGAAAATCTTGTTATCACTACTCCTGAATGAATTGTAATGTCAGCATAGGGTTTTCACTGAAAGACTTCATATGATGTTTAGTTAGTCCTAAATGAAACTCGTGCCATTCTGAAATCTAATATGGCCACCATGACAGTCCTCTTGATAATCATGTTATTGCAACTCTTTATTTTTGGCTTGGTTTTGTGGGGTTTAATGCCATTTTTCAGCACATGATAGGCTATACTTGGCAGCCATTCTGTTTGGTGAATGAAGAGCGCAGGAAGAACCACCAATCCATGGGAAGCTACTGGCAAGCTTTCTCACATACCCACGCTGGTTGAGACTTGAACTCACATGGACAGACGTGAAACTTGTGAGTGATCTGTAAAGGCGAGCACCTTAGACCACTT
Source organism: Margaritifera margaritifera (assembly GCA_029931535.1). Taxonomy (NCBI): domain Eukaryota; kingdom Metazoa; phylum Mollusca; class Bivalvia; order Unionida; family Margaritiferidae; genus Margaritifera; species Margaritifera margaritifera. Next base: position 155,605 of record JAQPZY010000811.1, read on the forward strand.
GGCCACCCTGGGCCCCGCTGCTACTCCTGAACAGAAAGTCATAACGACATAGGGTTTTCACCAAAAGACATCTAATGATGTCTAGTTGGTCCTAAATGAAAATTGTTTCACTTGGAAATCTAATGTGGCCATCCAGCATATCAACGTGGGTGTTTCACTAAAAAGACTTTATGATGTCTGGTTGGTCCTAAATGAAAATGGTGCCAATCTGACATGCAATCCTCTTCAAAATCTTGTCACTTTTCCTCCTGAAAGGAAAATTATATCAGCATGGGGTTTTCACCAGAAGACTTCTTATGATTTGTAGTTGGTCTTACATGAAAATGGTTTCATTCAAAACTCCATTAAGTCAACCACAGTGGCCATCTTGAAAATCTTGTTATTGCTACTCATTCTGAATGGATGGTCATATCAAGATGGGGTTTTCACTAAAAGACTTTTTATGATGTCTGGTTGGTCCTAAATGAAAATTGTGCCAATTTGACTTTCAATATGGCTGCCATGATGGTCATCTCCAAAATCTTGTTATAGTTTTTCCTCTTGAATGGAAAGTCATATCAACATGGTGTTTTCACCAGAACATTTCGTATGATGTCCAGTTTGTCTTAAATAATAATTGTGCTGCTCTGATAACCAATATGGCAGCCACAATAGTCAGCTTGGAATTCTAATTGATACTCCTACTCGATGGAAAGTTATATCCTCAAACAACCACTTTTTGTGGACTTAACGTGAATTTTAACGTGTTTGTTATAATATTGTGATAATCTATTCAAATAACCTTAGAAAGTGTTCAACTATATCTACTTCATTTTAATCACCATTATAATATTGTTGGCATTCATGTACATTAGTTCGGAATTGTCATTTATCCGAGCATGTGTAAGTTTACTTATTTGTGCATCCATGGTTTGTGGCACTGAGTAAAAAGTCATGTGGCATATGACCGGAACGTGCCAGTTGGGCCAAAATATGGATATTATTAGTTTATAGCATTTAATGAATAATTTTTTTCCGTTAATTCTATATGCAGTTTGTGCACTTACATTACTGCGTGCTTGTTCTGTACCAATTATATACATGACTCAATAGACTTAGAGAGAGACAGATGGAGAGAGAAATTAGAAATAGACACTGGTGAATGGATACACATTTTATTATAATAGATTCAATGTCTTTTGATGTAGAATATATGTTCATTATGAAATAATACTGAAACGAAAAAGTCCTTAGTGAATATATATTTTGAGTGTAAATTTTTCTTACGTTGTATAAGAACCCCACACGATTAAAACCAAATATTTACATTGGCTATCTAGTTGTATAAATTCCCAAAGTGGGTTTTCCTGTTCAAGATATGTACACAAAGCCATCCGGTGATAGGCGGACCTATCTTTAACATATAATAGAAAATTCAAGGCCAAAATGTTGGACACAAATAAGGCATTACAGTGAAAATATAGATTTTCATTATGTTTTTTTTTAATTACATGAAATTACATGTTTAAATCTCATTTTGTCTGATTTTACTGTTAAAATAATTCCTGTCACTCTGATGTCATAATCTCGAAAAAAGCATGTTGGGTCGCAAGAAACATGGTGCACGATTGAAGGACTCCCACAACATCAGGTGGTTGGACGATATCAACATTGGGTTTTCACCAGAAGACTTTTCATGATGTCAAGATGGTAGTAAATGAAAATGGTGCCCATCTGACAATCCAGTATGGCTACCATTGCAGCCATCTTGAAAATCTTCTTGTTGCTACTCCTAATAAATGGAAAGTCATATCAACATGGGGTTTTCACCAGAAGACTAATTATGATATGTATGAGATCTAGTTGGTCCTGCCACAATGAATGCATTGCAAATCATTTTACTAAGTCTCCTGTATGGATAAACATCTTCCTTTGGTGTCTAGTTTGCCCTAAATGACAGTGCTGTCGATCTTACATCCGATACAGCTGTTATAGTGGCTAAAATTGAAAATCTTGTTGCTTTAGAATATCAGCGATGGTTTCAACGCTCAGCAGTTAAAAAGAAGATATGGTCTTACACTGTATCATATATTCCTGGAAATTTTTTTCAGACAGTAGAGTGTCAGTCCCTTCGAGGGACTCCTGGTTTTTTATGTAATGTTATCAACAGTAAAGTGCATCACAATGCAATTATGGCTCAAGTTGTGATATTTTTGCTTATTAACCAAATTTGTACAGGATATTACCTGAAGATTAGTGATAAAAAAGGAAATATAGCAAGAATAAAAAGTTAATAGCAGAACAAGATGTTATAAATAGATAAATATTATTTTAAGTTGGTGCAGAATAAAATCTGAAGAGCAAATTTTATATTAGACTTCAGTTTTCTTTTACTTTTACTATAGAAATGCCAGAAGCCCCATGTATGCTTATATGACATATATGCTTATTTTTATGAAGTGCTTATAATTCAGATTTTACACACTTCTGTTTGGTAATTTCTCTTTCTGCAGTTGTGAAAGACTAAAAATGTTCTAATGATTCAGGTTGCTGCCTTTTGTCTATGACATTTTTATGGGTGGATCCAGAATTTTATCTTGGAGGATTTTATTTTGAGAAGTGGGAGGTTTATTTTGCTTAAAATCATTAGATTTGACTGTAAAGTGTACTTTTTAAAAGTCGAATATGGGGTTTTGACTCAATTGTCTCCAGAAACCTTCTAAATCATCCTATGCTTAAAGAACACTATAAATTTTAGTATAATTGTGTCTTGAATTTTGTTGTTGAATTAGTGAAGACCGCAAGCTCATGACATTAAATTTGTCTTCAGTTTGCTTCTTGTCAGTACACATATTGTGTAAATAAATTCCCATGAACATGAATTTTATTCACAAACCATGTTGATTTCTCTTTTTTATTTTTTTCAGCAATATTTCAGATAATTCAGAGCATACGGATGTACTAGAGTACTTCCAAGGACAGAGGACTTAACTCATGACTACGATATTGGACTTTCCCAGGGATCAAGCTTTATGGACCACGAATTCGGCTCAACATACTTATGTACAGACATTTTAACATTTCCAAATTTTAAGAACTCTTATCCGAAACCTTTATGGTTTTAATTGTGTGTAATATAAGCAGAGGAGTAAATGAAATGTAAGAGTTTATTTATTTACATAGACATTGCTACCTGAAACTTAGCAACCAAAAAAACTAGCTGCAATATGGCACTAATATTAAACATTTTCTCAATAGATTTAGAAACATTGTCAAGTCATGTTTTCTATTATGTGCTGGTTATTTCAGCAACATGCAAGTATGTGTAACTGTCAGATTTTATTTTCAATGTACATTAAAATGTTATAAATTAGCTGCTTTGTTGTTATAGCTCAGAATTGAGATGTGGCAGTCCTATAATAATCGTCTTCTACATCTATCTGTTCTGACTTCTGTTTACCACCATAGCTCTGCAAGCCTTTTCAGATAATTTAATTCCACTTGGTAGGTGAATTTGCTGTTACATGTAGATTTACATTTTAAAGGTTTCATCTTGTTGGGTCCAACTTTAAGAGAGTTGTTGCCCCTTTTCATCAGTATTACAACTCTACAACAACAGATACTTTTAACCGGCATAGCTCAGGAACCATACAGCATATTCCAATGCAGTTTGGTGTATACATCGTCTCATAGACCTAGATGTGCCATTTATGGGCTTTGTCTAGTCTTGTTAGTGCTATTTTGGACACAGATATGGTCAATTATAAGTAACTTAATATTTTCACAGGGTATGTTACTTGTAACCAGCATAGTTCTGCGGCCCTTGTGCATAATTGTATACCATTTGGTACTTATTATCTGTAGATGTGCCTTATAAAGGTTTGGTTTTTCATTTTCATGACCAATTTTGACAGTTATTGCCCTTTTTCCATCAATATTCAAAAGTACAAGGCTACGTCCAAGCAACAAAATAACAAAAAAATGTTAGTGTTGTAAAAGTAGATGGCTCAAATGGAAAAAAAAATGCAGCTGGTTGATAAGGAGAAGGCTGAATATTTTATCTCCACAACAGCCATTCCTTGTAACCAGTATAGCTCGGGAACCGTTCAACCTATAGTGATTCAGTTACGTGTGTACAGTGTATGTACATTGTCTTGTAGCCCTAAATATGCCTTACATGGGTTTTGTCTTGTCTTGTCAAAACCATTTTGGATCAAGTTACGGTTCTTGACAATTAACTTCATATATTCAAATGGGATCTTGCTTGTAACATGTATAGCTAATTAACCATTGAACATAGCTTGATGCAGTTTGGTTTGATCATCATCTCGAAGACTTTGAGTTGCCTTATATGGGGTTAGTCTAATTTAGAAGAGTTATAGTGCACTTGATTGCTTGCCCTCTTCACTTTGATTTCCACAAGATAAGTTCCAAATAATTTTGGATTTCAATCAGATTTGGCATGTGGCTTCAGACTGATGAAACTTTTAGTTTGATTTCCAGCATTCCATGGCATTGTGTATGGGAGTTATGGCCCCTGATTGGATAAGATTACAGAGTTTTATTTTTAAAAAATGTGGCATGCAGCTTTATATTCATGATACTTTTCTTGAGTTTAATTTCTAGTGTTCCACATTACCATTTAGAAGAGCATAATTTTACTAAGGAATATTGCATTTCTGATGATATTATTATGCACTTTTATGTTAATGAGATGTTGCATAATTTCAATCTACAGCATTCAACGTCATCATTTAGAAGACTGATGGCCCAGTACAGAGTGGGGTCCTTTGTGATGCACCTATCGCTTCAATCTCTATCGATATTTCTTATGCATTGAGGTGCAAGTTAGAAAATGAACTTCCCTTTTAAATTTGTTTATACTGGTATGAAGCACTTCACAAGTTATAGAATATAATCTTTGACCATCTTCATATTAGATTAATAGGTGTTATGCAAGTCCATCCTTTTTACCAGTGCTTTCTTTAAGACAAATTGCACGGGTATGATCCCACTGGTAGTGATAGAGGTTTATGTGTGTATAAATGCTGTTATACAAGTACTTGGAAGGATTGAGATGCAGCCTGAAATTGGATTGAAGATTGTTTAAAACAGTTGCAAAAAAAAAGAAAAGCCATCTCTGTGATTAAATCAATTTTTCTGCTGTAATTTTCTATATGACCTAATGTTTAAAAAAAATCTTGCTTTTGACTGATAAAATTGGAAGAATATAAGATCAGCTGTTTGAGGGTCTGTTGTAGACATGATGAGTAGATTAGATAAAATAGGTGTAAATAAAAGTTAAGTTCAGTACTAAACTTGGTCAAGAGCCCTATGATTAGATGGAAAGATCAAAGTTGGAAATATACAGTAGAACCTGTCTGTATAGGACTGTGGGGGGACAATATACATTCATTATAGCTGTGTTTTTTTTGTAAATAATGGGAGTCCCATTGAGGTTCTGGTTATCAATACTGTACATATATATTGCTGACTCCCAATAAGTACCATTCATTGTGTTCAATATCGAGAATTATTTGTAAAGCATATTTTAAAAGGTTTTGCAGATTTTGGTGGAAAAAGTGTGAACCGATGTGCATTGAATATTAAAGCTCGTTACAAGATTTTGTGACAGACATACACATTTATATATGCCTTTCTCCTTTGAATATGTTGAACATATGGGGAAACAAAGTAGTAGTATACATATAGTTAGTTCTGGATCGTAGTGAAGTTTAATAAGGCATGAACTCATTTTAATGAATACATTGACAAATTCCACCTCTCCATGTATACTTCCATAAAATACCTAGACCAGTCAGACTTTAATATTTCAGAAATTAAACAATTACTAGACCAGTACAACTGGAGTACACCAAATGTCAGCTAGAATTTTAGAGGTTAATAAATATTACGTAGTGCACAGGGATTAGTAAGCAAGGCTGCATGACTCGGACATATAGCATAGGAATACAGATAGAAAGCTCCGTGGTTGTAAACTCTGCAGAGGTGAAAAAAAGTATCCTGGACCATTGACACATTTTCGTGACTTGTGTTCATAAACTGATAATGTATATGTACACAGTAATCAGTGACATAAAACACAGAAAGTTGTACACATGTAAAATAGTTAAATATATATATTTACTATATTTCAGTTGAAATGAATAACTAGGAATGTACCAATAAATGATGCATACATACTGTTACGACTCTATGGTCTAAGAAAAATGTAACAGAAAGAAAGTGAAACCAACAAATCAAGTAAAAATCAACAAGCAATTTATTACTAGATAATTAAAATGAAAAATCAAAAAGTCACTTACAGTAATGTATTTTGAAATCCTAATAATCCAATAAGAATGATTGTTCTAATCACAAGTCCTAAATATAGAATGTTCCGAATTCACGGCTGTGTCCTTGAATGTTATGATGTGCTAATGGTCTCCAAAGTCCTGATGTACTAGTAATCTTTGATGTGCTGATGTCAAAATGAAGTATTCCAAAATCTCTGAATAAGTTCACATAAATTCCAAAATCATCAATTAAAAATCCAAAATCCAAAAGTTTATGAGCACTGTTATAATCCAATGAATATTTAAAATAATTCCTCTCTTAGAATTTGGAATGAATTTTCACAACTGTAATAGCTCTTTACAAGACTGATGGTAATGTCAAAACTGAATAAATGTCCACCAAACATGGCATATATAAAGATTGGTCACATGACAGAATGTTCTAGAATATGAGTCATCTTAATGGAATTCTACCTGTAAACAAAATTCAACCTTGACCTTCAAATTGAGAAAACATATTGATCAAGACAACCTAATTCAAGGACACTAGTTTCACATGTTTTTCCTGATAAACATTAAGATTTAAGCAAATATTAAAGTGAAGAAACATTTATAATTTCCTAAAATATTTATAATATTATATAAACATCATACATAACACCTCCCCTCATAAAGAAAAAGAAAGATTTATATAATAAAGCTTTCTTTTGAATATATATCTTATACTATAATAACCAAAATTACATAAGAACATGTTTTATGATACTAGACTTAATTACATCAAGCAATATTACATTTCTAGGCACGTGAGAGTGCATCTGCAATCACATTGTCTTTTCCCCTGATGTGTTTGATGTCAATGTTATATTCCTGCAATATCAAACTCCATCTCAACAATCTCCGATTTTTATCTTTCATTTTGTTGATGAAAGTAAGGGGATTGTGATCACTGTACACAATAATTGGAGAAAGAGCTGAGGTAACATACACTTCAAAATGCTGTAAAGCCAATATCAAAGCCAAACATTCCTTCTCAATTGTGGAATAATTTTTCTGGTGCTTGTTTAGTTTTTTAGAAAAATAACACACAGGGTGATCCACACCACTTTTGTCTTCCTGAATCAATACTCCACCAACCCCTACATCACTTGCATCAACAGATAATTTAAATGATTGGCTAAAATTTGGTGCAGAAAGAACTGGTGCATTATTAAGCATGGCCTTTAACTTGTCAAAAGATTCCTGACACTTGTCAGACCAATAAAATGTGGCTTTCTTACTCAATAAACTTGTCAAAGGTTCAGCAATTTTGGAAAAATTGGAACAAAATTTCCGATAATATCCAGCCATACCTAGAAATCGCATCAGTTGCTTTTTACAAATTGGAACTTGAAATTCAGAGATAGCTTTGACCTTAGCTTCTATAGGTTTAACTTGACCTTGTCCCACAATATGTCCTAAAAATGTGACACAAGCATGGCAAAACTCACTTTTGCTCAAATTAATTGTCCGATTCGCATCGCTGAGTCGATCAAAGAATTTTCAAATGGTTTCCAAATGATCTTCCCAGGTGTTGTTGTAGATAATGACGTCATCGATATAAGCGTCGCAATTATCAAGACCAAATGTTATCATGTTCATCAGACGTTGAAACGTTGCAGGCGAATTTTTCATTCCAAACGGCATGACTTTATATTGATAAAGTCCATCTGGAGTTACAAATGCTGAAATTTCTTTTGCCCTTTCCGTCAGTGGAATTTGCCAGAATCCTTTTAAAAGGTCAAACTTGGTGACATATTTAGCATTTCCAATTTTATCAATGCAATCGTCCATTCTTGGGATTGGAAATGAATCAGTTTTGGTGACACTGTTGACTTTTCTATAGTCAGTACACATACGGAATGTATTATCTGGCTTGGGAACAAGAATACATGGTGAACTCCAGTTACTTTTACTTGGTTCTATGAAATCATTCTCCAGTAAATACTGAATTTCTTTCTTCAGATAGTTCTGTTTGAGAGGATTCATCCTATAAGGATGCTGTTTCACAGGCGCAGAATCTACAATGTCAACGTCATGATAAATTTTACTTGTTCGTGTTGGAACATCAGGAAACAAGTGCTCATAGTCATGTAATAGCTGTTTTAGTTCATTTCTTTCCTGTTGTTGTAGATGTGAAAGTTTCTGGTCTAGGTTGTTCAATATTTCTGAATTCCGAAGATTGGTTATACCAGAGTCACTATAGTCTGATCGTACTCCATCGTTGATATCTTCACTGTGTGGGACAGGTACAACTAAATTAACAGAATAATTAGCTGGGCTATCTCTGTCAAAATATTCCTTTAACATATTTATATGACAAAGTTGTTTCTGTTTCCGTCTCCCAGGAGTGTTAATGATATAATTTAAGTCATTTACTTTCTTTTCAACGGTATAAGGACCATAAAATTTAGCCTGAAGAGGATTCTGAGGTATGGGAAAGAGAGCCAGAACTTTGTCACCAGGTTTAAAACTCCTTTCCTGTGAATTTCTGTCATACCTTAATTTCATTTTTGACTGGGTAGTGTGAAGATTAGTTCTTGCTACTTCACAGGCCTTTGACAACTTGTATTTGAAATCAGAAACATAATCAAGAAGATTAATCTTTGAGTCTTCATTTGAAAGAAGTTTCTCTTTCAATAATTTCAATGGTCCACGGACAGTATGACCAAAAACTAGTTCAAAGGGACTAAAACCCAACGACTCTTGAACTGATTCCCTGACAGCAAACAACAACAAATGAACACCCTCATCCCAAGCCTTTTCTGTATCAAAGCAATATGATCGAATCATATTCTTCAAAGTTTGATGAAATCTTTCCAAAGCACCTTGACTTTCAGGGTGATATGCAGAAGATTTAAACTGTTGGATGCCTAATTCATGCATAACTTGTTGGAAAATTCCAGACATAAAATTTGACCCTTGATCTGACTGGACAGATTTGGGAAGGCCAACAAGTGTAAAAAACTTCACCAAAGCTTTCACAATAGTTTTAGTTTTTATATTTCTCAGAGGAATTGCCTCTGGAAATCTTGTAGATGTACACATGATGGTCAACAAGTATTGGTTGCCTGACTTGGTTTTGGGTAAAGGACCAACACAGTCTGCCATTATTCTACTAAATGGTTCATCAAATGCAGGAATAGGTTGCAGATGAACCTTAGGTATCTTCTGACTGGGTTTTCCTACCATTTGACAAGTGTGACAAGATCTGCAGTATTTAGAAACATCACTTTTGAGTTTCGGCCAATAAAAATGATTCAAGATCTTGTGATAAGTCTTACGGACTCCTAAATGACCAGCCAAAGGAGTTTCATGGGCTAAATTAAGAATTTCCTGTCGATATGACTTAGGAACAACAATTTGATAGCTCACTGACCACTCGTCACCAGCGGGTACATCAGGTGGTCTCCATTTCCTCATAAGGACCCCATTTTTCACAAAGTAACACACTGGAACTTGTGTGGCTTCAGTTTCACTAATAGCCCTCTGAAACAAACAAGATATCTCGGGATCTTGCTCCTGTTCAACGACAAGGGATTGTCGTTTGTCATCCTGATTAGAACAAAGAGAATGAGTTGCCAAAAGAGGATCACTGTGATCAATACCATTTGATTGATCAATACCTGAGGAAAAAGTGACCTCATCAAAAGACTGACCAATACATGTGTCAGCTAAAGGAATAATATCCTGATCAACATCACTCTCAAGAGCTCTTTTTGCCATAGCTCTAGTAACTGCACAAGCAGGGTACAAATCAGGGATTTCAGTTTCGACAGGATCAACTTTCTGATCCAAACAAGGCTTGTCAGTTACAAGTGGATTAACCACAACCTTATCTCCAGCTAGGTCATTGCCTAGTAATAAATGAACACCCTCTATGGGTAAAGAAGTCACTGCCCCAACAGTCACAGGTCCAGAAACTAAGTCTGATGCCAAATTTACACAATGGAGAGGAACATTTACAAAGCCGCACTCTACTCCCTGAACAAGAACACTTTCACTTGAAGAAGACTCCTCAGACAAAGGCAAAGTACCTGATAATACAAGACTCTGAGAAGCTCCAGTGTCCCTTAATATTTTAATTGGGATAGGTTTGGCACAATCACCAATAAGTGATATAGAACCTTCTGACATGAATGGTTCATAAGCCTCCAAAATAGAATCAGACTGGGGTTTGTTTGACCCAACAAATGTATTGCTTTCAATACAAGACCGTGACCTTGACCTCGTAGAAATAAGAGCATTTGGAAAAGCTCTGTCTTTTCTCTGTTGCTTATTTTTCAACTTGAAGCAATCAGAAATAACGTGCCCTTTCGTTTTACAATAAGTGCACGTAGGAAGAGATAAGGATTTCTGATCAGTCTTATCAGATGTTTGATTCCTAACAGTTGTGCTGTTGTAAAATTTGGAAGTACTCGAATGAGATTGAAATGGTTTTTTACCAGAAAACTGCTGAGAGGACGACTTATTGCCAAATGAAATTTTGTGAGTCAAGGAATAATAATCAGCCATACGAGCAGCATTTTCCAAAGTTTCCACATTCTGCTCGTCAAGATAGGTTTTAACATCACTATGGATGCACCTCTTGAACTCTTCAATTAATACGAGCTGTCTGAGGTTATCATAAGCTTGATCAACTTTCTTGGCTGAGCACCACCTATCAAATAGTTGTTCTTTATCCCTTGCAAATTCGACATGAGTTTGTCCAGTTTCTTTTCTACAATTCCTAAACCTTTGTCGATATGCCTCTGGTACCAACTCATAAGCTTTCAAGATGTACTCCTTAATCACATCATAATCAGTGCTTTGTTGTACTGACAGTGAAGTGTAGACTTCACGAGCTTTGCCAATAAGTACACTTTGTAATAACAAAGTCCAATGCTCTCTGGGCCATTTCAAGTTTTCAGCTATTTTCTCGAAATGAAGAAAGTATTAATCTACTTCTTTTTCCTGAAAAGGGGGTACTAACCTAATATATCTAGTAACATCAAAACCTGGACTTGTGTTTAAAGGAGTGGAGTGTGCTCTGTTTGCCAGTTCTAATTCTCTTAACTTAAATTGCATTTCCCTTTCTTCTCTTTGCATCTGCATCTGCATTTGTATTTGTCTATCTTCTTTCTCTCTCTCCATCTGCATTTGCCTCTCTTCTTTCTCTCTCTCCATCTGCCTCTCTTCTTTTTCTCTCTCCATCTGCCTCTCTTCTTTTTCTCTCTATCTCTGAATCTGAAGCTTTGCCAATTCTAAATCCATCTGGTACTTTAACTCTAATTCCCTTAATTTCCTGTCAGAACCAGATACAGGCTTTCTCTTCAAACTTAAAGCACTATTTTCAAAAATTCCCTTTCCTACTAAATACTGAATCAAAATAATCTTTATCTCCTGTTTTGTCAATGATACTTTTGCCTCAGATAGACTGTATTTTCTGGCAAGCTCGAGCAACTCATCCTTTCTCATGCACTCTAACCCCTCCTGGGTAGGTTTTGAAATGAAATTCTGAACATTAGATGCCATTGTAAATGCTTGTTGGTTTCACACAAAACAAATTTCTCTATTAAAAATCTTTGCCAAAGACAAAAAAAATTCTCCGAGACAAAATCAAATATGAATTTCAAAGATAAATTTAATATCTCTAATATGCTTTAAAGAAATTCAATCCCGGAACGACGAGCCCCCAATTTCTGTTACGACTCTATGGTCTAAGAAAAATGTAACAGAAAGAAAGTGAAACCAACAAATCAAGTAAAAATCAACAAGCAATTTATTACTAGATAATTAAAATGAAAAATCAAAAAGTCACTTACAGTAATGTGTTTTGAAATCCTAATAATCCAATAAGAATGATTGTTCTAATCACAAGTCCTAAATATAGAATGTTCCGAATTCACGGCTGTGTCCTTGAATGTTATGATGTGCTAATGGTCTCCAAAGTCCTGATGTACTAGTAATCTTTGATGTGCTGATGTCAAAATGAAGTATTCCAAAATCTCTGAATAAGTTCACATAAATTCCAAAATCATCAATTAAAAATCCAAAATCCAAAAGTTTATGAGCACTGTTATAATCCAATGAATATTTAAAATAATTCCTCTCTTAGAATTTGGAATGAATTTTCACAACTGTAATAGCTCTTTACAAGACTGATGGTAATGTCAAAACTGAATAAATGTCCACCAAACATGGCATATATAAAGATTGGTCACATGACAGAATGTTCTAGAATATGAGTCATCTTAATGGAATTCTACCTGTAAACAAAATTCAACCTTGACCTTCAAATTGAGAAAACATATTGATCAAAACAACCTAATTCAAGGACACTAGTTTAACATGTTTTTCCTGATAAACATTAAGATTTAAGCAAATATTAAAGTGAAGAAACATTTATAATTTCCTAAAATATTTATAATATTATATAAACATCATACATAACAATACCACAACAAGTGAGAAAAACATTACAACATCCTTAGAAATGTATTTCTTTGGACCATCTGTACTCATTCAGCTTTTAAGAAGCTATGCTATTTACCTATAGGTAAAGCTTTGCTTTTAAAAAAGATTTATTTGGTAATAATTTTATCTGGTAAAATCAAAAGAGCTATGAGGTTGTCCATTGTGAACTAGGTAAAAGAAAATGGAATAATCTTCTATGCAACTTCAACATTCATGTTTGACTATGGACCGATTGTAAACCTAAATAGGTTTTTTTTAAAGTATGCTGTAAACTGTCTTAAGAGCAGAGTTTAATGTTGCATGGTAAATTGTGTTGATAATGCTTTTTGTTTCAATCAACATTTGTCTGCTGGTAAAAACTCTGCTATTTATCAGGAAAAAAGTTACAATCATTTCAGCAATAAAAGGTTTAACTTTATCTTGGTTTGACCTCTTCATGTACAATGTGGACTGTTTTCTCAGGTAAAAGTCAATGTGCTGTCAGATAATCAATTGCGAATCAAGTGAACATTTAATAATATAGTTGTGCAAGTTCTCCAATATATGTTTGATGGTGGACTGACTGACATCTTAAACGACTTCTTCATGAGTCTGCTATATGCAACTGTGAGAACACAGTTAAGTACTGAATGCTTGACAGACTTAATAATATTGTTTGTTTCACTCAATATTTTTGTAGGTAAAAGTTTTGCTGTTTATCTAACGATAAAAGCTTTGCTTTGCTGACAAGTTAATGCATTTCAGGGATTGGGTTGACCATTGTATGTTGACAGGGTCTTGTCATGTTGAACATCATACAGTCTTTGCTATTGTTCTTTAGCAGCAATGATTTTCATGATCTCTAACATTATGTTTTGTTCAGATTTTGTCATTTATTTCCTCAGCTTTAAAAAACTTTGTTTTATGACGAAATGAAGAAGATACATAAGACAGCTACACGACCACCAATCTGACAGTATATTTTGTTTGAACGTTGGTAACTGGACAAAGTCAGACTTCATCAAGTTGTATGTTTTCTTTAACGTAGTGTGCTTACAACAACTTGTGATGTCTTAGAGTCCTCTTCTTTTAACATTCATATTTTCCAAGTTGTGTGTCAAGCTCTGCTCTTTGTACGTCTCTTGGTTTTTGGGAAGTAACCATGTTTTTGCTTTTTATTTTACCTTATTCACCTTCCATTTATTTGCATGGAAATTTGGAAAGTATAGCTAAATATAAATCTGTATAGGAACAAAAGGTAATTGCAAGTCAAAGGCAATGTGTGCACAGATCAATCTGTCATATTTAAGTAGTGATACATAATTTGAAATTTAATTAGGTAAATAAAAAGAAATGTTCCGATTGTCAAAAAAGTTGAATTTGCAACTAAGTTTAATCAGAAACAAAGTAAATGCAAACCTTGTCAAATTAAATGTAACAAAACACAGAAAACGTAAATAAATATAATTAAGAGTATATGAAAAAAAGGGTACCACAACAATAAAAAACCACAGGATAATACAATTAGCAAGAAACGGAATTTTACAAGCACTAAGACCAGTGGCGGCGCGAGGGTTTGAGGCGCCCGGGGGCAATGTTCATTAATGGCGCCCCAACCGAGGCACCCGAGGGCAACGTTCTTTAGTGTCGCTCCTACTTTGCCACAGAGAACAGTTTATATGTCAGTTCCCAACCTCAAACACCCCCTCCCCCATCTAAGCCCTGAAAAAGGGCTTAGATGGGGTGGGTGGTGGAGGTTGGCAAAAAAGAAGCTCCCGACGGCGCCCCCCCCCCCCCCTTCGTCCCGGCTTCTAGGGGCGATTGCCCCCCACCCCACCCCCGCCACTCGCGCCGCCACTGAATAAGACAATATATTAATCTGATACAACATTCAAAATATTAAGTGTTTCATCAATCGACATTGTTAAAGCTTGATGATGACAATTACCATTGTATTTCTGATCATTTGATTTGTCTGATCCTGAGCAACAAAGAGATGTTCAGTGGTCAAAAGCTAGATACATGGTAACCAATGAATACAGATCAAAACATGCTAAGATGTCCTCGTGGAAAAGAGATACATGAACGCCTGAAAAAGGGTTGAACAATTTAAAATGTCACATTTGAACACTGAGGACATTTTTACATTGTTTTTTAAATCTGTATTTCATTATCAGCATTGACGCATAACAGATACTCCTAAAAAAAAGAGTTGTCACATATATTCAACGCATCTACAATAAAGCAACCAGTACATAATTATTTTTAAAAAAACTTTTTCGTGTTCTGCTATGCACAGGTCTCGCCGTTCTGCTTTGCAGAGGCAGTACTCTGCATGTGCCCGACACTCCGTGTCCGTGTACCTTTGGTACACCTTCGACACATCTTCAACACTTTCTATTTCCTCCTTATTTTCTGTTGTCTTGTTCTAAATGGATATGTTTGAAAATTATCAGACTTGCTCTCAATGCAGATAGAACAATCCCTACTTTAATGATAAGAATCTATTGAATTATCCAATTCCATTTGATGTCATGTAATCATCTTTTAGTTAGTTTTGTAAACTGCCTAGATAATCGTTTGGAAGAAATCTGCTAATCTATTATGTCACAGTGTAGATTACAACATCTGACAAATTTTTGGGAAATTTTTGCAGCTTTAGCACTGACAAGGATTTCAAATGTCTTGATTTTTGCTTTTCATCCATTTTTTTCTCCAACTCTTTTCAGTTAAAGTTTTACCAGTTATACAATAAAAACAGGCAAGAGAAGCTGTGGCTATAAATATCAGGAAAGAATTCAGGATGGATAGCTTCCACCTTCTGTGGAAAGATTATTCACTACACAAGAGGAAAAGGAATTTAGGGTAGGCCCGCCGCGGGAGGGGGGGGGGGAGGGGCTTGCCCAGGAGCCCGGTGATTTCTACGGGCCCGCCGTCAACTCAGTTATAAAAAATAAATTAATCTTTGCAGTAAATATTAAAAGGTGTTCCTTGCAAGAGTCTAAGTTATGATATAGTACTACAGGTTTTATATGCAAAACTGTACACAGGTTTTTATATACAAAAATATTAAACTAGTTTTGGGGCCCATGACTGCTCTGCCCCGGGGCCAGGAATTTCTGTCGGCGGGCTTGATTAAGGGGTTATGTAAATGCTGCAAAGGTCGTAAATTCAAACTAAAATCTATCAAATTTAATGAGAAAATGTAATAAAAACAGATTGAAGAGTTTGAAAAAGACAGCAAGTGGAAAGGGACTTAAACAAAAAGTATGTATTGCAAGAACAAAAGGAAAGTTTTGAAATTTAAAAAGCAAAAACTCAATTAGTTGGACACCTAACACAGTTGTAGAGATATTTTGGATAAAATACTGAAAAGATTAATATAAAAAAAGTTAGAGAAAAATTACCATTAGTTGGAAGCTACAAATGTTTAAAGAAAAGGGTGTAACAATAGTGGCTACAGACACGGTTTTCTAATTATCGCCCGTTGTACTGATATCGTTGGCTAGGTGCGTTACAGTAGTGTCCGCAATATCACTAGTGAAATAAAATGTAAACAAAGCGAATCGATGTATAAAAATACACATGCAGAATTCCACTGATTGCACAAAGGTTATGAGAGAACGCTTACATTCCAGATTTGTTGGAAATAAATTCACAAAACACGGACTTCAAAGTGAAGTGGCAGGAAAACAATATTTAAATTCTAAATTATATTTCTGTTATTGAAAAGGAATCCATGTTTCATTACAGGAAAACTGGTTTTCCGCGAGCCCAGATAGAATTTTATATGAAGACATGCTGCTTGAAATTAAAAGTCCAATGCCTACTAACTGGACCACACAGCATGATTTTTTTTTCAAATAAGAAATATGATGTCCAAAAGAGTGTCAATGACTGTCTGATTACTAAGAAGAAAGGGAATAGCGGGTTCTATATGCAAATACAGATGACTATGTTTTGCACTGGTCTTAGGAAATGTAAACCTCTAGTATGATGCAGATGACCACATGTTTATGAATGTAAATTATGATGAAAATTATGTAAATGGCCATGTTATAAGACTACGTACATCTGATGCAGAGAAAATGATGTCACGTATAGTTCACGAAATTTAAGAAGATCGTTTATTGTTCAGTAAGACTTTCAAAACATGTATGCTTCTGTGACCATACATTTATATAATTATAGTTATTATTTTTTTTTTATTGAACATAAGTTGTCAAGATTTTACATGTTCCCCTACATCACCACCTGACCTGGTGTATATGGCATTACCTTCAATTATTTTGCATCCTGGTCTTTACATATGTTTCCTTACTTAGATACAACACACACATGCACACACACAGACACATAATTCCCAAATATTGTACACAAAGACACACTCGCATACAAAACTCAAGGTGTTTTAAATTGCCTGTTTAGTTGTTGTTGTTGTTGTTGTTATTATTTTTTTAACAGGAATATTGTTTTCTTTGCTCACCCCAAATGAAAGTAAAGAAAATGTAACAAACGGCTATAAAAAAAAAAAAAAAATTAAAAAAATTATAAATCATGTACCAAAAGTTGACAATAGGGTCCACTTTTTCTAAAATATATCACTTCTGTTATTCACGTTGGCGACATATTTTTCCAGCGTTTTATATTGTAACACGCACAGGGGTTCCTCTACCGAGCGAATCAAACACCTGTGTGAGGTTGGGCTGGAAGTCCCTTGTTTTCCCCTATTTCCAAGGACTTCCCGACAACATTCGTTGCCAACTGGAAGTTCTCGTAACGCGCCAAGACTAGAAACAATTTTTCTCTAATCAATAAATAACTGACCACAATGTCACAACTACAACTTCACAATTGCATGGCTTTTCCTTGTTAGCATGCCGTGGCATGAAGCACACAACACAATTCAAACACCTAATGCAGGAAACTATAAAAATACTAAAACTGCATCAATAGAATTTTGTCTCTATTTTTCTTAAGGTACAAATAGGACAAGCTCTCAAATAATTTTTTTACTAAAACTTTACTTTTTATTATTAACCAATTATGGACCACCAAACCCATATATACACTATTGTATCTTCCCCATTTCTAGACTGGTTCACAGTTGTTCCGTATAATTAGTACCATGAGTCCTTAAAATAACAGTCTGAATCGCGTTTGTTTCGCACGTGTACTTCCACCAACTGCTACAATGAAAAGCATCTCCAAACAAAGGGATGACCTCTTCCCAATTATTCCATGGCACAAAACAGTAGTTCCTGTCACGAATATCTCCCACCGAAAGGCACAATCAATCAACACCTCTGAATAAAATAGGACTACTTGGCTCCATGCCCACTTATGCTAGTCTGACCCCATCTCAAACTACGAAACCAATCCGCCAAATGCCTTTGAAATAAACATAATTTGCCCATGTGGAGATATTCATACCATACATTTGACAGTGTTGTGCGATTTATAGTCTCACCTATAGTTTTGAGATTTGAGATTAGTTGGCCTCTGAATAAATGTTTCTGCATGTTTCTGCACAATCAATGATACATGTAGTCCGGGTAGTTTTCTCTGAAAGATTCCGGGCAACAGTCTCTAATTATTTCTCTTGGAAGTCATATTATCAGTGATTTCAACTTATCTGCTAAGATTGGAATTCAAGAATTTAAAATCTTGCTTGCCCATCTGACGGCATAGACTGAAATTTAAATGGTATCAAACACGCACAGTTTTCATGCACTTGTCTGTGGATATCACACATTGATTTCTTCCATAAATTGTGTTTGCGACAATTATTTGAACATCCATTGACGGAACATGAACTATCTCCACCTTTCTTACATTTTCCATCGCTATGCATGTAAATTTTTAAGAGAAAATGAGCACAAAGATAAAATGTAAACAAAAAGACTGATGTTGTTTTGATCGCGGCACGTGCGGTATCTGATGTTCCGTTCACTATTGTCATGGCTGATACATCACGTGATTGGTTAATAGATGCACTCATGAAACTGGGGTCAAATACTGATAACGGTGTCTCTAGCTACTGCTGTTGGGATGACAATATCAACTGTTGCTTTGTCGGGGTGGAGGAGGAATAGGTGGCGCTAGTGGTCCATCTGGCGGTAAAGATGACTGATTAATTAATTGACAGAATTTAAAAACGGCTTAATAAATATTAGCAATTATTTCTTTTAGTTAGCAAAAAGGCAGCAGCGGCATTGCTTGGAGTTATTGGCAGTGTAAAAAGATTTAATTTGAATACAGCTTGCCAGCTGAACATATTATTTTACTTATTTTGGCATTAGTGAGTTTGTTATGTATATTTTTATCGAAGGTGTACACAAAACGACGAACAGGATTCGAAACTCGTAACTATTTTTAAAGTCAAATATAGCAGTTCCTGCAGCCTTAAATATGGATATACAGGATTGTTTATTTCATGATAAATATTGTTTTTCTTTTTTTACGCTTCTAAATTGAATTTTGTCCACACTTTGCAATTGATGTGTGTCATTGGAAAGTCCGAGCATCGGAAAGCATTAGCAGACCTGAAGGTAGGACTGTCATGATAATTTTTGCTCACTTTGTTTTTCTTTTCCTGTCCTCTGCACAAGTACTACAGTTCTAAACTGCCTGTCTTGACCAGCATGTGTGCTTGGGTTGAACTGTTGGTAAGGAAGAAACTTAAAGATCAACGTTCTTTATTTTCCAGTGGCTTATAATAGGTGTCCATCGCTCATTTTAGATAGAACGACAGTCATGCAAGGATTTTCAGAGAGATAATGTAAATAACAACATTTTAGTGAGCGCAAAGTCTTAACGAATTTTTTTGCGAAGAAACTATATTCATTATTTTTGCTGTTGTTGTTGTTGTTGTTATTGTTGCTAAGATGGCTCTCTACAGTTTAGATTTGAAAGAAAAAGAATTTCCCAGGTTTTCCTCACTGGTTATCCTAGCTGTTTAAAAAATACCTTGTATATCTTAGGTATTGTTAAAAGAACTTTGAATTCCCTTTATTTTGGTGTATGATTGATGGGTGCAATTTGGGTTATAGAGTATACAGCTTGGTCTTACTTAAGATGTGCCAATAAAAAAAACTGCAAGCTTCGCTTGGTCATTTTCACTTCCTGGACTTCAAAGGTAAATTGTAAAAAAAAAAAGAGCCGATAACTTTTTTAGTTTTTATATAGTTGGTAATTAATTCATTGTACTTTCAGAAGCTGGTGTTGTCTACTCTGGCAATATTCGTTTTCCCTATTTTAATAATTGCTAGTTTACTTTGGACTAATGCAGGCTGGTTTTTAGACCACATGGGAGCGACCATTTTTGTCAGTTGTGAGCTTAGATCATGTACAATTTCCACAAGTACAATATGTAAAGAAATTTCAGCTACAGTACATGAAAATAGCATAGAGGTATGCCAACATTCTTTCGACTGTGCTTGTTGCAAATTTAAACAACTTCACCTTACACCTGTCACTTTCTCAGAAGTACATACTATCTGTAGAGCGCCTCCTAAAATGATATTCAAAAAAAGTATTAGGCACGAGTAATTCGCAAAATGTATGTTGCTAGCATGTTGAATCAGCTGCATTCGCGAAAATTTGATGATGCTAAAATATTATGATTTACAGTATTTCTCAGAAAGTGTCACCACACTTATTTTCCTTTCTCCGCCATCTTCTGATTATTAAATCTGGAAATAGGAAAACTGTATTACAGCGATACCTGAGTATTTGAACTTTCTCTCTCTTTCTCTGGAATAAACTAGAATTGAGTTTTGATTGTGATCAAATCAACTGTTCAGTAGGCATAAAGTAAGCAAGTGTAGTCACACAACTTATCAAAATCTAGAAACTATAAGAATGGCAAACCGTTGTGTTATCACTGAAAATGACCTCTCATTAAGTCCTATCACAACTTTCGTGGCTATGTGCCTTGTATTCAGCCTATAATAACAATAACACCTGTGCATGTTCTCAATCCTCCTGTAAAGATTCCTGAAATCTGCAATCATTCCTTTCTCGAAATCTTCTCATAATTCTAGCCATATATATATATATATATATATATATATATATATATATATATATATATATATATATATATATATATATATATAAATCCAGCTGAAAATTACCAATTATACTCAAGTAAGTATGTTGTATATGCAAGAAGTGTGTCCGTTTCAACATTTTATATGCCTGACGTAAGACACAACGTTTTGTTTAGAGACGCTGTCTGTCTGTTCGTTTTTACTGCGTACACAATTATTACAGTTTTAACGATATATCTTGACTAAACTGACGAATAGTTGATTGTTCAATGCTGTAATGGTGGGGAGGATAAACGAATTTGGGTACAAAAGCTGTTCTATTGGGTATGGAAACAAATCTATCACCATATCTCCAATATTAACTTGTAGTTTCTCTAAACAAAGGTCTTTCATAACATACTTTGATCAGATCGATGAACACACAATATCCTGTATAACTGCATTATCAAGTGCATATATGTTATCAGACCATATAATATGTTATTTGTTGTGCCTATATGTTCACGAAAACTATATAGATATTCTATGGAAACAGAATGTCCAATTTGTGAGTCTGTTGTTAATAATCGTGGTAAACATGTTTATATACATTGTGAAATAGAGACGTGCGTTGAATTGAGAGAAAGAATGCAATATACTCGTGAAACCTGTATTTTCGTACAAGCCGTGTATTTAACATTTCTTCGTTCAAGTCTATATTTTGTTGTGTATAAACATGGTTATACAATGTGAAAGGACTAAAAACAACCTGGGACTTGTAGTTCCAGAAACAACATAAAATAGACTCTGTATTATAGAGTGCCTTAGGCTGTATTTTCTCCTAAGAAAGGTAAAAAGGATTTTAGCTGGAAAAAGCTTTTAAAATTGTATGTTTCACAGTAAACAATTTTCTTTGACTTTATCTCGGTTGAACAAATATAGAACAAAGTTATGAGTGTTTATTTTCACTCTAGAATCTGTTTCTCTTTTTACAAATTAGTTGTGTTAATTACAAAACTAGCTCTAAGCGCATAAATGTTAAATCATCAAATATTCCCTGTACCTGCAGGTTGGTGCAAGCAATGGCGTTGATTGCAACATCATCTTTGGAGCAGTTTGAAAGAGACTCGGAGGTAATTGTAGTGATACTTCCCAAATTGGTAAGTTTTGGCGGATGAACGGATCCTTATAAAATTATAGGTGTTGAAAATATCACGCTAGGACGTTGCAATTATCAATGAAATACCTGCACTTTTAATTTTTAATATTATTTCTGCAACTGTGAATGAACATGTTGAAGAAATCATTCGGTTTTAATAGCCTCAAACTATTGTATATTTTTCTGTTAGTGGCAACTTTTTTTCGAAACCAAGGTTAAGTCGAGAAAAAGAAAACAAAATTCTGCAAGTTTCTAACTGGTTTCAACTTGTGGTGGCAGTGGCGTTATCCGAGCTGTAAAGAGCGGTTAGCCACTGTGAGGAGTATGATGCGTTCGAAACATCCTTGTCTCTTTCCGATGCGGATCGAATAACTTCGACTCTCTGCAAGATACTCAGAGGAGATCGTAATGATACTTCCAAAATTGGTACGTTTTTGGCGAACGAAAATCCGGTTGGACTTGCGAAGAACAGATTCTTATAAAAGGATAGGTGTTGAAAATCACATTCGATGACGTTTCAACCATCAATGAAATAAAATGCACCTTTAATTTTTAAACGTATTCCTGCAACATTGTGATGAAAACATTGAAGAAATTATTTGGTTTTAATTGCCTTAAACTATTGCTTACGTTGCTGTTAGTGATGACACGCCACCTAGCCATTGTGACATCTATGTAATTATTTTGACGTAATAACAACTACCGGCTTGAGTGAAGTTCAAAATTACCAATGTTTACCTACAAGATTTTTTTCTTTTTGCATTCGATGGAAAAGGCAGAGAAAGTTTTGATTGGAGTATAATGATTTGCCTTTATTCGCCAACTACGGCTTCACACTTCCAGTGGTCGTGAGGCCACAGATAACTACTAACCGCCATCTTTGAACTAAGTGCGAAAATTTCGTACTCTTTACCCATCGTGCACAGCGCTGGATGTGGAGCTACCATAGCCTGGATTCCTGGCCCGTCAGCAACTAGCGTGCAAGTGTGACTTTAGCCAAAAGTACGACAGGGGACTAGTCTAGCGCTACCAACGAATCACTGCAGTTCTGGGTGGAGTTTCCAAACATAATTCAGACAGGCCTTTGACTAACCAATTGGGAGAGAGAGATTTTTCTAGCTACCTGAGTATAATATTGGCTTGCCAGCTTAGGTCGAGTACCAGCTAATTGTCTTGAAATAAACCTTTTAAGAATTGCATTCGTTTTGCCAGAATTTCAACTGGACGTTGGTAAAACAAAACTACCTAGTGGGACGTCATACGAGATCTGAGACTAGCTAAAGCAAGGTCATATCGATGCCGTCATATGACAATAAATTGTTACTGTATGCTGCTTAAGTAAATTCTTCTTTAAGTCATCATGATGATTTTGCTTACGCTGTTCTGTGTTTCCACAGACCTAGTACCTGTCTTTGGCAAATTCATACATACTATAAAAATAACTAAAGATTGTTATATTGTATCCGAATCTCATAAGATAATCATACCCACACTCGACTGTCTCAATCAATTATTTATGTAAATATTTTATTTATTTATGTATTAAAAATGTATTTACATAGAGTTCCACTTCTGCGGACCTGTCAAAGAACTAAACATAGCAATAAATGTACATGCATCGTTTGATGAGATACATCAAGAAAAGGTATACACAAAAGAATGACATGGTTACCAATCATCCAAATATAAATTCTTTATGGATTTATGGAATTATTGCGATCGATATATAAAGAGTAAAAGAACAGAAGGGAATAAAGATACGGAAAGCTTATGGCTATGCTTTTCGCTGCCGAGTTCCACTGCATCTAAACTACAAGTAATTGCAGGAATCAGTGTATAGATCAAATTGGAATGGTCAGGCTGCCGAGTTCCACCAAATTTAAACTACAAGTCAATGCAGGAACCAGTGCATAGATCAAATTGGAACGGTCAGGCTGCCGAGTTCCACCGCATTTAAATTACAAGTCAATGCAGGAACCAGTGTATAAATAAAATTGGAACGGTAAGGCTAGAAAACTTCACCATCATTCAATCAAGAGCAATCATTATGGTCGTTAATTGGAAGATACTTTGTATATTCACAACATGGAAAAAGGGATTTTTTTCTATAGCGGGAGGAATCACTTGACAGTGATGCAGGCATTGATAATCACATCATTCTATTGCTGTAATGATAGTTTATAATCTGTTGATGATTTAATATCATTAAGTAAATGTAGTTTTAAATATTTCTGGTAATGATAGGTCCCATCTGGGCAACAAAGCATGTTACATTTAATTATGGCATATTTTCTGATTCAAGTATATTTTATAATGTTTTATATTATCTATAATATGTTTCCTACTTCCAGTAGATTTATGTTATATCAATGATATACCGTATTAATGAGCTTTCCAAGTTAAAATTTAGGATTCTCCTGCCTCAAATAATTATAAGTTACGATTTCTTTACATATAAATAAATATGCAACAGAAGCTTTTGTATCAGATACATTTTAAATATGTGCATATTTATGTATACTGTAATGTTATTAAATCGATATATGTCATATGTTATTTATGTAATTTATCTCATTCATCCCACATTATCTACTTATAGTGTATAATACCATGCTGCATATTCCATACCATGATTATAATGATTGTATGTAATGTAATTTGTCAAGTTCTACTGTTGCATGAGTTGTAGTATTTTATGTATGTACTTTGTCAATTCTTAATGTTCATATCTCTTAGCATTTGATACGTATTTTAATGTTTGTGTGCATGGTTTGCATTCTAATTTCCTGCATGTTTTATGCATGAGACTTTCAATAATATCGGTTCAGTAGAGCTTATGTTAATGTTGTAAAATCCGACTATAATACATTTTACTTGACTTGCCTAATATCTTGAATACATAATATCCGTCTGTCCCACTAACTGACTGCAGACCTATTTCGATGCTTTTTACTCGACTTGCCTAATATCTTGAATACATAATATCCGTCTGTCCCACTAACTGGCTGCAAACCTATTTCGATGCTTTTTACTTGACTTGACTAATATCTTGGCTTCATGATACCGACGTCCCATGTAACTAGCTGCATACCTATTTTAATGCATTTAAAAAAAAAAAAAGAAATAAAAAGAAGATTGCATTTGCCTGAGCTTGTTAATGCCACGGAATAACTGATCGGAGAGAGAGAGAGAGAGAGAGAGAGAGAGAGAGAGAGAGAGAGAGAGAGAGAGAGAGAGAGAGCATTTTCTGTCAGACAACCATGCTTTAATCAAGTTTATACCTGTTCCTTTCAATATTGTAATTACCGTTATGTATATTTAGTCACATTCGAAATATAATTGTCAAAAACCTAGACAGCATTCATCTATGTTGTATTTATGTTCTATGTACATGTATGTAGTATCTTTTTAAACGATACATTATCGATCAAAAATCTATCTGAATATCTATCTTCCTTTTCGTCTGTATATCTTATGGCATTACCAGGTAATATCAACAACAGCGGTTGAGAAATCAAAATTTCATGCACGTTTTCCTTTTTTAGAATGGACTGTATGAAAGCTATGAATGGGTTTCATATTTTATATTAAGGTTCCATCTCTCTGTTGGTGCCTCGCCCTTTAAATGTACTTCGTATCAGTTTTGTTTAAAAGTACATCTTTTCACCCTGGTTGATGTTTTTACGACCAAATTTGTTGGACTCCCTTGAGGAGCGGAGAATGTGCGTTTTGTATTTGGATTTGGTGGGTTTCTTTTATGGATTTTCAACATAATTGTAGCCGTACCCATCAAATAAGATCGACATTGAAATCCATCTATGGCACTCTAAAGGGGCATAAGTCCTGTCAATAGTTTACATAACATTTTATATACGTTTGTTGAGTTATAACACTTTTAGTCTCATTCATATTCGGGTATCCTCTAAACTGACACATGATCTGGGCGAACAGAGCATGCATAAAGCCATGCACATCTCCAAGCAACTCAAATATTCAACATTATCCGTCGCAACTTTGAATTCGATAAAACATCGGTGCAGAAACATAATTTTGGGTATGTATAACAGTTTCACACATGCATTAATTTCATGTTGAAATGAAGTTGTAGCTGATTATATATTATTTATTTATATATGCATGTAATTCTATCAAGCCAGCTATAGATTTCCAGGCTGACCACATGCACTGTTTGTTTTTTTTTATCTTTTTTCTTTCCTTCTATTATACGTGTTGTTAGTCATAGTTCCAGATATGCGGACGGATAAAGCAAAACGATATTCTCGAAAAGAAGAATTTTTTTTGTGTTGCTCATTCCGATACTTTTAGGGAGTCCCTTTATGTGATGATTTTGCTTCTTAACCTGCCGACCAAAATAAGGATTTTTCATCAATTAGCTAGAGTCACCCTCTATTTCTATCTGCATAACATTTACATATGTCTTATCTGTTATATTTTATATTTTAAATCTTGGAACAGTTTCTTGCTGTATCATTCTATTTCCGAAAAGCTCAAATATTAAACACTTGACTATAAAGGCACTACTTTTGCACTATAATGTCATCAGTTTTATCCACTAACCGGCCATTTTCTAAAAGTAGTGATAAATATGCGATTTTAAGCTCAATAATTTTTTGGCACCAACCAACTTGTGTTAGGATACAGAAACGCTAACGTAAATTTAAATATTAGTACACTAGTATAGAATAATTCTTTTGCATCAGTCAGCTCATGTACGGATACGGAAACACTAATATAAAAATCCCAAATGATAGCGCACAGCAAACACAAATAATAACTTTTTTGTTTGTTTTATAAAACATACATATTGGAAGAAAGCTACACCGCATTGAATTTAATAATTTTCAGAAGGTGATATTACCATTTCATGAGTTTTAACATGAAAGAAATAATGTCGGTATCAAAATAATGCGTAGTTTGGACGGGATCAAAGTGTGGTCAAAGCAGGTTGTATTACAAATAACATAAAAGAGAAAAACAAATGTTGATTGCTGATGTTAAACATCAAAAAGATATTCTACGATTTGAAAAATATGCAGATTTACAGATGACTTTTAATAATGATGCTATTGAGATAAGTAGCACCAGCTCTGATAGCAGGTGGTTAAAACACCGTAGGATGAAGAAGGAATACCTTACGTATTTGTTGTTGGTAAATGCGCAGATTTGTAATCGGCTAAATGTACAGCACAGCTTGAAGATGTCGTAAATTTACAAGGTCAGTCTATAACCAGTCAACAAAAACAGTGATATTATTTATGGGTAACAAATTTAGATTTAAAATATCACCAGGCGACTCAGGATATGAAGCAGCTGTTTTAGAATCACCTGTATGAATTAGATCAATAATTACTAATTGAGTACAGTCTCGAAGTGGAGGAGGATTGGATACCGTACTTAACACTTGGAGATTGTTCAATTAACTGTAATATCAGCGTGGAAGTTTTCTTTTTAATTTTCTGAGACTTTTATCAGTGCTTTCAACTTCTACATAGATTCTGTATGTGCGCGTACACGATTTAGATTTTATTCAACTGTCTTAAATTATCTTGTGCCTAACCGTTGCGAAACTGGTAATTAAAAGTAGTTTTTGCCGGTACCTCGCTTTTGATTGTTCATAAAGTTTGCTCTTAGTTCAATCAAACTAGTTTAATTTTCTCAAACGGTATCATTGATGTGTACGGAAAATAAATTCGGGCTCTGATCACTATAGGAACGGCAAAATTTGACATAAATCTGAAATAATTCAAAAGTTTGAAGGGATTGAAGAAACGCTGCAAATTGTAGTTCTTGTAGTTTGTCATGTTGGCTTATTGATTACACTTGAATAAAATATATCAAACATATATTATTATCTGTATTTTTGTATTTCGTTTTATATGACTGACAAAAACAGTGTTTAACTCTTCTTAACTACGATCCTAAATGTCAAGTTGCTTATAGAAATAT
Source organism: Margaritifera margaritifera (assembly GCA_029931535.1). NCBI lineage: Eukaryota > Metazoa > Mollusca > Bivalvia > Unionida > Margaritiferidae > Margaritifera > Margaritifera margaritifera. Next base: position 183,513 of record JAQPZY010000811.1, read on the forward strand.
CAATCAATTGTAGCAACAAATTAAACGGGACTAAAGTAAATAAAATGCCCTGAATTAAAAGAACGGATAATTGAACAGTCCATGTTGAAATTACTCAAGCAAAGGAGAAAAAGATTTCCTAGCAAAATATAGGTCACGTAAATAAAACCTGTGTCAGGAAGACGTTGATATGCAAACACACGAAAAGACAACACTAGATACAAATATTATTTGACGGGGGTAAATTTTTTTTCAATACTCTTTGGCTGAGAAACTTAAAAAAGTGGATAACACACTATGCATTAAGAGAAATATTCAAAGAGCTAAAGTCTGAAAAGATAGAGTTTGATAAAGGAAAGGAGTTTTACAACTGGAAGTATTTGACTTAAAACTTAAACCAGAAAATGGGTTAACGTTTTTACTGCAGCTCATTTATGGTTACAATAACACCCATCATGTATCAGTAAACGAGACTCCGTTTGAAGCAAGCAAGGAAGAAAACAGATAGACAGTATACATCAATCTATTCGGTAATTTAAGAACTGATTCATTTAGAACCTTTAGCTTTAAAATAGGTGAAACAGTCAGACTTTGGAAATACAACATTTGCAATTCACTACTTTCCTAACTTTAACAATCAATTACGTAAAACGAGGCCAGTAATTGTAGGTGATACAGTCGTTTACAAACTGGAAAACGTAGAGTAAGGGGATGTAGATGACATGTTTTAAGAAGCAGAGTTTACTCTGAACGAGAATCAAGCAATCAAGATGACATATACAAAGTTGAAATTATTCAGAAATAAAATGAATGAAGGTTTATATATATAAACTTTGAGGTTTTTAAATGTGTTTTTATAATGTGATCGATGTAGAATAAACCGCTAATTAGAGAATGAAAGAGAAAAACATGCAAGGCATGTTAAGTTATGTTGATTACAAAAAAAAAAAAAAAAAAAAAAAAAAAAAAAAAAAAAAAAAACACCAGAAGGAAAAAAGTACGTCCAAAAAAGGGCACCAGTAAAGAACAAAATAGTAAACATGAAAAACGTAATAAAAAGAATACAGCGTAGACAATTCCCATCCAAGGTAATACATAATTTTATGCGAAAAGGTACAACAATCATGATAACTACACCATTAACTATACACTTTTTGCTGGACAAAACGTTTGCCATGTGTAATTTAAATGCATTAATTATACCTTCTGTTACAAAGAATTACTACAAACGTATTCAAAATCAGCTGATATGTGAAGAGATTTTGCACCAAATCAAGAACACCTTTAATAGTGTGTAGATAAAGATAACTTGTAGATAGAATTATTTATGCAAAACACGCTGCCCACAGTACGATTTATTCAGAAGTTTTATTAGTGTCAAGCAGTAATGGAAATTAAACTGCACAAATAAATGGTACAGTCAATATTTAAGAGAATAGTAAAGGAAATGGAAAACGAAATATGTTTGTTTTTGTTGTTGTTTGCCATTCGAGTGACCATGACATCACTGACTGATTTGGTTTCTCTGAGAACATGAGTGGCTGATCAGGCCAATCTGTGCTCTGAACTGTCTGTGATACACTTGACAGGATATGCTGATTGGGTTTCCTTGATCAATAGAGGACGTGTTCAAGTTCTGAGATTTACGCTGCTAGCGCTTCTGCACTGCCTCTGCCGTTCTCCTCCGTTCAAAGTCTGTAGCTCCAGTATGGATGAGACTTTGCCAAGTGGAGCGATCCTATGTGAAATCTTCCCAAGACTCAGGGTTAGTGTGGAAATGTTTCAAGCATGACTTGAGGGAATCTTTGAATCGTTTCTTATGACTACCTTGAGATCGCTTTCCCTCCTTCAGCTCGTCGGATAAGATCTTTGGTAGTCGCTCTTCTGATATCATGGTGTTGTGGCCTGCCTATCTCAACTGTGATTTCATCAGCAGAGTGTCAATGCTTGGAATTCCTGCCCATGTGAGAACCTCAGTGTCTGGGACCTTGTCCTGCCATCTTATCCTTCTTGGCATGGCGTCTGTACACCGCCCAGGTTTCGCAAGCATACATCAGGGTCGGCAACACAATGGCTTTGTAGACCTTCGGTTTTGTTTGTAGACGGATGCTTCTGCGCTCCCACACAGTTGCACGTAGTCTGCCAAAGGCCACACTTGCTTTAGCAAGTCTGGCGTTGGTTTCATCATCAATGTTGACAGCACGTGATCGTGTGCTGCCGAGATAGGTGAACTTGTTCACTGCCACGAGGTTTTGACCATTTGCTGTGATGGTAGGCTCAATGTAAAGCTTCCCTGGTGCAGGTTGGTGCATCGCCTGTCTTATTGATACTGATTGTCAGACTGAAGTTGTCACAAGCTGAAGATAAATGGTCCATACTGTGTTGCATGTCAGACTCAGATTTGACATTCAGGGAACAATCGTCAGCAAATAGGAGATCGCAAACAGCCACTTACTGTACCTTCGTTTTCGCCTGTAGTCTCCTCAGATTGAAGAACTTTCCGGCAGTCCGGTATCTGATGTCGATTACAGTGTCATAGTCACGGAAGGCATCAGTAAGCATGGCAGAAAACATCACACTGAAGAGCTTTGCGGCCAACACACACCCTTACTTGACTCCACTGGTGACTAGGAATGGTTCAGATGAATCACTGTCATCCACAACACAAGCTTGCGTGCCATCATTGGATTGCCGAACCATCACGATGAATTTCTCTGGGCAACCAAATTTTGCCATGATCTTCCAAAGGCCTCCAAGGCTCATTGTGTCAAAGGCTTTTGTCAGGTCGATGAATGTCGTGTACAGGTTAGAGTTCTGTTTCTGGCATTTCTCTTGAAGCTGATGAGCTGCAAACATTATGTCTGTGGTCCCTCGTTCTTTCCAAAAGCTACACTGACTCTCTGGCAGGAGCCCTTGATCTGATTCAGCAGAATTCTGGCAAGGATTTTGCCGGCAAGTTGATACCCCGAATTTTGTCACAGGTTTGTCTGTTGCCTTTCTGCTTGTACAAGTGGACAATGGATGCATCATTGTACTCCTGGGGTATAGTTCCCTGAGTCCACATTGATTAGAAGAGTTCAGTCAGTTTCTTTGCCATGTATGAGTCTGCTACTTTGTAGACTTCTGCTGGTGTAGCATCTGCTCCAGGCGCTTTGCCATTTGACAACAGGTCAATTGTCTGCACAGTTTCAGTCAGCTCTGGAAGATCAGGAAGTGATATGTTGATTTCCACTTGGGGCAATTGATCAATTGTCTCCTTGCTGATAGATGATTGTTTAATGAGGATGTTGTTGAAGTGTTCTGCCCATCTTTGAAGTATCTTTTCTTTGTCAGTGAGCAGCGTGGGGCTGTCAGCACTCAGTATTGGAGATGTTTCTGATGACTGTGGCCCGTAGATTGTCTTCAAAGTACTAGAGGCTATAACTTTAGGACTAAAGTCCTCCAATGTTTCTCTGTGGTCTACAGAAACAGTATTACATCTATATTTGTACCTGGTGTTCATTACTCAGATTAAATGTAATAGATGTAAACTTGGCTTTTCGTGTGTAATTTACAAAGGCGTCTATTTACTGTTTATCCACACTCACATGTGACTATCTCTCTCTCATCTGTTCATTTACTCCACTGTAATACCATTTTATTCTCGTTGATTTTGAACACTCCTGGCATTTTTGCTATTTTATATTTCGTTTCGTTCATGATCAGGTCAAGCATCGCCTGCTACCGTTAGTAACAGTAGACTGTACTACCTGTGACTGTTGATCCAGAGTGGACAGCTTCACCTGGCTCCATCTGGAGAGTCCATTCTGGTGGATCAGGCTGTCAAGCAAATATGTGAACACACATTAAATAGAGATGAAGGACACATAAAATAGTCTTTGTGTCAGAAAGGTGGATTTTGTGCATAGCACATCTGCTAATGCGATTGTGCCTCCACCACATATTGTCTCTGACACGATTCGTTAATTGGACGTTCAGATTGTATCTCCGGTGCACGTTGCTTCAGGCTCGATAGCACATGGCAATTTAGGAACGACAAAAACAATATTGTCTGCTGAGCATGGACATAGTCTGACCAGTACATAAAACAAAGAATCATTTATATTGTTACCAATATGTGCAGAAGCTGCTATGGTGCTATGGTTTACTTTTTGGAATAGTTTACGAACTTTAAATTCTGCAAAGTGTTTTGTTTGTGCCCTCCCTACCCCCCCCCCCCCTAAAAAAAATGCAAATAACAAAGACACTAATGCTACTGCAGGTAAAACACCTTATTCAGGAAGAAAAGAAACAATTTAGCCAGAGCTCTTAAGCAACCAGCTTATAACAGTCAGTAATTGAAAGAAATGCTACAGCTGCGTTTTGTTTTTGATAACTCAAGCAAATAATCCCTGTGTATAATCAAATTTTTTGACACCCTCAACTAGTATTCGTTTATTTAAATAGTAAATATTGCGCCTTTGTAATGGACAAAGCACAACTGAAAATAGAATTGGGATTTATCGAAGACAAAAGTAGCAATAACTCCATTTCCACAGAAACTTAAGAGTACAAGCAAGAAATGAACATACGTATTGCAAATGGAACATGCAAAGAGATAATAGGTAAAAGTGAACTGAAAATGAGCTGGAAAACATAGGTGGAAACTAAATTACGAAGACATTGAAATCTGTGTCAATTCTAGAGCTGCTAACATTTCCAAATCATTATCAGACGTTGTAATCTGCACTGTGACATCACTGATAAACAGATTTATTCCGAGCGACAATTGAGACAGCTTCCAGAATAAACTGAAAAATTATCGCATGACATCCAATGGTATCAAATACTTCACTGGATTGTTTAGATTGAAACTGAGATTGCCTCTATCTGCGTTTAATGGCCATTATACACAATTGCAGAGAGATGAAATTAACAGAATAAATATCAGCATAAAAGATGAAGATGAATAAGTTATATATTTTTACGGTATGCCTGCAACATATGTTGTTCATGTAATGTAAATAATAAAATGATGACGTGCACCTTGGATGACGCGGACTTTACCGCTAGATAAATGACATAAATGAATCTCAGATATTTCAGACTTGTCTGTGCGTCCGTTTAGCCATTAAATATTGATACAAAATAAGTGGATAAAAATGTAGCGTCGCCGACTAGACAAAGTCCAACACTAGGTCAAATAATTAACAGTCATTTAAACTTAAACAGTAACTGCATTAACATTTCTTGTGTTTCTGTTAACTTAACTGACGAAGCTACTAGTCAGATTGAACAAACACACGTTGATTTGTCGATAGCAAGCGTTGCTGGAGGTGGAAGATGAACAGGTGGCAGTAATACTCCATCAGGCGGCAAAAGTGATTATTCCATTGACCAATTTAAAAAAAAAGACTTTATAAATATTAACCAAATTTTTGTTTTATTGAGTCAACAAAATCAGCAACAGCATTGCTTGGAGTTATTGGCAGTGTAAGAAGATCGCTTTTCAAAACGACTGGACATATTATTCAACTTTTTTTGGCATTAGGAGGTTGTCTATTTGCATTTGTTATCGAAGGTGTAAACAAAACGACGAACATGATTAGAGGTTAGCAACTATTTCAAAAGTCAAATATAACAGCTCCCGCAGTCTTAATGATTGTTTATTTCATAATAAATATTTGTTGACGCTTTCAATTGGACTTTACCCACATTTCGACATTGTCTTGTGTCATTGGAAAGTCATAGTATCAGATAGCATTAGCAGATCTGAAAGTAGGACTGTCAACATAATTTTACTCGTTTTGTTTCCTTTTCCTGTTCTCTGCACAATTACTATAGTTTTAAACCACCTATCCTGAATAAACTGTATGCTTGGCTTAACTGTTGGTAAGGAAGACACGTACAGTACAGTGTCCTTTTTCCAAACAAACTGAATGACATGGTTTAAAATAGGTATCCATCATCCATTAGCGATTTGAACGAAATTGTGCAGGGATTTTCGGAGAGATAGGGTAAATCATAAAATTTTAGCTAGCACAAAGTCTTATCGAATTTGGCGAGGAAACTCTATTCATTATTATGTTATTGCTAAAATGATATAAAATAAGTATTAAGCACGAGTTATTCGCGAAAATGTATGTTACTAGCACACTAGTAGTACAGGCCGGCGATAGAGGGTCCATGGGAATTAACATAAGGCCGCCATTACAGAAATGGTACTTGAGAGGCAATTTGAAATTAACAGAAGACCGTCATCTTTGCAAGTTTATAGGGACAAGAGATTTTAAAATTAGCTGTCCATCTTTGACGGTTTATAGGGGGAATTAACATTAGGCGTCCATCTCTGTGGGTTTATAGAGACAATGGAAATTTAACATGGGAATGATACTGAGGCCGCCTCTAACAGGAAGTTAACATGGGAATGGCACCCTGGCCTCTAACGGAAAATTAGTATTATAACCCCATAATTTCTGGAAATATTATGGGGTCTAACTTGTAAAGCCCCTATGCCCATAACGTTTCCTATTATTCTTTCATAGACAAAACTACCATCCCCATAAAAAACACTTTCATAATTCTTATAAATTTACCAGTGCATTGAAAGGAAAAGAAAAGAATAGCCTGTAGGGTCAACCAGTTATCTACTATCCAAGACTTAGTTATCTACTATATAAGACTTAGTTATCTACTATTCAGCACACACATCTATATTATTCATCAATCAGTTATTTACTATCCATTACCCAGTTGCATAAATATTAAAAACCCATATTCCCCATAACTTTTCCTATTTTTCTCTTATAGTAAAAACTACTATCCCTTACAGGGAGTGAAAGAAGATAGTAAAACCAGTTATCTACTATCTACCACTCACATTTACTATCCAAAACACAAACATACTATCATACAAAAGGGGTAGAATGTCAAAGAATGTGGATGAAATCACACACTATCACACAATGCAATGGTAGGAATATATACACACGCACTATACTTACAAAGACACCAATATAATTCAATACACAATTATATACGATCCTATGCCCAGCGATCTACTAGTCAGCACCCAGGGATCTACTATCCAACAACCACACTATACCATTAAAATACCACGTGGAGTGATCATGAATTCCTCATCTACTGACAACAAAAGAGGGGTTAATGTACAAGAAGGTGATAAAAAAATGTAAAACCCATTATAAACAAAGTTAAAACCCCTATTTCCCATTAATCTCAATATTATCCTTTTATAAACAAAACTACCATTCCCCTACCACCCTCATAATTAATATAATTGTACCAGTATAGTGAACGAAGGAAAAAGAATAGCCTTCTATAGGCATGAACACACACACACACACACACACACACACACACACACACACACACACACACACACACACACACACACACACACTCACTCACTTAAGAAACTGGCTTGCATTTGTTTTACAATCCCAAACATAAAACATATATCCATTTTTATTAGATACTTCTTTTAGCTGTATTAGATTTAAAATTCTCACAAAATAAATTGCTACTTATTTAAACACCACTATTAAACCAGCCAGATGTGGATTTTTCCTTTTCCGTGTGTGTTTTTCTTTTTAAACGGTCAAACTATATTTTTTTAAACACCCAAACTAAAAATCTACATTTAGTATGATGAGTGAATTGTACCACACGAAGAGCGAGGATTGACAGAAGAAGAAACACACAACTGATTTAAAATTAATTATTTTTACTTAATCATCGGCAAATTTTGACTACGGCAAAATCAGTATGACATAAACAAATATAAAACACATAGATTGATAATGATTGAGTAGTATCTCTGTTTTTAAGAGAATTGGGTGGTCCAGAAAAGAATCGTCAGAGAGAGAGAGAGAGAGAGAGAGAGAGAGAGAGAGAGAGAGAGAGAGAGAGAGAGAGAGAATTACCATTTTTTAAAAAGCCCCCACTAACTCAAACATCAATAAATGTAGAGGGAGGATTAGAGCTAGTCCCTTCCTCTACATATACAAATACCAAGAATAAAACATTAACGTAATTACAAGGCTGACAAGGATGTGGAGTAAGATTAGATTTCAATAATATAGTACAGTGTCATTTTGCCATATATGCATACTACCTTTCTACACTTTTCTCATTTTTTTTCATCGTTTTTAGAGAAATCGTTTCCAAAAAAGTTGAGTTTTTGAAAAAAAGATATGGACTTGATAACATTAGCTGTAGCTGCTTTACACTTTTTCCACGGCTAAGTCCTACTCCTTCCATCGTATTCGTAGTTGTGGTTGCCGCTGCTGCTGACGTCTTGGTAGTGTATGTGTTTAGTTCTAGTTATAAGTCTCTTTTTATTAGGTTTATCCAAAGAAGTTTTATCCATTTCCCTCAAGTGTTTAGCTCTTCCAAAATGGGTTGTAACACACTAACAGTTTTGTTTTACTCTCTTCCATCTGTTCATTGTTCAAAGTTTTCCTCTCTTTTTTTTTTTTTTGTTTCTTTCTTTTTTTCCTTTTCTTGTTGTTGAACAAATGTGTTTTATTTTTATTCTTGGCGTTGTAAAAAAGTCTGTAACTCTTCCTTCTGTTTCTTTTTACAATCATCATAGGTTGGCAATGATGGATAAAGAGGTGAAGGTGGTATTTCTGTCGAATATTATTGCAAAGAAAATAATAAATCGCACAAAACCAAATGGAAGAATACTTGCTACATCAACAGTAGTAGTCATGTTATCACTCCGAGTATAAGAAATATCTACTGCAGGTGCACTCCTACACAAAGTCCTCATTTCATCCATGTTATATTATACTTGAACTCTTCAGAAATGTTACATCGTAGAAACACTTATGGACATATATATATATATATATATATATATATATATATATATATATATATATATATATATATATATATATATATATATACTGAAGTGACATCACGTCATTGTGCGACAAAAGATACATTTCATATTTTTTCTTTCAATGTACATTGATATTGTCCAATTTCTATAATTTCTAAATATGAACGTCTCTTTTTGAAGTAAGACGGCGAAAGTGGTCTAAACCCACCTACACCCCTATTGTTGCTGCGTAGGTGGTCCAAAATTCATTCTGCAAAATCAGAAAAGAGTACAAGAATCACGAAATATATTTTAACATCCTCCTGGAATCACGCTACAATTTTGGTAGTGATGATAGAAGTCGTGGTGGGATGCGTCGGTAGTAATGGATGTACTGAAAGTAATGGACCATGCAGAAATTTAAATATAGTACTATATTGTTTCCACTCGGCTTCTAATACACGTAATAAAATAAATACATGGAGAAATTTCAAGAAATGCAAATTCCAGACCTGTCATTATATCGATTACACTAAAAATACAGTCAGATTCGAAGTATTGTTGCACAAAATTAAAACCCAGGTATCTACTATTCAACACCCAGGTATCTTCTAACCCACAGTGCATTTGGAGTGACCAGCACCAGATACCCAATACCCACATTGTACCATCAACATACCTTCTGGAGTGACGATCATACAGTTATTTAGAAATCCTATGTTAAAAATGTCCATAGATTTAACATGTGGGGGTTCTATAGGCCTCTAAGGGGAATTATCATTATGCCATGTTATGGCCTCAAACGGGAATTAACATTACGCCATAGGTTTAACATGTGTGGGTCGGTATGGTCTCTAACGGGAAATTAACATTATACATTTAGTCCATAAGTTTAACATTATGGCTCTATATGGCGACAAAGGAAAACGTAATGTTTAAAAATTCCCTAGGTTTAACGCACTGTGACTGACCATCACCCATTGATCTACTATCCAGTACCCAGTGATCTACTATCTAACACCCATTGATCTACTATGTAACACCCACACTATACCATCAACACGCCGTTTGGAGTGGCTAGAACCCAGTTATCTAATATCCAACACCCAGTTATCTACTATCCATGAAGTCATTTGGAGTGACCATCACCCAGTGATCTACTATCCAGCACCCAGTAATCTACTTTCTAACACATTCCACACCTAGAATTTAACAAGCCGTGAAAGTTACCAATAATTTGCCCCTACTAAACAAGGGAAGAATGTAAAAGAATGTGGATGAAATCACACACTATACCTTTTCATTTTCAATTTTCTTTTTCTATTTTTGACTTTTTCAGTTTTCGTTTTCAATATTTCAGTTTCAATTTTTTATTTTCAAATTTGGCTATCACACAAGACAGAATGGTGGAGTTTAAGTTTCAGTTTTCAAAGACATACAAAATATGAAAACAGTTTGCATGTTTAATACTGTTTTCGTTCTTGTCGTCCAAGATTTAATTCTATAATTTAATTGCTACCTATTGTCGTTTGATAAACTGACAGAAAGTTTGGTTGCAAAATATCCAGTGTCAATTAAAGCAGATTGGGTTCTTCAATTTGTTGCAAATTCGGTTTTGCCACTATGTACAGCAATCAACATATTAAAGGGATGGCGAAGAAACAGTGCCTCCCAGCTTTGACGATCTGACCTTTCGTCAATCACTTTGAGAACGGAGGATGCAGCCATAACTTTTGAATTGTGTTTGGAATTCTGAGATTCCACAAATGACACAATACATTATATACCGAATAAACAAACATGTTTAATTTTGTTGTTTCATGGCACAACAATAAAAAATATTTACATTTAAAAATAAAAAACAAAGTTAATGTTTTCTTTCTTTCATCACTCACACGTAATATCTTTGGCATACTCAGTTACTTCTTGTTTCAAAGTGCTGAATCCAAGACTTTTCTAGTCACGTACATCCTTCCAGTCGTAAATCTGTTGGTGTATCCAACTTGTTATACACACTTCTTGGTAAGTATGAAGAGTCAATAAAGTATGACGAAAGTCTTCTTCACAAGAGGGTACACAACTCGTTTTCTTCACTATTCACATCACTTTTAACACAATAAGTTTTTCGTGCGCCGATACAGTTTTGGCTGTCATGTCTTTCCATGTACTGTTCATAAGTTTCCCACAAAGAATCTACCGATAATCGAAGTCCAAGAAATGTAGTCACCACACGTTGTCCAAAATTCAATGGATTCGTCTAGTCCTGTGGAATCAGTTCTTTTAACAGTACTTGGTAATCCACTGTCTTGAACACTGTCATTGACTTCCTTCCACGGAATTTGGTGTGACACTGATGACAGATGTAGTAGCATTGTAAGTCTTATGCTGTGTTCGCAGAAGAATCTTATCACTTGTTTATCACAAAACATTATTTAAAAAAATACTTTCTGCTTTCAGGCTTGTTAAATCTTTTTTTTTTTTTTTGTCGTTTCAGAGCGTTCAGATACCTTTCGTTCATAATTATGTCCCAGAGATTCAAGTCAAATGGTTCTTTGCGTTTCACTTGAATGTTGATAAACTCTCTGTAAATGAGTAATCTCAGCTCAGACCAATGTCCTTTTTCTTGACATTGATAAGGGATATTTTTACTTTTGTCTCTCTTCCTCCTGTCTTTGGGGTTCTTTTCTATGACGTTGTGGACATTCTGGAAACCAATGTATTTTCTCTTGACAAACATAACATGTATCTTGACTTTTATCTGGAGAAGAGTAGTTGAAGTCTTGTTAGAAGTGTACTCTGTAATGACTCTCTGTAAATCTTGGACCAGAAACGCGAGTATATTGCATGATGATAGAAAAAAGAAAGAAAAAAAAATTTTTGTTTCTTTTTTTTTTTAAATATGAATTTGTTGCACCATGAAAGAAAAACACGAATGTGGTTTTTTGAAATGTGAAATTGTTGCACCATGAAAGAAAAGCACGAACTTTGTTTTTAGAAATGTATTTTTTTTGGTACCATTAAAAGTAAGAAAGAAAACGAAATAAAAATTACATTTCAGAAAACAAAGTTCGTGTACTTTTTTTTTCTTAAACAGTTAACAGTGTACTCTGTGTACTTTTTAAAACTATTTTTATCCAAACTGCAAAATAAAAGCAATATCATTAAACCGGTTTATATGCAAAAGTAAAGAAGTAGTTTTATTTTCTTGTTATTTTAGAGGACTACACTTATTAACGATATATAAAAATGACTTTTATTTTGCCCCTAGAGTTTCGTTAAGTAAACAAAATATAGTTCTTGGAATGGGAGAATATTAAAATAAATCTTTAACTTTTTGGGTAAAATGTAGAATAATTGATAGTAAATTTTAACAGGTCTAAAGCACTAAAAGCCGAAAAAATCAACGTACATATACAAAGTGCGAAAGTTTTCTTATTTTTTTATTTTTAATCATTGCAAATAAGCTACAGAATAATTGCAACAAGGATCACAATTGATTATTTGCACAGTTGAGAAAAGTTATGATTCTAAAAAGTCTGCGGTTAGATGAAGTTATTTTAGCTCTGCAAGTCCATTTCTGTATTAATGATTGTTGGATTGTAAAGCGGAAGTCAAATTCTCTGGATATTTTCAGCAGAATAAGATCGGTTCTACGGCACTCCTAGAGAGCAAATAAACTGGATTTTCTGCAGCTCTTAGTAAGAATATTTGTTTTTCTCAGAGTGAACAAGAGAAAGCAAATCTGTATGTATAAGGGTGAGCAGTACACTACAAATGGTGTTGTAAAAATCAATGTCCATCTGCAAGAAAATCGATTGATCGATCGATCGATAGATCGAGAGAGTGAAGCGGACAAAAGCGTTGAAATTAAGACAAAGATATCACTCCTTTTCCTGAACACAATGTCACGATAATACGTACGTTAACAGGGCAAGTACGTATACTGAATGGAAAATAAAGCCGCAAAGAAAGACAAATTGATAGACAGATGGACTAAAGAAGGAATGAATTAAGATAAGCATAAGAAATATTGGTTCAGAAAGACTTAGTGGACCGTCTTCAACTTTGTTAAATAGGAATAGAACGCGTATCTCAAAGGACCAAGTCAATCGTCCATCTTGCTTTACATCAATCTGTATTTTTTCCATTTGTCGGTTTCTCACTCTATGTATCGAAAAGTGAGGATAAAAACGGAATACAGTAGGTTATGAAAAAGGTTACTTATCGCTATTTCATCATAATCTGTGGAAGTACAGTATTAATTTTCATTATTTACCTCTACACAAAATATCATTATCTGCCCTAATATTACACCAAACATACATATTTGCAAATATTTGGAAACAAAACTAACAAAGACGTCAAAAACTAAAAGAGAGCCGAGGTGAATCAGTAGTTTAGGATCTAGACTCGTGACCGCAAGGGTTTGGGTTCGACTACCACAACCAGATCAGTGCAGATTGTCTACTATGGTGTGTCCTTAGGTCGGCAAGATATAACCTTCAAGGGGTTGCTGAACCACAAAACACATCTCCCCCAAACCAAATCTGTCCGTCTACCAGTGTGTCCGTCCGAGCTCCTTCTCTCTCTCTCTCTCTCTCACGCACACACACACATACTTCTTGCAAGACAGAGTGATCGTACTCAACATCTTGTATCACTCAATCGGTTATGCTCAAGCTATTCTCACCCCGCCCCCCCCCAAAAAAAAAAAAAAAAAACAGAAAAAAACAGACAGCCCATTCCACAGCAAAAGGTTTTGTTTGATCAATTTATTGTACACTATGGTTTTCCAACAATGAACTGTAGTGACCAATTTTCAATCTATCATCTGCAAATTGCTTAGAATGAAGTAAAGAAGAGTATGATTAATCTCGTCTTACGTTTATTTTATCTTCTTAAGGTGGTAAGTTGTAAATATGATTCGCGGCCGCGTTTAGTAAGATTTGCCTAGCAGAAAGAAAGCATTTTGTTTTAATACGTATATTGCCGTGAGGACGACGGCAAGTCAATGACTACACTTTATAACTCTCAATAAAATTGGAATGACCGATGCATTCAATTACGCTCTTTGTAATATGCTGTGAACTTTGAAAGAACATTACAAACAATAAAGTCCACGTTGCCCCTTTGGTACAAGCTTACCATACTACTCATCATGTAAAGTTAGGTTATTATGAATAAATATGTAATTCAACTCCGTAAGCAGTAAGAATAGAGATAAGTCTAAACTGAATCGTAAATCAATTACTTATTGTATATTGCTTCTAAGGATTTCTTTTCTAAGCCTGTGATTTATTGAGTTAAAGTAGGAATTTGTATTTTGTACCATTTTATAGTAATCATGACACATTAATGGCGCTGATGTTAAACTGAACATTTTCCATCACACATTCATACTATCTGAATGACTCTCATGAGAAATTATATTGTTTTTATGTCAGTAACAGATCCTGCCTTAAAAATAATACTCGATTATCGATCGTTGCGTCCTGATTATTTTACGAACGCCTTGACATGGCATCAAATAGACTATGCTATTTGCCGTGATTATATATTTGTTTCTGTCTATTTTGACAAGAAATAAACATTGTAGGATCAATATATGAGACATTATTTTGTAGTCATCGTTGTTGAATCGTGCAATGCACCGGTTCTCCCTAGGAATCATATAACATGCACAATAGGTGCAAGGACACTTTGGTATTGCATATCTCTGCCACTAATCACGATGGTTCTTCCTGCGCCAATCCTAGGATGACCTGACATACAGATCTAATCTGGCCAAACTATTATCTTTTTGAGAGAATATATACTCTCCTTTCTCTCATGTTCCCTCAAAGATTCACGAAACTCCGAGTGACGGTAAGTAGTATAGCATGGTCACCATGCCGTTGGCTAAAAGAGTTCACAAAGATTTTCGCCTGCTTATAGCTTTCAGCTATGGTATTTCTTCTTCATTGCTAACTTATTGCCCTACCTCAGGTTTGGTTTCAGCTGTTTCTTGACCAAGTGCACTCCCATTCAAAACTTGCTGCTACAATTTTGAAAATGCATTATATCGTGTCCGTCGCTATTTTGGTTGTCCTGTAATGGAAAGTCTAAGGATGTTTCCTTTCCGTCCCGTGTTCATTTTAAAAGAGACAATTGTAATACTTCGAAAAAATAATTAGAACAGCCTTTTGATGCTCATTTAATTTGTTCATTAAGAAATTATAAATAATGAAGTTTAAGAGCACTTTTACTTAAGAGGTCAAATTCAACGCATCAACAATTCAAGATCGAAAAGTTCAAGATTTCTTTGAACTCATCAATAATCACTAATAATGTAATATAAATAAGTTTACGATATTCAAGGATAAGTATTTGATGATCAAAAAGGTCATAAAAATGGTATTAGAGATTATAAATGAAACTTAATTTTCAACCTGATTCGAAAATAAATTGTTACACCCTACCTAGAGTGCTTCTGAAGTCTTTGAACCTCGAAGTGGAGGTCCCGGAACTCCACAAGCTCTAAGGAGCTACCACAATGCCTTACACATGCCAAACCCTGACGATCGAACTCGGGAAGGCAGGATTCCAAAAGCGGACATATCGAAACAAGACTATGAATCACTTAAGAAAGTGTCTTGTTTTGGGGAGTATTTTTGCAGGGGGGGGGATCTTAAATACATTTTCTTAACGTTGTCACTTACTTTCTGTAAAGAGATTACTCTTCTTTCTTGCAGAATTACTGTTGTCAAACATGAAAAAACAGCGCTGCCTTTTTATTATTTTTGTTGTCCTTCTGGCATCTCCACATCTAAACCTTGCGGCGAGTATAGAGAGGGAAACTCAAGAGCGCCAATTACAGCTTGCTGTTCCCTTATTGGTCGGAGAAGCGGCTCTGGGACCAGTTGGTTGGGCAGCAATGGCACTTTCGGGACTCCTGTTGGGTGCAGATTTGTTCGCGTCGCAATCGAGGAGTATCCTTTGTCACAAAACATGAATTTATATATTTATTAGTGAAGATGGGATTGAGACAAAATATGCCTCCCTCTCCCCTTTCAAGAAACAAACTGGACCACTTTTTTCAATACAGAGTTTGACAAAAGAATGTCCATAACACTTGTTTTCTGTAATTGTCACCATTTCCACAACGGATTGTTTACCATGTTTCTCACTGCTGTATTGGATCTCAAAAAAAAAAAAAAAAAAAAAAAAAAAACCTACTACACCATTGGACGTGTGACAGCTGTCGTCATAAAAATCCAGCCTGTGATATGGAAAAAGTGCAATGCCAAATTTAACAATGCGTGTAAAATATCATAAAGGGCTGTTGTGGGTGAGGTGGGGTGGTAGCTTCATCTATCGTCTTTTGTCTACACAATTTAGGTATACGAAAAAGCAAGTAGTTTTAACATCTTTTGTTTCTTTTTATCCTTAAATAGTAGATAGAAAAATAAGTTTGCACAACTTTCTTTTAAAATACAACTTTATAAATTAATGGAGGATGTAGCTGAGACAGCAACTTTTGACGACCAACAAAATATTCGAAATACGCTTCTTTGTAGATACCATAATTAGCCGTGAAAAGATATCCGTTTAACCTGGCTGCCAGGTGTTGTACGTGTCAGGTAGAACAGTTAATTACTTGTTTATATTGACATGTGCTGGTTTTATGCTTTTTAAAATTCTATTTAATGAAACTTTTTTAATTCTATTTAATGAAACTTTTGTAATCTGGATATACACTCATGCATGAAATGTGACTCTTACCATTTGTGTATTTGTTGAATAATTTATCCATGCATGGTGGAAGCTCACGATGTATTGAGGGACGGGAAATTTTCGATTGTCTTTTAGGTTTATGAACGTTTATTTTAACGGGAAGAAATGTCTTCTAATTGAAATATAGAGCCTTAATTGATCAACTTAAAGAACTAACTTACTCCTCCTCACTGATGACGTATGTTCAACTGTAAGTTAGATTTTTGTCAAATATGACAGGAAGTTCTTGAGCCTACCTTTCGGTACCTAAAACATATTAAATATAGAATCACTTCCCCTAGCTTCGGATTGTAACTATTGCTCGAAAATGCAGATATTAAGAATCTTTTTAATCAATATCTAGGATTTGAACTCGTTTAACATAGCCATTTGCGATAACCTAATGGTACTAGGATCCATATAAAACTAGTGTTGCTGTCAGGTCCGTTGATGGTGAGATAACTCTCCGTTAATAAAATTAGAAATTTCGCCATTTACCTTCCTCTGAGAAAAGAAAGTCTTTTTTAATTTCTCCTCGTTACGGACGGTTACATTTATGGATTTCGTTCGTAAAACATATTTACTGTCGTTGTAATTTTGTAATCTTTCAATATCAGACCCCATAGTCACGAAATTAAGCATACGAAGTGAACTAGTGCTCAAATATCCAACTTTTAATCTTCTGTAAAGCTGTTCCGAGTGAAGTTATAGTTAAGGAAATTTGGACAGGATCCGATAGTTTGAATCCTTATATACACGCCATATATATCTTGTTACACGCAAGGGGTCTCTCTGCCGAAAGAATCAAAAACCTGCGTGAGTCTGGCTTTGATAGTCCATGTGTACCCTTTTTCCAAGGAAACTAATTCATGCTGTCATAAAGTCTCGTGAATACTGTACATAATGACGTCTGCTCCTAGAAATTTGCTAATTACTCGTGCTTAGAAATATATTCCCAACACCGACTCCCCATAATCAAACAAATAATCACTAAAATATAACAAAACTATGAATGGAGACGTAAATACAAATAGCACATAACCTAGGTTTATTAATATATATATATATATATATATATATATATATATATATATATATATATATATATATATATATATATATGTGTGTGTGTGTGTGTGTGTGTGTGTGTGTGTGTGTGTGTGTATGTGTGTCTGTAAAGGTGAAGTTTTGGAGCCAAAAGACACACTAAATTGGCATAACTGTCTTATACAGGTAAAGTTGGCTACCGTCGGAATGATACAATTCTTAACTCCTATTTATCAGACGAGGGAAGTTCCTGTTTCGGCAATAAAGCAACTTGTCGGGAGTGGTGTCATTCAAATGAAGTGGACACCCCGTGGCTTGCTGGTGTATGCCTTGGTATCAAATGCTGCATGTCAACATAAATGGTCTAATAGCAATGAATAACATTTATCATGTAAATGCATTGTATTAAACAAAGATTGTCATAATTCAGATGGTTCTTTATTCTTCTTATGTTTATGTGCATACTTAAAATTATTGTCTACCTTATGATTATTTTATTATCCATTTCCTACATCAGTATATCATGGTATTTTTAGGCGCCGTTTTCCAAATGATTAATATTTTTGTCCCCGATACGAATGTCAAGGGGCATATAGTTTTCTATTGTCCGTTTTCGGCTCAGTCAAGTAATACCTCGATTAAATTTTGCGTTTATCTCAGTTTCTCATGCCTGTTTGTGCGTGGATACATCTTGGTGACTACAACAACCTTTCACACAAAGATGGACCTGAATGACTTTAATTACGATTTGCGTTTACATCATTCCTGTGGACATGTGGATGCAGGGTCGTGCAACTTCGTCTGTGGATGTGTCTTGGTTAGTGAAACACTCTCCAATCAAAAGTTGCTAACTGTGACCTATATTTCTTATTTTCTTATTTTGGTTAAGTTTTGTGCCTAAGTCAGTTTCCCATGCACTGTTTACTGCAGGGTCTGGCGCAGCATTCGTGTTCTATGAACAAATTACTAATTTGATATCAAAAATTGATCAAGATGAGAGAAACAAAAGACAAAAGCGTTTTAGTTGTCGATAAAATTTTTGGTTGAATTCAAGCGAGTTTGTATATTCAACATACAATTCTTTGTTGAGCCTACCCTTAGCAGATAACGAGACAAATGTGTCACTTTTCATCGCCAACATTAAGATTGTGTGTCAAAATTTGTGAAAGGCTTACACTATTCTAACAGGTACCATTTGGCCAATGGTAATTTTAAAAAATCAATGCAATAATAATAATAATAATAATAATAATAATAAAAATAAGAGAGAAGAAAAAGAAAGTAACGCAAGCACTTATTTTAATTTTGGCCAGTTTTCAAAACCAACATTTCAATTTAAGATAGCTGTAATGTCTTCTCTACAGTGCTGGATTGCTATAAAATACAGCAAATTATTCAACCATTTTCTTTTATGTATAGCATTAAGTCTGTCCTAGTCCGATAAATCAGATATAAAAGCTTGTATAATACATTCCATGCTCGTCCAATGAGGAAAGTAGCTCGTAATATCTCGAGAAATACTTTCTCACAAGAAGTACGAATTTTCATGTCAGTATGGACTATTTTCTGTTTCACAAGACAAACACTTTTTGGCGTGTACAAGGGAAATGCATTTTTTTGTGCATCCTTAAGATCATTGTAAAATTTATCTTCAATGTATATTCAATAATTTACAAAAACTCGTACGCTTCCGTTCTGTCTCAAAGTTTACGCGCAGCTAATATTGTCTTTCGTTTCTTTTGAGATACCGTGAATAGAGATAAAAAGTTATCTTCTTTATCCTGCCCGTCAGGTCTAAGGTAGGACGGTGACTCTATAGCTGATAGTGGCTGGCTTGTACTGTTATTTATGTTATTTAAGGTTTTTGACGTTAAGTGCAATTGTATTTATTTAATGTAGTTGTTGTTAAATGGAAATGCACATACGCATGAAATGTCCAATTCATATATATATATATATATATATATATATATATATATATATATATATATATATATATATATATATATATATATACGGTTTAAACATATTTTATCTGCTAAATTATGCAGAAGGGGTCGGGCTACAAGTACCCACAACATTAGATAAGCCCTTCCCCATACAAATCTAGTGTTACAAATTAATCAAGACAAGCGGCGGAAGAAGTAAAGCAAACTAAAGCAAACTAAAAAAAAAAAAAAAAAAAAAAAAAAAAAAAAAAAAAAAAAAAAGGGGTGCTATAAGAATCAAAATATAATGTTTGAAGAGAGATAAAAGATATCAAAGGCAAGTAAACAATGGAGTTACCAAACTTCGGATAGAGTAGAATGCTCCTATATCTAATATCAATTGGCCATTGTACTGTCTGAAATAATATTCCCTTAATATTTAGAATCTAAGGAAGAAGCATTAGTTCAAATGCCTTGTATTCTTCACGTATATTGAAGAAGACAAAAAAAAAATTCAAGAGATTCACATTTTGTTGATTTCGAGTTCAGGCGAGCCAAATAGATGAGTTTAAATATGGAACCAAACATTTCGTTAAAACTAAGTGTTAGATTTTGCTTTTGAACTGCGTATCGAATACAAATGAAAATATAATGATAAGCATTTTCTACTTCTATCTAACAGTCTCATAAGGGACTATATATCATGTGATTGTCATACAGATCTTGCGTGGGCACTTCTGGTTAGACCTGTAGGTACCCTGGCAACCTCTAACTCTAGTATCTCTAATTTATCTAAGTCTGCATTTGAACACCCATCCCAAACGACTCAGCTTGATTTTTGAGGGATCTTAAAAGATTTAGCTATTAAGATGCCTTTATGAAATATAATTTCAATATGCAGACTCCAAGTGCGTGTATTACTAAATGCAAGGCCGAAATGTCAGCAAATGCAAGTGATTTGTTTTGGGACTTCAATTTGGGAAAGAGTGGTTACTACTTTTGCTAAAAATAAAATCTTCAGAAGCGTAAGAAAGAGAACTGTCGTCGGCAAAACTTCTGGCGAGACTAAGTAGATCGACAAGAATATCATCGCAAAATATTACAGACATGTCTTCTCCACTATCGAGTGCACCTTTTAGAAGATTGTGACTCATTTATCAGAGCTACAAGCTTTATTCAGAGGAATTATTCTTATAACGTCTAGAAGTTCCTGTTCACTTATTACAATGTTTGTCAATTTGTTAATTGTTGGAAGTGGTAATTCCAGAAGAACTACATTGGTATCATTAATTTTAGAAACAGATGTGAAAAACGAATTTAAACACCCGACTTTCCCCAAATCGGAAAATGCAGTGTTTAACGTGCCATCATATTGTGTGAATGGTAGTGGTGGTATATTACAGGATAATATTTGTTTAACTATGTGTCAGATGACCCTCCAAAAATCTTTTGAATTGGTTCAGTGTGTATCCAAATTTTCGTAACCTTTTAAACAATATTCCTTTCCAAATTTCTTTTGATTGTTTGCCTTATTTTGAAACTTTTTTTAGAATTAGCCTAGTCTCTATAGTCATTTGGTCTGATCGCTTTCTTTCTCAATCGGTCTCTTTTTGAATAATTTTTTCATAGGATGCTATCATATCAAGTTGTATCGGAAGGTCAAAGAGTTACTAGCGTTGTAGGGATGCATCTGTCAGCCATATCTAATAAAGTGTATATTAATGGATTAGTTGCGTCGTTGACATTGGAGGATAGACTAAAACTTTGCGTCCAAAGTTTGTTATTAAAGTATTAAGCTTCTGAAAGTCCGCATATTTATTAAGCCATACCTTAACTCTAAAACATGAATTTGAGTTGTAATATAATTTAGTTATTCAATAAGTTGCCCTGTACTCACATTGATATGTCAGTAGAAATAACTCCCGAATTAAGAATTTCTGTATTTGGTGATACTATAACAGGGTCAAGCAAGGATGCTGAATGAGTGGTTATTGCCGTAGGTTCGTTTATCTAATGTTTTAAAATTGTTGAGTAACAAAATTCACTGAGGTTTTTCAGATTGGAATTTAGCAAGTCCCCTTTTAGGCCACCAAGAATGATTAAGTTTTTAGAAATAGTGAGGGCTTGTTCTGTGCAAATATGGAAGGAATCCCAGAAAGAAACTAATTCCAATGGAGAGCGATACACAACTATAACATTTATTCTTTACATAAATTTGAATCCAAAGTATTTCAATATTTGTTTTACAGGTATTTCTATTATGTGTTTGAATACTAGATGATGAAAAACAACTTATACCTAATATATGCATTACAATTAGTAAATATTGAAGTCCCCTCAACTTATCAAATAAAAACAGCTTAAAACACTTTACAAAAGCAAGCCAATTCTTGCTTATAAAAGACCTAGGAATTTGCAAGATATTTGGATCAGAACTAAACCGACAGAAAATATAAAAAGATGTTTCCATCATCTCGATGTAACAGACGTCGGCGCTCTCAATGTACAAATCTAAGAGAATGAATAATCACCACTGTCGTATAAAAAATTGCATGGATCCTCAGTTTTACTGATGTAGATAGCTACATCATCATCTAATCCTCCGTCATTATCTTCATCTTTATTTAGAATAGTGGATAAAAGAGGTTTTCACCAGATTCCACTGTTGCTTTCCTCGCAGGTGATAGATTTGTGCAAACTCCTCTCAGCATACGCCTTCGATCACACATAGTAATACATATATGCAAGGCACAGTTATGCCCTTAAATGTATACACGACTAGAATCATCACGTAGATTTCTCTAAAGTTCAACGAAATAAAGATTTATCCTTCATAGTGACAGTCAGATAATAAAGTTGCAAAACCACTTACCACAATTGTAGATCATAATAAGAATATAATAGGATGTAATAGTAAGCATTACATTCAACTATTATACCCACCTCGATGAACTAGACAACCTTATGCCGGCGCCATGTTTTCTCTCTCACGGAAATTTTCGACAGGGGTGTAGTTTTATTTCATTTTTACTGTATTTTTTATGAAGATGTATTCTTTAGGTCTTCCGTGGAAATATATTTCGTCTAATTTAAATACTGTGCATATATCGATCAACCCTAATAACCAAGGTACACCTCCATGTTTTTTAGTGAACCTTCCTACACTACCTCCTTCGTCGACATCAGAACTAGTTAAACTGTATGTTAGCTTCATCTGCAATACGAAAGGTCTAACCTCCCGGTACCTGGAGAGACTCAAACTTTTTTCCCAAAACTGAAGAGTATCGATCAGCGTAGTAATCATGTTACAGAAGAGTCATGTCAGCGATACAGAATAGAAAGGCATCCTAAGTAAAAATAAACCGGCACTATTATACGTTGGCAAGTGTGACGTAGTTTCAGCAATAATGGTCACCTTTAGAGTTTGAAACTGTTTTTAAATCGATGTCTACTTTACTCTATATACTTATATATATATATATATATATATATATATATATATATATATATATATATATATATATATATATATGTCTATATACAGGAAGGTATGGTAGGAACATTGCACATATACATTTTCCCGTACCAGGCGTTACGCAAAACAGGAATGACTTGGTTGAATCATAAAGAAACTCATTGCTTTGAAGGCCATTAGAGTCTTAGACAAATGCCTTCGGATATTCTCACAGTTACTATTTAAAGTTTCAATTTATCATATGTAAGCAAATACATGCACGTGAGCAGCAGTAATAATATTTGTATATGCCAAATGGATTTTAACTTTAAAGAAATGGTTTGGTAATAATGAGTATGACAAAGGAGGATTTACATGTGTTACGACTAGCGGTTGAACGTAACAAAAGAAAGAACGACTCAAACAAGCTTTCAAAATTTCTCAAATACAAATTTAATTTCCTAAAATATAAAATATTTTAAACAAACAAAGTGAAAGAATTAAAAATAATTTACAGTTTAGAATTTCCTTAATTAGTCCTATACACTTCACTAATCCGGAAGTTAATCCAAAGTATCCCGAATGAATGAATGTTCCGAGTTAATGAATATTCGAAACGAACGAATGTTTGGAATGTTCTGATGTTCCAATGATTTTCAGTTCTAAATCCAAAATACTATTTCCATGTAAATTCCAACAGAGTTGAATAATGTTCAGATATTTAGTACGTAATCCAAAAAGTACTATTTAGAAATAGATTTTCCACTAAGCTGAATCTCAAACAATAAATAATCCTCCTCTCTCTTTTATCTTTGAACCAACAATGAAGAATGAACAATCACTGTTTAAAATCTTATTATATAGCCTCGTACTGCGTAAAAGAGAATAACCCTTAACTCTGAAACTACGTTCTAAAACAATTCCATCCTCCAGTAAACAACTTTTACTGAACCAATCAGAAAGTAGGTCGCGTGTATACCCTCCACACTCTTAAGTACAGCATATTAGATCTTACACGGTGATCTGTAATAAAACCCTGGAAATCTTAAGATGCACATGTTGTACGCGCGAAATGAACAACTGCTAGCATTTTCACGCAATTATACTGTTCATATAGTTAGTTAATATGCCATGCCTTAACTAAACACGGTGCCCATTCCAATTGCAAAGTAATAACTTGTAAATACTTTGTTTAGCATGACTAAACAGTGTTCAATATTCGCTACGAAATTTGCAATTACAATCGGCCGATATATTTGCTGTCAGCCTCGAGTGACATTATATTTTAACTATTAAAGGAAACTTTCATACACTTTGTTTCCCACAACGTTCCTCTGAATCACAAGAAATATATTCCCCCAGCAAAAACTAAAACTTAGCAAATCTGAAATATTCTTAATTTCTATGCGGGTTTTCAATGTACGAATGGAATATAATTTGATGCTTGATTGTATGTTTTACGTAAACACACGGTTACATCCCAAGGAGGCGTCTGAAAAGTGATTCGTCTAATTGTATATTGACATCTAGTCTTTTAGAAATACCTTGTATGTCTTAAGCTCCCTACATCTTATGAGAAAAGTTTATACTATTATTACTTTGCTGAGAAGTGCGAGGGATGGGGTATGGAATGGGGGAGTAAGGGTATGTATTATAGTTGCATTTTTTTTTACTATTGCAATGTATTGCATGCCAGTTTATATACTTACAGTAATATAACCATTTTTAATGTTTATATCATGCATCTGAGATGTACATTTTTCAACATTTATTGACATTAAATGGTGTGGAACTTTTTCGTATTCCAGAAGCTTCACTCCCTTGTTTTCTATGAAGTTTGTACAAGTGAATAAATATTTTGAACTTGGTCACATTACTTCTCCTGCTTGTACCTCAGCAGCAGGGTATATCAGCTGAGTAAAAACCGCGGCGAAACAACATCCCCACCAATGGTTCCTTTTAGGCCCCCGCCAAAACGGATCTCCCCCCCAAACAAAATCTAAAGAAAACAAAATTGCAAAATCCCCCCCCCCCCAATATAATGCTTGAAAGATCCGCAAAACTGTTAGGGACCATTTTAAGTGCTGTATTGCTCCAGCCAACGACCCCCCCCCCGCCCCCGTCCTACGGGGGAGCCGGCGGTACCCTCTTTGGCATTTAATGCCTTTTACCAACACAAAAGTGCATTATTCAGTCGCTTAACATTAAAGGTAATAACTTTATTTACTACATGGATGTTTCTGTACAAATGATCGATGAAGAAAAGCCAGGTCAGCTCCCGGCCTGCCATATCTTCATGGCAAGTAGAGAGAAACAAACGGGTAAAGTGTTGGTCTTTGATCAAATTGAGCTTGATCTTTGATTAAATTAGGGCGGGTAATGTCCCCCCCCCCCCCAAAAAAAAAAAAAAAAAAAAAAAGAAGCTGTCCACCGTTTCCTTGCCATTTCAAGTTTCTAAAATATTTGAACTATTGAAGCACTGGTAACATTGAATTGATCCCCGTTGTTGAACTAACCAGTCACGCTCGCCGACAATCGGCCGAATATTTGGTTTAATAAAACCGAGAGTGCCGAAATGTTTGCTTATAGTAATCCTTTCACAGCGAGTTTTGTGATTGAACCTCTGCCCGGTTGCCGCTATGTGACGATTGGACAGTACCGTTTGGATTGTATAATGCATAACCACATGTATACATGTAGGCAAATCTTTTAACAACAGATAACGGCGTACCGTGTTTAACACCAGCAAGGCAAAATGTGTACGAACACCCTAGAAAGGAAATGGAATAAGATTATCTTTGTAATTAAAAATATAACCGGTAGGATATATAAAAAAAATGCCAGTTGGATTCTTCTAGGAACCACGGAGAAGTGTGGAAAAAGATGCATGAAGGAATTGTGCGGTATTCACGCAGCAAAACAACTGTTACGACCAGGGGTAAATGTAACAAAAGAAAGAACGACTCAAACAAGCTTTCACAATTTCTAAAATACAAATTTAATTTCCTAAAATATAAAATATTTTGAACAAACAAAGTGAAAGAATTAAAAATAACTTACAGTTTAGAATTTCCTTAATTAGTCCTAAATTGTCCTATACACTTCAATAATCCAGAAGTTAATCCAAAGTATTCCGAATGAATGAATGTTCCGAATGAAAGATTGTTCCGAATGAAAGAGTCTGGGATGTTCTGATATACCAACGATTTTCAGTTCTAAATCCAAAATATTATTTAATCAAAGGGTAAACTACTGTGAATGTAGAGTATTGTTAAGTTCCTTGAACAATAGTACTTAAATCCAAAATGTACTATGTAGAGAATAGATTTTCCACCAGCTGATTTTACAAACAATAGATTAACTTCCTCTATAACTCTATGATCTGGAGAACTGCTAAAGAATGAGGAACGCAGTGATTAAATATCATTATATACCAATCTGCTGCGCAAAAGCGAATTAAAATTCTCTAGTACTACGTTCTAGCACTATCCAGTAAGCAAGTTATTCTAACCAATCAGAAACCAGGTCACGCATGATACCAATGAGTTTCTTTCGCTGGAATGGCGGTGCGATTAATGAATAGAAATAAGAGAGTATGGGGCAAAAACGTTTTGCAAGAGTTATTATTTGAAATGAAATCTCCACAGTCCTCCTTAAGGTGCTTAAAGTGTTTTTCACGTGTCGTGATGTAGGAAATGTCCAGACAGTATGTTGCGGAGATCAGGGCCAGCCATATCAAAGGTAATCCGCAACATGAATCCCTGTAAGAACAAGCCAGCTACTACGAAAAGATGGAAAAAGATTATCGTGCCAAAGAGGAGGAGCTTAAAGTCATAAAATGGTGAATGCGTCTCAAATCTGACAGAATACAGTGAGAGGAAGTGCGGGATTCGCTCGCTGCACGCCTCGACTGGGGTAAATGTTTATCACTTGTTTATCTTTACGAGATAAGGTTCAATATATTGTATTTGAACATCATAAAAAACACTTTCCGGATACTCCAGTCCCTCTTTTATGACCGCAGTTCAGCAAGATAGTGGTATTGACCTCAACGACGTGTATCGTTAGAATGACTACTGAGGACCTGGTTCGATGGTAATTGTGTGTCAGGTACCAAAACTTGCAGCTCTTCACGCACAAATGAACGCTCAGGTCCTGCATTGTCGTCGGTGCTAAGCAGATAATACAGTATAGGCGAACCGGTCTTAGCAACCACACGCGCTAAACTGTAAACCCTTTAGGACCACACAGGGTCGGTAGCACAACTTTGTCCTCCTTCCAGGTCTCCCGACGCATATAGGTACTACACTATGGTGTATGAGGGCAGAAATACCTCATCCAGACATATTGGCCTCTTCATTGATGTTGCAAGTGTAGCCCGCATAGACGTAGCACGAATGACACCATACGGAGTTTCTGCTTGTGAGCCTCGTTACCTAGCCGTTTAGGACCACCACAATGCCAGGCAGCCGCCAAACCCACTCAGTGCTACGCTTTGCAGTTTTGCAACATCTTCTGGCGTTCTGACGCCCAACAATGGCCTGGTCACGGTGGAGTTCTTTAATAGCCTTGTCGTGGCGAATGCGTTCCTCGTCAGCACCGTTTTATCTATCTGAGAAAAGAGGTAGTTTGATCCAGAGAATGCGAGGGCGTTGACAAATGCCCCGCCAACCATAAGAGCAGCAGAGGTTATTAGGCAGCCGCGATAATATTAGTAGGAATAATGCATTGTTTAATTAGCACGTCCTGTGTCCAAAGGGTCAGTGCGGCCAAGGTCGTCGGGTTTTTATTTTTTACTCAAATCTCGAGGCCGCCCAGTATTGCTCCATGGTGTTTCCAAGGTCTTTGGTGTACGGTAGTGTAGACATAGTTTTAAACATTTCAATCAGGTTTCGGGTACACTTGCTTGCGGAACGCAATACAATTCCATATAAAAGGGATCGGCCATGTGTCTTATGGTGGCAGTTCCTCCTGCGTTTGTGTATGTTGTGCTGAGCGTTCATCATGACACACACACACACACACACACACACACACACACACACATATATATATATATATATATATATATATATATATATATATATATATATATATATATATATATATACGCGTTCAACACACCTTCCGCCTGAGCCGTTTGTTTTTAATTTGCAGAGATACGCCTTCGCTCGCGTTTTCTTCCTGACCCGTGGAGTGTGTGATCTTCCGTTGACCTCATGTCAATGACAAGGGCAAACTCATTTTTTGTAACGTTCACCAACATCTATCGACGGCAACTTCGCGTCCTTGACAGATTCCTTTGCCATTATGTTAGGGCCTCTTCCCACAGCTGGTGTCGCGCCAGCCCCTGTGCTGGTTTGGGACACTCTCGATCGTGGTCGAAACTTTCTTGATAAGGGGGTTGTAACAATACTCAGTATCGCGCTAGAAATCCTCAATGAGTGCGACTATTGCCTTCATACTTTTTGCCGGCGAGTTTAGCACTCTGTTGTTCAATATAGCCACCTTTTCCATGTATTACTGCCGGAAATGGCGTGCGAGATCTGCGTGGCTCACAACATCGAACTCCAACGAGATACCGCTGATTGTATAGTTCGTCTTGTTGTTAGATACATTATTAATGGCGCTGCGGATCACCCTGCCATAGCTATTAAACTTGGGCTCAAATGTAAGTCGGTCTAAAAGGCTCGATTGGTAGTACGGCATGTGATCTTTTAGCAGCTAGAAGTCAAGCGGCATGAGGAAGCGGGTTTCAAACGTGGCAGCGATAGACTTATCAGGTTTCGTGCCGTCAACCCTATTTTCAGCGTTGACACTTAGAGCAGTAGTGTTTGAATTCTGAATGCCCTGGTATATCACATTTTTCATCTTCTTTTCCGTCGGTCAGAGATTCTGCAGATATCGGCATCGTCAATGGTGGCCAGTTCGTTTCATTCGAGCTTGACACTTATCTTCTTGAAGATAGCGCGGCCGATGTTTTTTTTTATATCTTTGTACAGTTGGCGTCAGCCTGAGCTCCTGTGTCGTCGCTCAAAGTGATGATCGATGCCAGTCTAGTGGTGCCGAAGACAATAACATCGTTGCTGCCAGGCTTTGGAAAGGACAAAGAGTGTTGGCAAGGCCATATATACTTATCTATCAACAGACCAGCTGCAACCAGTGGTCAGCCGCGCGACAGCATACAAACTGCAAAATATAGAGAAAGAACGACCAGCGGACAGGGCGTACACAGATAGCGAGCTATTCGAGATTTGAAGGTCGGAGGACACAGCTGCCAAGGAGGCTGCGGCGCAAGATCCAGATAGTCTTCCGATGCTGGAGCTCCTAAGCCTCAACAAGGCACCGCAAACTACCAAAGGCGCTTGCAAACAGTGCTGTTAGAACAAATAAAACGAAAAATGACATAAACGCATTAAAAAAGTCCCAAGATGAAGAGGAGAGCGAGCAGCTACAAGCCCAACTTGTGGCTAAGGAGGGGAAACTCGATGGCCTTTCCCAGGAGGCTGATGCGTTACGAGAAAGACTCGGCAACCAATTTACCGCTCTCCGGGAGCTTGCTGACCAAATTATCCGCTAGGATACAACGCTCGGAGAAAAGTTGAGTTTATTTTGCCGCGAGCAGGGCATCAATATAGTCGCAATTCTCACCGCGCTGGGGTTCATCAAAAGCACGATTGTACTTGCAGTCACAGGCGGAGGAGGCGTACCAAAACTATATCCCCCGATATATACACCACACATCCCGAGTCCCGGCAGTGCAAAAGAATGGATAAAAAGCACCTGGCGCAGCTGGCTGGGATTCTAAAAACGCTAGCAGAAAAAGCAGTGACGGCTCTTCTCGGAATTATCTGGTGAGTCGTGTCGTTGTTACTAAAGACAGCCGGCGGCGCCAATGGCTGGCTCGCTGGAAACCTTGTAGTTCATGTCATTGCGATAGATGTCGCGTTCTTTGCCGTTGTCAGGGTGAACAACGTTCGCTTCCGTGAAAACGAGGAAACCAAGCGTGAAAGCTATGAGTACAGAGGAGAAACCAGATGGCTAAAAGCCCGACAACAATACCGCCCACATCTAATGCCGTTTTATTTGCATCGTGGACTTTGGCTCTTTTTAATACCTCTACAGCGGTAATCGCGAGAACGATATGCATGGTGTCGATTTGCGCTGCCAGCGTTCCCACTCTTGAGCCTGCTTGACAGTATGGTCAAAGCCGACCTCTTTATACTTCGTTGGCGGTGGTTGTTGTGCGCTCTCTTTTTGAGCAACGGCATACACTGGTTTCCTTTTCAAATAAATGCCGACCTTGTTGCCTGGTCCCAGGTCGTCGCTTGCTATAATAAGATCGTTGTTACACATTTCGTAGGGGCCCATTTTAATCTCCATATCGCTATGGATCATGTACAAGCCGCCGCCAACGACGTAATCTAGTGTGCTCTTGGCGTATCCAAGCGCTTCGTGATACTTTTGTATCGACTTGGCTATATCTACGTTGTGGGCGATCACTTCTTCAACGTTTGCAAAAAACTGCCTTTGCGCGTCAAATGATATTCCCGTCCCCACTATCGTGCTAAGCGTTTCAGCTTGCGCTGACAGGATGAATCAAACGTATGCCCGAACGTTGCTGTTGATACGCATCATGCCAGCTTGTGTACATTCCGTTTAACCTGTCAAACATAAATGTTGCCCATGCATTTTCCGTTCCCGCCTGTCAGTAATTGTCAACTTTTAGCTCATAGCGCGTTATTATTTCAGGTGTAAATCCAACAGTTTCTGGATATGTTCTTTCGTGGGCTGGTGAATAGCAATTAGTAATACATCATCCCCAGCCCACCGTTTCGGGTTCTCTTCCGCCAGTTTGAGTTTGGATCTACATTAAACTCTCTGCAAATATTTTCATAAGCTGTCACGTCGGAATTATTATCAAACTCCTCATAACTTGTTTGTATTGGACTTGGGCACCGCAGCTGGTTAAGCAAGAGACCTCATCTGAAAGTAAAAATGAAACATGAAAAACTTGATAATCGATGATCCATCGCAAGCATATGGTCTTTAACTCTGACTCCACAGGTCGTTGTTGCACACCTGGCAACGATTACAAATGAAAATATAATGATACGCATTTGCTGCTTCTACCCTACAGTCTCAAACTGAGGTTGCTACATTGGTTTCTGATCCAAGTATGAATAACAAAGTATTTGCGCTCACCAGAATGATAATAAAAGGGAACGCTTTTCTTTAAGAATTAAGAATTAAGAAAAGAGATTTTGTTATTTCAAGTCTGAAATTTCATCTAGAGAAGTTTTGTAGATTACGTAAAGTGTATCTTCGCGTTTCTTCCACCAAAAGAGGATCAGTTCGCTTAAATAGTTTGGTGAATCATTATAAATAATTTTATGAAAAATACAGAGTTTGTGGGATTTTCTTCTTTCTGAGAGAGGGGGCCAGCCGCATTCCTCATAAATACTGCGTTCGTGGGCACTTCTGGTTTGACCAGTAAGTATTATAGCAGCTCTCTAACTGTAGTGTCTCTAATCTATCTAAGTCTGTATTTGAACATCCATCCCAAACGATACCTACATATTCCAAAAGAGCCCTATATATGACAAGAAAATTATATTTAAGGATTTTCTGCTCAGTTTGTACTTAAGGGATCTTAAAATATTTAGCTATTTACATGCCTTTATAAAATATAATTTCAATATGCAGATCTCAAGTAAATGTACTAAATGTAAGGCCCAAAATATTTATGATGTCAACAAATGCAAGTGATTCATTTTGAAATTAAATTTGGGAAAGAGTGGGTTACTACTTTGCTACCCCCCCCCCCCAAAAAAAAAAAAAAAAAAAAAATACACACAAAAAAAAAAAAAAAAAAAAAAAAACACACAAAAAAATGATTTCGGTTTTTACTGGATTAATGCTAACTAGCCATTGATTTGGCCAGTCATTCAAAGTTCCTAAGTCAGCAATGACTGTGCATTCGATATTTTGCATATTTTCAGAAGCGTAAGAAAGAGAACTGTCGTCAGAAAAACGTCTGTCGAGACTAAGTCTATTGGCAGCAATATCATTTATATGTACAAGAAACAATAACGGTCTTAGAATTTAATCATGTGGTACAAGAGCTGAAAGACTGAGTTCTTGATTCTGCGGTTTCACAACAACAGTTTGTGTTCTATCGGAGAGATAATTGGAGAACCAATCAGTCAGATATGACTCTATTCCATTGCGTTTAAGTTTATTAATAAGACCTTTATGCCAGACAGGATCAAATGTTTTAGATACATAGCAAAATATTGCAGACATGTCTTATCCACTATAGAGTACCTTACAACTACTATGTGTTATATATATTGAATTTATAATATGTGTCCATGAGGTAAGTTGTACTTTAGTGATTTTGTAAGCAACATATTTACTGCATTTTGATTCAAGGTCAGTCTTGTTTACATAGCATTTAACAATTAGATTGTTATTTTCCATGTCTTGACGTGAGAAAAATTACGTACGCAGCGGCATTTTCCTTTAGAGTTACTCATATTATAGAACATTCTGTTACGTGACTTATGTTTATATATAGAGATTTTGGTGGATAATATTTCATTCTTGTTCAAATGGTCAGTCTATGAAGAATCATTTTAGTAATCAGATTTCTATAGTTGTGTTGTGAAAATTCAGAGCAAATTCAGTGAGAGGAATTATTTATTTGAAATATTCATTGGAATTACTAAAAGTGCTCATTCTCATTTTGGATTAATACTTGACTTTCGGATTTATGTGAATTCATTCAGAGATTTTTCTGGATTACATCATTCAGGCATATCAGGACATTCAAGATTACTAGCACATCAGGACATTCAAGGCTACTGGAATTAATTCGGAACATTGTATATTAGGACTTGTGATTAGGGCACTTATGATTTTGGATTATTTGGATTTTAATTCACGTTACTGAAAGTGTCTTTTGAAATTTCACGTAAATTGTCTAGAAAGAAATTGCTTGTTAATTATACTTACATTGTTGGTTTCACTTCTTTCTGTTACATTATTTTAAGACCTAGAGTCGTAACATATGATACACATCTATCAGTTTGTAACACGACTGATTGAATTGGAGGAAATCCCGATTGATATTTGTAAATAAGACCATTTTTCTGCAAGTAATCGTATAGATGTTTGAAAAGGACACTTTCCATGATTTTGCCTACACAGCTAAGTATGAAATGGTGGAATCATTGTAGCTATCTTTATTGGGTAATGGTAAGACTACTGGTTGGTTCCAAAGAAAATATTCTCATTAAGAGATCTATTAAATAAAACACATGAATTTTTTCTAATTGGTGGTGCTGGACCTTTTAGAATTTTGTGACTTATTTATCAGAACCACAAACTTTATTTAGAGATATTTATCTTATAACGTTCAAAATTGGTAATTCCAGAAGAACTTCATTTGTATCATTAGATTTAAAAACAGATATAAAAAACGAGAATGCAGTGTTGAAAGTGCCATAATATTGCGTGAATAGTAGTGGTGTTATATTAAAGGATAATTTTTTGTTTATGTAAGTGTCAGATGACCCTCCAAAAATCTTTTCAATTTGGTTTGGAGGGTGTCCAAATTTTGTAACCTTTAAAAAAAATTTCAATGGCAAATTTCTTTTGATTGTTTGCCTTATGTGGAAACCTTTTCATAATTAGCCCAATCTATATGGTCATTTGTTCTGATCTCATTCTTTCTCAATCGATCTCTTTTTATATAACTTGTTTTGCAAGATACTATCATGCCAAGTTTTATCGTAAGGTCGAAAAGTTTCTAGCCTTGTAGGGATGCATCTGTCCACCATATCTAATAAAGTGTATATAAATAGGTTAGTTGCGTCGTTGATATTGGAGGATAAACTAAAAGTTTGTATCCGAAGTATGTTGTTATTCAAGTATTAAGCTTAAGAAAGTCGGCATATTTATAAAGCCGTATAAAACGTAAATTTAATTTGTAATATAATATGGTTTTAAATAAGTTGCCCTGTAGTCACTTACAGATATGTCAGTAGAAATAACTCCAGAATTAAGAATTTCTGTATTGGTGATACTATAACAGGGTCTGAGTAAGTGAATATTGTCGTAGGTTCGTTTATTATTATTTTTTTAAATTTATTTTTTAAAAATTGTTTATAACCAAAATATCACCGAGTCTTTTAGATTATAATTTAGTAAGTCTTCTTGTAGGCCACCAAGAATGATTAAGTTTTAAGAAATACTGAGGGTTCGATCTATGCAAATATTGAAGGAATACCAGAAAGATTCTCGTTCCATTGGAAAGCTATACACAACTTCTAGAAAATAACATTTATTCTTTACATAAATTTGAATCCAAAGTATTTTAATATTTTGTATAGGTATCTCTGTTACATGTTTGAATATTACATTTTCTGATATACAGACCATGATTAATTCTATCAAGTCTGGTGGGTTTATGGTCCTCATCTAATTTTTATATTATCACGTTCAATAGAGTTATCAAGATGAGTCTCCAATAGAGCATTTATATCAAAGTCATCAAAATTCGCTGCAAGAAATTTGAGCTTGTTTTAGACAGATCTAATGAATAAGTGAACAAAGGAAAGTATGACATCCGTTCTTGCCCATAAAAATGAATTTAGAATGTTTATATCTGATGTATCGGACAATCTCGAACAAGAAAAATGCCTATTTGCATTCTGTGTAAAACAATAGTACAACAAACATGGTTTTAAAACTGAAGATAATAGAGTAAGAAATGAAAAGGGCGTATCCCCATAGCCTGGTAATTTGGATTTGGTTTTGTCACAGGAACTAACCTTTGTATCAGAAAACGCATAAAAGGAACGACAGACGGAAAGTTAATTAAGCACAGTAAATAAAGACACATGAATAAAAAAAGCGATTATAACAATGATTGATGAAGGAAAAACTTTCTTGTAAGTAGTGGGACAGATTAAGAACCGATCACTAATAAATTACAATTAGAATGTCTAATATATTTTGACCAAAGATACTGTTGAAAATACAACTGTATCTGTGGATACACACACATTCATGCATGTACGCACATATAAACACATATATACATATACAGACATAGATGAATAGGTTATACCTGTAGTAGTTGAATGATTGAAAGAAATATAGCGAGAGGGAGAGTAAGTTTAACTCGTCATGAAGTTGATTATGTAGACCGCTACGTTGTGAGTACAGGTGAATACAGGTAACCTACCGCTCGTAGAATAATAGTTTTAGTGCTAAATCAGATCATGTTAATGAAGTCAAGTTGAGACATTGCTGGTGTTTTTCCAGAATAACAGTTTTCCGATAACAAGATTTAGCTTCATATACGGTACAAACAATAGTTGGAGTTTTGAGTTGAACCTACAAAAATATTGATAATCACCTAAAATCTTTTAACATAAATCCTTCCATTATTTTAAAAGATGACCAGAGCACACCTTAGTAAATATCCCCTTTACACGTGTCATAATACAGTGAAGAGGAGTACTCTCACACATGCACATACACTCACACCCACACGCACAAAGATATATGTGCATGTGTGAGATTACTTCTCTTCACTGTATTATGACAAGTGTAAACAGGACATTTACTAATTTGTTCTCTGACCATATATATATATATATATATATATATATATATATATATATATATATATATATATATAAATATATATGTATGGAGAGAGACACACACATATATATCTATTGTCATAAACATACGTACATAACTAGATCATTAATTTTTAATTAAATCTATACGCTGCGAAAATGAGAAATTAAAATATAGAGAGGATGATAGGTTAGACAGCTACAACATCATGAAACTCTCCATCACTTTATCTTAGTCTTGATGTAGAATAGTGGCTAGAAGAGCAAAACGATCATTGGCTCTTTTAACTTCATACCTTTCACCAGATATAATGTCAGTGTAGTAAATGTTACCATCACAAGACCAAAAACGATTCAATCATGTCTGCAATCTTAATATTCAGCAATTTGTTAATCATAGAATGTCTTGTTTCTGCAAGATCGTCTGTAACAACAACTGTTTCAGAGCTACCTTTCAGCTCTCTTCTTTTGGACATTACTTTTGAAATCATTGTATAATCTTTGACTTAGACAATGATTGAAGCTTTGCGACCTCTAATCCTTCCTGCGAGATGAGAACGCTGGATATCATCAGGTTTACAATCAATTTTGAATTTATCATGGAACAGAGTGCAAACTAGGTCATCTGTGTTTATATCTTTACGCTCAGTCAATGTAGGAATGGGCACATTTTAAATCTTAATGCTTTACCTGCTTGAATACTGCTCCAGATTTTCACATATGTTCACCGACTTATCAACAGCAAGGTTTAGAGTCTTGATTTCCTCACCTTTGTTCAGGCAATTGGACTTGTAGCGGCTGAATTAAGTTGTCCATGTGCGCAGGATATACACCCATGACAAACTGTGACACAGACTCATATGTGTAGCTCTCAGTGGCTGGTTTGAGTGTTTCTATGAATATAGGTAGCACTTTTCCCACAAAATCGGAACTACTAAGACATTTTGACATAACTGGTGCAAAGTCAATAGATTGCAAGGTGAAATAGTTTTCCTCGGATACTACAGATGATTTTCTCGCAATATATGTACTCCCATGCGATATATCTGTGCAAACTCCACTCGGTATACGCTTTCTATAACTCATAATAATACATGTATGCAAGACATTTAGGCCCTTACGTGTATACATGACTAAGAATTCTCAAAAGTTCAACGAAATTACGATTTATCCTTCATGTCGACAGCCAGATAATAATTTCTGAAATCACCTAGCACAATCGTAGATCCTAATAAGACCCTGGAAGTATTAAATTCAACTGTGACAACCATCTCGATGAACTATACAGCCTTATGCCGCCGCTATGTTTTTTCTCCCACAGAAATCTCATTTTTACTTTATGTTATATGAAGGTGTATTCTTTAGGTGATTCTTGGAAAGATATTTCGTCTAATTTAAATACTGTGCATATATTTATCAACTGCAATAACCAAGGTACACCTTGTTCTTAGTGAACGTTAGACTGTTAGTACTCATATTAGTACCTCTATCTCCTTCGTCGACATCGTAACTAGTTAAACTGTTTGTTAGCTTCATTTGCAATACGACAGGACTTCTATAGTCTAACATCCCCAATACCTGGGCAGACAAAAACTTTTTTCCAAACATGAAGAGTAACTATCAGAAAAGAAGCATAGTAATCATCTTACAGAATTATAGAAGAGTGATGAGTCATATCACCGATACAGAATAGAAAGGCACCAAAGAAAAAATACATCGCCACTATTTTAAGTTGGCAAGTGTGACGTAGTTTCAGCAATAATGTTCACTTTTAGAGTTTAAAGCTGTTTTTAAATCGATGTCTACTTTACTACTTTACTCTATATACTTATATATATATATATATATATATATATATATATATATATATATATATATATATATATATATATATATATATATATATATATATATATATATGTCTATATACTGGAAGGTATGGTAGGAACATTGCACATAAACATTTCCCCGTACCAGGCGTTACGCAAAACAGGAATGACTTGGTTGAATCATAGTGAAACTCATTGCATTGAAGCCCATTAGAGTCTTAGAAAAATGCCTTGGGATACTTCTCACAGCTACTATTTTAAAGTTTCAGTTTATCATATGTAAGCCAATACATGCACGTAAGCAGCAGTAATAATATTTGTATATGCCAAATGGATTTTAACTTTAAAGAAATGGTTTGGTAATAATGAGTATGACAAAGGAGGATTTACGTGCATATTTATGACGAAGTTGAATTAATGTACGTTGTTTTTTTTTTTTTTTTTTATTCTTTTACAAAAGAGTCAATTTAAGTATGCGCTAATTCATTGTCACTCGGCTTTCCAGATTTGTCATAGAAATATATCGAACAATATTTGTACAATAAACTTAATTTTTCATACTGTAACGCTCTCGCAAATTATTATCAAACAAGCTTCTAAAGAAATACTTAAGTGAACCTTTTGGCGATTTGTCTTTCATGCTCATCGTACCAGCGTCCAAATCGCTCCAAGTGTAGATAACCTTGGCCTGTCTAAGCACGTTATATAAACATCAACTATATATATATATATATATATATATATATATATATATATATATATATATATATATATATATATATATATATACTACGTCAGAGCGAACAAGAAAGTAAACGTAAGTAAATTGGCAGCAGCCACTATGTTAAGGCTAGCAAATTTCGCTTGAAATGAACACATATAAATGTTATATGTTATTAAAATTGTTGCAAACCTTTTCTTAACCATGATTTCAACTATTCCCATCCATTTTCTCATTATGCTTGGTAGTCTGATTTATGTATACCCTCCACAATATAAGTATATTATAAAAGAAGGTTACACGGTGATCTGGATCAAAACCTTGGAATGCTTAAATTCCATCTGTGGTAAGCCCAAAATGAACAACTGCTAGCATTTTCATGCGGTTATACTGTTTTATATAGTTATATTTCAGAAGTAAACATGTCATACCTTAACTAAACACGGTGCCCATTATAATTGCAAAGTAATAACTTGCAAATGCTTTGTTTAGCACGACTAAATAGCGTTCAATATTGGCTATGCATTAAGCAATCACAATCGGCCGACATATTGGTGCGTCAGCCTCGAGTGACATTATATTTTTACTATCAAAGAAAACTACCATACAATTTGGCTCACATAACGTTTCTCTGAATCACAAGAAATATATTCCCCCATGCGAAAACTCAAATTTAGCAAATCTGAGATATTCTTAATTTCTGTGCAGGTTTTCAATGTACAAATGGAATATAAGTTGATGCTTGATTGTATGTTTATCGTAAACGCACAGTTAAGTCCCAATGAGGCATCTGAAAAGCTATTCGTCTAATTGTATATTGACATCTAGTCTTTTAGAAATACTTTGTCTGAAGCTCCCTACATCTTATGTGATAATTTTATACTAGTATAACCCTGTTGGGAAGTGCAGGGGAGGGGGTAAGGAATGGCGGAGAAAGCAATGCATTGCACGCCAATTTATCTATTTACAGTAATATAGAGATTTTTAACGTTTATAGCTTGCATCTGAGACGTACATTTTTCAAAATTCACTGACAAGTGACTAAGTATTTTGAATTTGTGTCGCTTTACTCCTCTTGTTATTTGAAATGTGCCACACTTAAAAAACTAAATCCATAAAATAGCTTGTATCTTAGCAGAAGGTATATCAGCTGAGTAAAAGTCGCGGAGAAAGAACATCCCCGCCAATGGTTCCTTTTCGGTCCACGCCGAAACGACCCCCCTCCATACACAGACAAAAAAGGAAAAAACAACATAGCAAAGTATCCCCCCCCCCCCAAATAATGTAAGGCTTGAAACATCCGAAAAATTGTTAAAGATTCTTTTAAGTGTCTTCCTCCATCCAACACCCTCGAACCCCCTTTGTGGACCGGTGCAAACACTTTTGGTATCACATGCCTTTTGCCAGCACACATGTACATTATTCGGTCGCTTTATATTAATAATTTTAGTAATGTAATAATAATAACTTTATTTACTTCGTAGATGTATCTAGTCACCGATCGATGGGGAAAAGCCAGGTCAGCCCGCGGATAGCCACAGTTTCATGGCAAGTAGCGAGGAACCAACAAGTACAATAGTGTCCTTTGATGAAATTTGAACTTGATCTTCGATTAAATAGAGGTTGCTGGCGCCCGCAGTTCCTGCTGCCTTTTGTCGTTCCGTGCTGCCCTTGTTGTCTCGACTGCCGGTTGCTTTTTGCCGTCGTAGGCGTTTTGCCGCTTTTTCCGACGTTGATCCGCGGATTAAGGCGTATACAGACCCAGAGAACATAAGGTGGCATCGTGCAGTCTTAATCTTGTGTTGCTGTTCCTGTCCTCCGACCAGTTTTAGTGCTTCCGTGCTGCTTCTCTCGTCCCGGAGGATCCGAATGAATGTCGGCGTTTTTTTTTCTTTTTTTTTTTTTTTTTAGCCCGGCGTAGTTTTATCAAAGTAGCAAGTTTTTCTTTTTACCGGAGGCAACCCCTGCGTTTCTAACCTTAGTAACCAGCATCACCGTTACTGGTTTCGACTTAAGTTCTGCAATTGGTACTTCCGCCTTCCGCGAAGGTGCTTGCCTGGGTTCCGACTTTGGTGCCGCGAAGGTTTTAGTCGCACTCAACATCTTTTATAAAAGATATTTTTGAAAATGCTTTTTTTCAACATGCCGGTGTGTTATCATGACAGCTGCAGTTGGCGCTAATACTGGACCGTACCTAAAATAGAGGTGGCTGTTGATGCTCGTCAAAGAGGATTGGATGAGCGGATCATCTTTTAAATAGCTTGCAAGGCGCTCGCGGCTATCTATGGACAGAATGTGGCTCACGACTGCTGTGTGCAAACAAAGCATAAACGACCTCAGCGAAGCTGTCATTTTAGCCCCCAGTTTAGCTTCGTATATGGCATATATTTTCGAAACCTCTTCATCGCTCATCGCCTTAAGCCCTGGCAATCGTTCCGTATGTTCCAGTCGTTCCCACTGTTTTCCGTCGTTCCGACAGTGCACCTAGCCCATTTAGTATCTCCTCAAGATCACGGTTACTAATGGCTTCTGCAATGGCTCTTATGAGGTTAGGATATGGTTAACTGGTCGAGGAATTCTAAGTAGTATGTATCCTAAGGCCGCAAGTGTTATGGTATGGCTAGCAACACATGTACAAAGTGCAATATAAAACCACCACATCACCCCATGACATCACTCACTCTCGAACAAGCCGCTCAAGTCCCCGCTGTCTCAACGGGGTATAAACAAACTGGTAGAACACTGGTGGGTCTGTGCGCAGAAGGAGCTTGCCAAAACTATTTTTTTTCAGAAATGCGTAGGCCTTCGCGCGACGCAAGACCTGAATAATATCATTATCTCTCGGCTGGTCCCTAAATGAGTCTTGGTTTCTGCAGCAGAAAAGGGCCATTCACGAGGTTTACTCGCGGAAATCGAGGTAACGGCATGGTATTTTTCTGTTATGACCCACACGCTGGCGAGCTAAGTAAGGGCATTTCCTTATGCCGAACGCCAGGAAAAAGGCACAGTTTTCAAGTAGATAAAGCGTGGTTGTTTCCTCGAAGTTTTTAACGCGCGCACAAAGCAGAGCATCTAGATTATGTCCATACGGGTTGACTAAATATACCCCCGCCTCTGTTTGGTCGGAGGCCGACGGGCTATAGTAGGCCTTGTTGAGGCGTATTGTCGGGCAGATATTGATAATATAATCAAAGTGGCCCTTAAATGCAATCCTTCTGCGCCCAACCAGCGTCACCATTACAGATGGGTATTACAACCTAATGACGTCAGAAAAAGTAATGCAGGTTTCCATGCCTGGAATAACTAGGGACTACACTGCTACGACCGGGTGGGCTAAATTCATACTCATCACTGCCCAAGGCAATATGCTATATCTCAGACAGCAGCTCTTCTTCATCTTTGGGTTTGACCCAGATACAATCTTCTACGTGGCCCTGGCTTTTTGGTGGAGGTACTGCCGTGCTTGCTGCTGCTTCCTGGCCATCGCTTCCATGATTTAGTATCGACACCAGCCCCAAGAGCCGTGAGGCGGACGGTGGCCAATACATAACAAAGACAGACCTCGTCAAGTATGTAACATGAAATGAGCTGGTAGCTCTCTCGAGTCGCGAAGAGACTGGTGCCGCCCCTTCTTTATCAACGGAAAATATTGGGTACTTAACGGCCGACAGAATCACATCTGTAGGTGAAGGAACGCGGAAAATGCTTCCGGCTTTAATCTTTTGGATAAAACGCATAACTTTACAAAATTTGGGAATTTTGTTATCAACAACGAGGAGACTATCATCACACCAAAATATGTATTCTAATTTACCAACTTCCACGGCAATCGTAGCGGCAATACGTGGGCATCGCTTTCGGTCAGTGTAAACGATGTTGTACGCCCCCACTGTCAAAACAGCGCTTCCCCTCTGACGTTCCACACGAAAGAATTCAGTCACCTTTGCCGCTATGTTCATCGCCGGAGAATCCCTCCGGTGCAACGGATTCAACGTCATCGCAGAGCTAGAGAGACTCTCACCCAATCTAACCATCTTTGGCCTGCTCTTCGCGACGAATGTGACAAGTAATTATAATCCACGTAATTTAAGCCTTGCTTTAGAGCCAGCAATAGTGGAGCTGCCAGACACGATAGGTCAGGAACTCGAGTCATTGGCGCCAAGATGATTCTCACGCCGAAGGCGAATTTGTAGTGGGAAAGCTCGAACAAATATTGTATAACATTGAAAATGGCTACGAACCACTGGTGGAAGGGTATCTTCGCAAAATTAAAGTGGAGAACATTAACCAGTTCATATTGGGGTGAAACTAGGATGCAAAACAGATAGACATTGTGCATTGGGGCTACCTAGAGAAACCCGCTAAATCATCCCGTGTTGAGTTAGGGGCAATTTCGATCAAGCATTCAAAAAAATAATAGAAAGTACTACCGCCATCACATATAACTCGCAAGTGCCATAGCTAATGCAATGACAATGTAGTATTTGATGAAGAGGCCTTAGTGGTATCCTTTCCTTCTGGGTATTTAACGCCCTCTATCAATAAGCTCACCGGGAGAAAACAAATAGTGTGATCTTCGAAAAAGATACGTTTTGCCGCATTACGGGGATAAGCCAAAAACTCGCACAGTTAGTAAACCTGAAAACAGAAGGCACACTGGTTGTGACTCTCGGCGAGCGTGTTGGTGAAGACCGTCCCATTACCGGGCTTTAAGATATTATAAGGACTGACATTTTCTTTCACTAAGTCCACATCTTTCCAGTACACAACAGCGACAGGTTAGACGTGCGTGTCCGCAGATCATCTAGCGCTCCAACACCTCCTGATCAATTAATTTTTCAAACTAAACTTTGCACACAGTTATACTGATGAATTAAAGTTTCATAATCAGCTGCTTATAGTGGAATTCTTACATTGCCGCTATACCTAGACCTTTCTTTTCCAGCAGACCAACACAGTTTTCGCCTGAAAAAGATCTGAGGTTCAAACTTCGTTATAGTATAAGGCTGAACATCTGCAAGCCATCTGCAAAAAGTAAATACGCGCGGTAAACGTGTTTGATGGCGTTGACGCCTCACTTACGGCTGTGTCGGTGGGCACAGGCGGGGATTGGCATCTTGTCAACAATTATTGCCGCCCGCATTGCAGTTGCCCTTGAGATCACAGCTTTGGGATCCGACCACATGTCTAAGGCGCTCCACGACAACGCCATCTAAGTGGAAGAGTTAAAGTTCATCCTAGATAAAGTCAACAAATATACGGCTATGAATAATGAGATACAAGGCATACGCTTCAGTTGTCATCAACGAGGTGGCGAAAACCCAACTGATAGTCAGAGGAAAAGCGGAACCTAGCGAAGATATTATGAAAAGCCTCTGTGGAAATTTTCACTAAGCGGTGTTTGGTCTGCAGAAACAGCTGGAACAGAGGAAACGACTGGAACAATAGGACCTCCAAAGAAAGCCTATTCCCAGCTTGCCATCACCATACGAAGCATTGTTTCTATTATCATGTACTGTTCCACAGCGCAAAAAAAAAAAAAAGAAAAGATATGTCCGACTTTTTGTATACACCATGGAGTTGCTTGATAAGTTATGGGTACACATGCACGCAGTAAGCACGCCGGCATGCACCAAAAAAGGCCCCGGATTCCACAGCATCGCTGACATTGCCAATTGGTCGCTGGAAACCTGGTGAGACCCTCAGCATTGAATGGAGTTGCTTATCTTGTCTGCCGAAAACACTGCCCCCTTCCACCGGCCACAATACCCTTGGTAAAATATATGTTTTTATAATTTTATCGAGTACGTTATTAGTTTGGGGTAAAACCGCAGCGTCCTCTACATGTCTTTCTTTCAATGCTTGCGCAACCGCTTCATAAAGAACAACTCTATCCTCACCTGCTATTGCCTTTTTTGATATGGTTTTATCTGTAGGAATAGGTCATGCACTATCAATTTCAGACTAAAAAACCATACAGTGTTTGTCATACATGATCAAAATAGATACTTGAAACGACAGGTTCTGCAAGGGTTTGCTCTTTACTTATTTAGTTGATTCAAATTTTATCGACTAAGGTATATAATACTGCTACACAATATAAATATATGGAATGATGGACAGATGGACTATGAATTGAAAACCGATAATTCACTCAATACCTAAGTATAGCTAGATAGACAGACGAACAGGTGAACTGTGAATAAAATGCGCTAAAGCACAAGAAGAAATAATAGTGAAGTAGTCTATAACGTTGTTTTATTAAACAAGTATTATACTTCTTATTAAACAATATCTGTTTCTATATCTTTTGCATTCCTTGCATCTCACCGTGCACTGCATGAACTTAGCTGAGATAGGATGGTAGGGAAGCATCCAGTCTGTATGAGAGAGAATTGCCAGTATGGCTGAATGACAGAATTGTCAAGTCAGATTTGC
Source organism: Margaritifera margaritifera (assembly GCA_029931535.1). Classification (NCBI taxonomy): domain Eukaryota; kingdom Metazoa; phylum Mollusca; class Bivalvia; order Unionida; family Margaritiferidae; genus Margaritifera; species Margaritifera margaritifera. Next base: position 228,147 of record JAQPZY010000811.1, read on the forward strand.
CTATTGCTTAACAAAAATGAAAGGGAAATAAGAAAAGATACTGCTAAAGAACAAATCCAACTAGCAAACCTAAATTATAGTATTTATTAGTAAGTTATAAAAGTCAAAGAGCACACATAGTTAGCTTGTTAACAGAAATATAAAGTAACTTCAGAGACAATATTAATAACATCTAGTCAAAAAATTTTTTTTAAGTTACCACTAGATGAAAGGTTAAAGCTATTGTTCATAGAAACAGGTGCAACAATTGCTACCATTTCTGCATCTATTGGTATGTTAACAACAACTCAGCCTAACCGTAGCAAATTTTGTAAAAAGATTAACAACAGGTAGCGGAGATACTTGTGGTGGAGGTGGATGTGTTGGCGGATGTGGTGGTTGCAGAGGTGGAAGCAGCAATGAAAGCGTATTTGTTGATAAATTCAAAACAGGTTTGAAAACTATTGCTGTATATTTGTTACTTGGCTAAACAAAAGCAGCAGCAACATTGCCTGGTATCACTGGTAGTGTAATAACCTGGCTTTTAACTTCGGCCGGAAAAATTATCTTTTTAATACCTGATAATGCAGTTTTGTTAATTTGAGCATTAGTTAACTTGTTCTTTGCAATTGTACTAAAAGGTTTATTTGTAGTAACAAAAAATATTAGAGATTAATCTATTAACCAATATATTCACTAGGAAGATAATCTGTTAATCTATTTCAGAAAGTTAATTGCTTCTGCTTCTGCAAGCATAGCCATAATAATAAATACCTGTTTATTTGTTTCATGATCTATATTATCAGTCAAATTAGTTGTATGTTTGTATGCATAATTCATATTAGTATCATCATCTGTGTTGTCTGTCTGTTGGCAAATTATTATAGGTGGTGTATTAATTCCTTCTACCTTGGCAGTTACGTCAGAATTGACTCCTAGTTTAAATAAATCTGTTGACGTCTGTAAATTATTATTATAACCTTCCATTTTATCACCATATCAGGTCTTACAAATACTACACCAACTCCATTGTTTAGTCTGACTTTTGAATCCGAAATATATTGTTGAAATCTAAATGTAATGTGCTCATAAACCATATTTAAACTTCTTTTACATTTTTTTACTGTGTTATGAACAGTATATTCAACTCCGTAATAGACTTTCTATTTGGTACTTGGCCACCGAAAATAGAAACCACAATGATCTAATAATTTGATTTAAATGCGCAGTTCCTTCGTGTTTTAGTTCGTTGCTATAAAGAAAAGGATTTAAGTCCATCATGCTTCTTCTTATGGTATTATTTCGAAGTTATATTGATCAGGGCTGTATTACAGTCACCTCCTATACTCCACAATTTGCCTAGTTCATGTTTCCTGTTTTCGTATCTCATTTTCAGTCACGTTCCTCTCTATTTTGTAATGGGTTTTAATCCAATTAACAACACGAAGACTCTTCCTTGTTAAATATGTAAAATTATGATTTGGTGAGATATTACAATTATTACGAAATAATTCATATTTAGTTAGATCTATAGCGTTGTTTTGTTGGATTAATGGTTTATCATATGGTAACAATATCGAACATTCACACGGTAGTTTCCGTATATGAAAGTGTATATATGAACCAATATATTAATTTTACTAACTCTGGTATACTTTTATCTGATAAATACCAATAAGATATTACACAATCTAATGTTGTCATCCATTCTCCCCATTTTTATTTATTTTGCAAAAATATTATACCACATTGTGCCCTGTATCTGTTGACAGAATCATCAGTATCAACAATTTAAGTTAGTTTTGAACATATTAATTGGTTTGTATGTAAAACAATCATTTTATGTGCAATGTATTTTTATCTCGTTGACAACATTTGATATTTCCTTTACCAACTGCTACATTAAACTGGGTTGCAGGAGGATTGTTCCCAAAAATTCATTTCCACGATCTATTGATAAAAAAAAAATGGGGATGAGCCCTAGGTTTTTATTCTATAGTATTGTTTCAGTGTGGGACGGGACGTAGGGCCTGCGCTTTGCTAGAAATGCTTCGCGGTTAGTCCTGCTATACGAACTATTTTGACGACCACTAAACCAGGTTTATCTAATGAAAAAATGTGATGATCACTGAGCCAGAAGTTACGTTGATAAAATTACGTGTGTTCGTTAACCAGGTTTTTTTCTCATAAAAGATTTGATGACCACTGAGCCATTAAGTTACGCTCATGAAGTTTTGGTTAGTAAGATAGGTCTTTATTAGAACTTATTTAGTGTCCACTGAGCTAGAATCATTTTTCGGGACTGTTTTTTTTTTCTCAAAACAACTGAGTAAGGTTTCTCTCATTAAAAATGATGACCACTCAGCCAGAATCCTAATAGGTTTTACAAGCAATTTTACCACTTGACAAGGTATTTTTGTAATTAAAATCTGAGGACACTGAAGCAGGTTCTTGTTGTTATAACAGCTAATTTGATGACAATTGAACCAGGTTTTTTTGCAAGCATAAAAAGTGACAGATAGTCTCATGTTAGTTTTAAAAATTTAGAAATTTAGTTTATAGGGGATGAAAGTGGGTGACAAATTTTAAGTGCATAGAATAGATTAAGTGAGACAAAACTCGCATATACGTTACTACCGAGGCCGTTTTAGCAATTCATTAATTAGTGTTATTTACTTTTTTGTTCTTTAATTTCATTCAGAGTTGCTTCCAATGTTTTGTACAGATATTTCTAAATTATTTCCAAGTTCTGATATTCCTTTAATATTTTATTTTGATCTTTTCGCAATTTTGTTTAATTCATTAAGAGCTACTGTTAAATTGTTTACTAGTTCTATTATTCTTTTTTACTTTTTATTCTAATAAGTGTGATTATGGTACTATTAAATATGTTTCTTAATATGTTTATGTTTCTTAATATGTTTTCACTTTTGGTAATATTTTAGGATGTTCTTTAAAATGTCTTTTTAAAACTAGTCTTTCATATTCACGGTATGGCCATTTGATTGATGTATTATTACCCCTATATTACTACTTAGGTTGTCTCTTTAGTTCATTTTTCATGTGTCCATTTATGTACAGTGATATAGGAAAGGAGAGGGTCAGTCTAGTGGGGGTTATTTTGCTGGTCGTGAATTTTAAATATGCACTTGTATTTGAGTATGGGAATATTAACGGCTTAGCTGTTTTGCTCTGCAAACAATGTTATTCTTCGGATCCTCAGTCTACATTTTAAAAGAAATGAAAACATGCACTCGCAGGATTCATCATTGCCGCAGTAGTTTTGCTCTGCGAGCAATGCTATGCATTCGCATACGCAGTTGTTAATGTTATGATATAAATAAATGGGAATTTCACCGGCGCGTTAGGTATGCTTTGCATACACAGTCTGTATTTTTGTCACGAAACCATGAGATCGTATAGGATATCGAAATATCATATCCTTTATATGTGCAGCTGTTACTCAGACAATGTTTGAAGTAGCACGTAAGTGGCGAATTATAGAGAAGTTGCAACTGTATTTAACTCGTTTTCTTTTTTTAGTTAAGGTAGTAATTGAATAATTTAGATTTTGTTGTTATGGTTTGTGCAGCAGTAGCATAAAACGCATACTATAATAATTTTCAAAAATCAGTATTAAAAAATTCTAACAACTGGACTAGAACTCACCTCTTCAATAGTACTACAATACAATATTGTTCCTCCTTGTTTTAGGAACTCTGAATAGGTCTATTCAATATTACTTTTCAATAGTCATTGCCGTTCATTGCTATTGTTTATTCTCTACTCAAAACGTTTTTGTTTTAAATTCAAGTTCTCTACTGATATAGTGTTTGTTTCCAAAGCACAAGATATATAAAATGCACATATATAAGATATATAAAATCCTTGTCTAAAAAATTAAATCAATGTTACTTTTAGGTAATTTAAGCAGACATTTTGCTTCAATCTATTGTCCACTAACCAGTCTTTTCCCTTACTTATGCTTTCATATAGAATTTAAAATGAGGTTTAATCTTTGTCTCACGTTTTGTTTAATGTTTATTACTCATTTTCTATAACTCTGAGCCATTGTGTGCTCTTTTAACAATTAAAATGCTGGTAGCCCTATTTAGAACGTCATATTAGCTACTTCATTTTTCTCTGAAAAGGAGAACGTTCGCGTTAGTAGTTAACAGGGATTTTTTGTGCTGCTACATTCAGTGTTCTTTGATTACCATCGAACAAAGTTATGCACCGGATGGTCTTGATCACTATGACACATTTTGTTTTGTTATGATGCTTTCCTTAGTGTCATCATTTTTCCTTGATTCGAAGAACTACTTATGTTAAAAATAACTCCCTAAAATACAAGTTCTTGTAAAAATTAGTACTAATAGTTCCGTCGACCTATATCAAATACTGAAATTGCTTTTAAAAGTAAAATTACAACCTATTTCTCCCTTTAAAACTCAGATCTTGTATATATTTCCTTCTTACCTAATATATTCGAAAATCTAAAACATTCTATAACAGATGAATAATTTTTCCCAAAAATGAATGTTGCACAGAGAACATGGAGCAAAATTGCGATTGTAAAATGCCTCTAGGTCTTAAGGATTTCGTCTGCATACATTTCAGCATGGGCATAATTTTGGTTATCTAACATAAATGTTCACAGCATGAGCATATAGATAGAAGTAAAAATAAATATAAAATTTGAATTTTTTTTAGAAAAGAGCAAACTGTAAAGAAATTCGCATCCCTTTTTGAACTTCACTGAAACACCATTACAGCCAAATGTTTAGTTAAACTATAGTAAAACTATTATTTTCATAATACTTAAATAGTTTCCAGTGAACCTGTCTAATATAGGACAGTTATGTCGTGAGATTAGGCAAATGTATGATTGTCTTTGCTACTATAGAATATCTGTCCTCATTCCCTGTTTTTCATTACATCATCATGATTATCAAAATACTTGGTGTATTTTCTCGTGCCATCCACAGTTACTCTCTCTTATGTTTGCTTTATTTAATCTGATCGTGTCTTTAAACTTAGCAAAAGAAATCGCTATTACATTTGTTGAACAAATCGCGTATTGTATCTTCTAAATGATCCTTATATTATGTATCTTTATAGAGGAGAGCTATCATTGTGTATGTATGTATGTATGTATGTATGTATGTATGTATGTATGTATGTATGTATGTATGTATGTATGTGTGTGTGTAATAATTTAATTTCGCCGTATTTGATTAGCTTATCATCGTTATCCAAATTACATTTGTGTGCCAACAATAGGTTTTAGGATTGACATCCTATGTTGTAATAATAATAATAATAATAATTTATTATTATTATTATTATTATTGTTGTTGTTGTTGTTGTTGTTGTTGCCGTTACACTGTTGTTATAATTTGTATCGTTGCAGGTGCTGTCATCGTTATTTCTACACTACTACTCCTGTATTGTGTGTTGGAGGTAAATGATTATAAATATATAACAATTGTACCACAGAATGTACCGCTGATAAGTAATTAAGTGCAAAGATGTATTTGGGATCACGGCAGCTATGCTTAAAATCATAAAATATTTATAATATATCGGCATAAAAGCTGGTTCTCTGTACTCTTCAGACGCATGTGTTCGTTATCAATATAGACAAAAGATAAAATAAAAAAGTGTTACCATTTACAAGCAGCAGTCATACTCACGTTAGAAGGGGTGTAATTTACAATGAGAATTAAATCTAACCTGATAACATACTTATACACTGTCTGGGAGAAGATGCAAAATGATGTGCTAGGCTTTACATTACTTTTTGAAGTACAGACAATGGGGAGACACTTGCCAAGTTAAAATTTGCATCAACGGACCCAAGTTAACCAATCTATTTACTTTTGATTGTTAAATACGTGTTTAAGAAATTTTTAAGTTTTTTTAATTATTATTCACGTATTTATGTATTTTGTTTCAGACTAAGCAGGCAGGTTACCGCGGAGAAATGAGAAGAATGAGAAGACTAGTAGTGACAGTATTTGTCATTTTATGAGCTGCAACACTCGTCTTTAACCTATATCCAAAACACGTCGTTCATCAACATGATACAGTGAGTGCCAAACATGCACTATTTTAAAGCATTTTCTGTATATTTCAGGATCGCATTTATATTTTATATTAAAGGTTTCGAGCCAAATACATGAAAAGCAAAGACAGAGAACAAAAATGTCGTAAATTTAAGAATTAAATATGTAATTACATCCAAACCATTGCATCACATTACGCACCAATGTGTATATGATACTTGTTTGGATCACATGACAAGGTATGAAAATTAAATTATCATTATTACATTATAATTAATACATAATAAGTTAGACTGAATAACAAACTTAAATTGTACAGAATGATCAAAAATAAATATTTTCAAGATAGGTGTCAATTTCATAAGCATATTCCCCATTAGTATATTGTGATTGTTTCACTTTTATTTCTACTGATATAATTAAAATTGCATAATTTAAAAGAAATGAAATAAGAGGGCATTTCTTGAATTTAATTATTTTCAGGAGAGGATCAGACATGGACTTTCGATTCTTATGAAATTTATGACAGAATTCTAATAATGTATGTCTTGAGCATGCTTTTGAGGCGATAAACCGAAATTATTTAAATTTCAAAGGCTTCATAATAAGCAAACACAAAAGCGAGGTTCCATTAAGCAAATGACAAAACATACGATTTAAAAAAAAAGAACGTTTGGAAATTGCATAGACCTAAGTTATAAACTCCTCTAGGCGCTTTTCGGTATTACAGGAGGATTTGAATGAGCTGTACCATTTTCTTTCTTACTATGGCAGTGAACAGACCTCAAAATATGATCCTGGTTGGTCAATTATGCATGTGACCTTGTGTAGTCAGGCATGGTCTTGTACTTATTCAGGTTTTTAACTACTGTCTTTAAATTTTGAAACACAAGACATGGATTGAAGCAACGAGGTATTAATGTTATCATGCTATACATTTCTTATTAGAAAACTTTTAGAAATGAAATATGCACATTGTTGGATGAAGTCTGACTAGGTGGTGATTATGCTCCATCCCTATGGCTGTTTACATAGAACTCCAGCCTTTCGTATCTTGATTCAGTAATATAAAAAAATCGTTTTTAAATATGCCGGGAGAGTGGCATATGATTTTATGAATTAAAAATAAACTAATTATGTATAAAACCAGATGGAAAAAAGCAAATGGTTAAAACCCCTCAATGGACGAATAAACCTGACTATTTCTGCGTTACTTTCCGGATAAGTTTAATTTTTGTTCAATAGATTGAACGCTTTCTTGTCTGTGTTTTTTTTATATTTTCAGGGGGTTTCTTTAACGACGAATATTTCTTATATTTTAAAGGAAGGGAAATATTTCCTCAAATTTTTGACACAAAGGTTTTCTCATATTCAGTGATTGGAAGAAATACATCTACAAATATGCAACCTTTGGAACGGATTTGGAGTCAGCGCCTGGATTTATTCTGAACTTAAGCCTGTACATATAGTTTTCTGTTTCTTGTTTTATAATGATACCATTATCAGGTATAATCATACAAAATACCGATATTATGCCTTGGACGTAATGTTGACTATCCAGTACACATGTTCAAACCCTAAATCAATGTTGCACCGGAGGGTATCACGCTAACAGTGACCAGCAAAATATGTTGCAGTAACTTTTCAACGTTAGACGAATATATCCATTACGGCGACCGGATAACAAAAGCTTGGCATTGTGAGCCGAACAGGTTTGTGGAAACCTCAGCTCAAGCCTTGGCGTCACGCGGCTAGAATACAAAAAGGCCTTGGGAGTAGATAACATTGTGATTTTTGCATATGAAAATTACTTATCTCGGAATAGTTATAAAGTATTTAAATATTATCAACATCAGACTTTTCTGGAAATATTACCAATTGAATTTGTTTTGCAAGGTAAGCCCGGCATGCATTTGAAGGATGAATTCTCTTTAAAGACATGTTGGGAATGTGACATATAGTTTCAACTTGTATTCATGGTCATCTCACCTCCCAAACTAAGCCACTTTCATTATTCTGTATGATGCAATTTTTTTTCTACACATAATCTCCTATTGCTCACAAATGTGATCAGTCCTTTATTAGCAACAAAAGCCTTTGCTTGTTCTGCCACGAACTCGGCATGGTTTATTGCAATATTTATATAGACTCCCTTACAGCTACATTCTCTTGCAAACTAAAAGGTAAATTCAGGCTAAATGAAATAATGTGAATTTGTGGTTCTCCAAATCAAAAGCAAGGACAAATATTTTGCAACAATGTACACAGAGTCCAAAAAGAGGTGATGAAGGGAGGGTTACTATCGAGCAAATAGGCTTGGATAATTTGTATTATGTTATTTTCTATTACGTTGACATGCAATCGTATCACGAAGTAAAACAATCGGCGAAAGGTTTGCATGACGAATCCAACACGTCACCCATACTACATTCGAGTGTTGAGGAAGTAAACTGTCGCGGTGCAACTATCATACATTTTGCTCCCAACGTAAAACCTGTTGTACCTAAAACGAAAGTATAATAATCCAGATCGAAAACCAAAATTATCATGCGAACTCAATGCATATTTAAAATCTGGGGAAAGTGAGCCTTATTTTAAAAACCTCGAAGACACTGTGTATAATCAGTATTATTTTTAGTCCGTGACACCGGTGTTTTATATATATTGTTACGAACTATAAATTCTAATACAATGCAACCCTTAAACAATGAACAACAAGGAGGTTGCTTGTAAGTTTCATAGTGAAAACGAGGAATTAATGATAATTACCTTTGTCAAATAATGATTTGAATGGAGATTGACAACATTAAACAATGCTCGAGTATGCGACTCGCATCACTAATTAGTAACAAAAATTTATTTTCCACATGTTTGCATGTTTTTTTTTTCTTGTCCTCTTGTGCGTAAATTCGATCATGTGTTTATACTTTGTTTCCGAAGAAAGAAAGAAAGAAATCATTATCGCACTTAAATTTTCGGCAGAAAAAGACAAAATATTTCTGAGAATTTGCTGTAACATTTGTATCACATTTATGATTTTAAAAATGAAAATTTATATAAGAATATTATTTACTGAATTAAAAGATTTATTTGTATATAACTCCTGCTGTTGTGTGTGAGTGTGCTGTTTTTGGGGTGGTGGTGTACACTTTTTAACCTCCATTGAACGTTGTTTTGATACTATCAAAGCTAAGGGAAACTTAGCAAATATGAAGTCGTAGAATGGTAGAAATACAAATTGATGCAATATTTTTGAAACCCAGAAAGACTTATATTCAAACACACACACAGACACACACACATACACATATACACACACACACTGTGTGTGAACATATTTTTTTCTGGGTCCGGAGAACCTTGGATCTGTCAATATAGCGAAATCTAAATTAAACAGTTATATAAACCTCAGCATTTAGCATTACTATTACAATGGGAATCTGTAAAACAAACCTCTTGTGATATCGTACGTGTCTTCATTTTACCATCTGTTGTCAACAAAATGTCATGTATCAGATATCTATGTTAGTTTTTTGTTATCTAGTCTTCTTCTGACTAAACTAAAGTTTTATAATCACAATTATTTTATTTTCTTCAAAAATGAGACTATTGAAAGAATTTAATAATGAACAAATGAACCGGTAGACACACCAAGACAGTATTCGATCATTTAATTTTGATGAGGCTGATTCAAAGATTTGGAACGAGAGAGAGAGAGAGAGAGAGAGAGAGAGAGAGAGAGAGAGAGAGAGAGAGATTACATGTTTCGCTCCTTATTCTGATACATCTTTACTTCTTCCCATCTTATCATGTTACTTCAGATGCTATCACGAAGGGAGCCCCTTAGCAAGAGCTAACTTGTGGCCTATGAGGAGCAGATATTTGTCTACTATGGGGCCACCTTATACGACGTCACACAATTTTGGTGGATGTTTTGCCCCCCTTCCCCCCTTCGTCACATTTCGTCACAAAAACTCAGACCCCTCTCATATATGATGTAACAAAGTTTTGGCCCCCACCAATAAAAATTTGAAAAAAATAAAATTGGTTTGAAATCACTTTGTATTAGAAAAACACACAACAATACAACACTGCGTTCTGAATAATTTAATACTTTAAAAAAATATCTTGATCAATCCGGGTTTAGTCCTCTGGAAACCTGTACTAAAGAGAAAAATTATGGCTAGGAAAAAGACTTAAAATCCAAGGAATACAGTTGTAGACATCTCATCTCATGAATTTATTTCTCAATATTCTCTTTCTCCTATGGCGATGTAAAATGCTCCATCATGGAACAAACTGGAAAACCTTGTCCACTGATGGCGCTGGTGTTGTTTTTGTACATTTTTCAAAAACCCCTACCCCCTCCCCCCCACCCCCACACACACACATCGTCACACAAGTCGGACCCCCCAAACCCCTCGGTGCCTGACGTTATATATGGACGGCCTCTATTAATAAAATCGACGTCGATGAATTCATTGTCCCACAGAAGGAGCTACATTTCAAGGAGCTATTGGTAAGTTTAAACGGTGTTTTAAAGTAGTAAATGCAAGGTAATATCTCTTATTTGTGCAGATGAACGATACATGTGACGTGATGTAGTTTACTCTCTCTCTCCTCAAGAAATAGCGAGTAAACAAAAATATGTAGTAAATACACTTTCCAGATTAAAAAACCTATGTAATCATTAACATTCCAATAAAAAGTTTTTAGATTTTAATAGATTAATATTATTCTATTTGCAAAGTACCTTCGTTCAGTCTGTAACTTTCTTGCTTGTTCATCCACTCTCCTCAAAACTGGATCCAAGTAGACAAGACACAAAGCAAAGGATAAACTTCGCGCAAAATTGGCCTCTAAATAATCCGTAAAGTACTTATATTGTACATGGGGAAAAAAGTTTGGAATGTCTCCTTTACGTTAATAAAAGCTATGTCTGACTGTAAGCCCCAACGGTATAAGACAACTAGTAAAGGACTGGCGAGAGGTCAGATTTAGTCACATTGTGTTGATAAAGAAAAGGGAGAGAGTGTTATCAATAGATTTCCCTTGTTTTCATTGACAAAAACGAGTGCCTGTGGTGTCAAAATATCTACCCTTTTTGAACAAAAAGCCAGTTTGAATTGATTTGAGTTTGTTCAAGCAACCCATCATTTTCCTTCATTGCAACTCTTAAGCCAGCATGTAATTCCAGTGAATCATGTGACCGTGTTTTATATCTGTATGTGTGTGTCAAATGCTGATACGTGATATAAACATACCTTGACATCGGCCATCTCTCCATAACAGCTGCTGTATGAAAGGAATCATGTTTTACTTAAAACAAAGCGTCCTCCAAAATTGTTCCCTGTAGTACTTTTCTAAACTTAATTGCATGTTGATTTTCTCATTGAAGACTGTGAAGAATACTCTTTGAAATGGCTTTTCAAACCCAGTGTCATATAATTTATTTTCAACCATATGTTCCCAGGGTCCAGGTTACATGTGTGTACGGGAGCATTTATTGTAAGAAAATTAGGATCATTCACTAACATGCCGATATTGTATTGAAAATTAATGAATTTGCTACACAGTTATTAGTGGTGTCAAGAAGACATGAATAGTTCTAATTTAAAAACTGTTTCCTATTTTGCAATAATAAATTACTAAGATTCCTCAGAACAAATTTAAAGGACTAAATTAGAAACGTTAGGCACAATTTTTTGTCGACATTACATCTTAAATTGAATTCAGCAAATATTCAATCCGAGATTGTTTACATGGCACGAATAATTTTTCATTTCTGGGCAACTTATCAGAGGACACAACTAGGGGTTTGATAACCTTAAATAAAAAACACTAACCCACATCTCTGATTCACAAAGTTCTTCCTTGTGAACATATGTGTTTTATTTTTGTACGCCAGTAATTCAGATTTTTGGAAAAATTATTATTGTTATTTTATTATATAATTATTTTGACTTTTAATTTGTGGAAATTATTTGAATAGTGTACTTAAAATGTGTTAATTGAGTAGATATGCCAGAGATTTAGCTATATGTTTACAAGATTTATACTGTAAATGATATTATTCCTTTATTTTAGTTTACTTTTGTAATTAAAATCAAGAGACAAATTGAGATTCTTAGGTATATTTGTGCATATACTAAAGATTTTTTATTTTCTTAATTGTTCAACCTCTAAAATTCATTATATTAAACCAGACCTTCCAGAAGACTATTACCAACTAGTATCGTTGATAATAATAATAATAATAATAATAATAATAATAATAATAATAATAATGCGATAACTAAAGCGATATGAGTAATGCATATGAATAGCAGAGACTGATTAGGACAATTGACAGCATAATGTTTTTCTACTTCACGCAGTAGCTGTACTGAATTACAATTACTTGCTTGTATATGAGGAATTCCACTTCCTGGTTACAAAGAACTGTGTATATGTTGCTTCCTGTGAAGAGAGGTAAGAAGGATGTTGACCCCCTTTCCTACTTGATCATTGGATATTGATGTTAAGGAAATTCCAATGTTGGGCTGCTCACTTCACGTAAAACGTTTTGATGAAAGAGTTTAGTCTTTTATATAAAATATTTAAGAAAAAATATATGCTAAGCAAATTTCTGAAAATCAGGAATCATGGTTAGTGGAAATACGTCATTTTCGTATGTTCATGTAATTAAATAAATAAATAGTTCCATTGAGTTACTTAAAATTGAGACTATTTATATTTCCCATTAAAATAATGACTTCTAAATATATTTACTAAAAGCTGTGATAACTCTACTTAGCATTATTTAAATTTTTCTCCAAGATTTAAAAAAAAAAATCAAATTTATATCAAAATGTTGCTCAGTTGAAAAATGCGTATTTCATGCTGTCAATTACTCTAACATTTAGCAACAGGTGCTCTTTTTACACATGATTGCTCTTCTTTACTTACAATATTATATTTTCCTTTCTAAACTTTATTTGTATTTGCGACTGACAAAAATAATCTTTTTATACTAAAGAAAATGGTTTCTGCTTTGCAATTAGCCATGGCTAGAACACATGATTGCGATTGCGGTGCATATGTAAAATTTGACCAATAGAGCACTTTAGCTCGAGAGCGAAATACACGGGCATTTCGGTTATGACAATGATGATACGTCACACATGTTACTACAACAAACTTATTAATTATGTCAGCAATATGTAAATTGTAATCGTCCCTTTTCTTTCTAAAATAGCGAGATTCGAATATGGCGAGACATTGTGGTACTGTAATGCTCGAAACTCTACCTAAACATCGTCGTAAAAAATTCGCCGTGATTCAAATACGTGATTACGACTAAAGTGCATAGGATTTGACCAACAGACCAAACAAACTGATGAAAAACACTGCTATATGTTCTAGGTTTCCTTTAGTAGGTTGCCTAATGCATGAGTGGTATGGCTACGACAATTCTAATTCATCCCATCAACGATCTACATTTTGTAAAGTTTCAGCTCTGTGGAGTCTCCCATCCCCCTAGCCGTAGCGAGTGCTAGCTCTAAAGCTATTAAACAGTATGGCCTACAAAAGCAACACCTGCATAAGGCAGTACATGTACCTAAAAATCGACATTCAGCTTCCTTATTAACATTTAGAACCATACGCAAGCACCATTGGAGTTATGTACAAAGAAGAGTTGCATGACAATATCAAGGCAATGAAATAACATTACGCTGAAAAAGAATATAATGGCAACAACAGGATTCGAACAGGCATTCTTTCGCTCGACTGGCGAACATGTTTCCTACTACACTATGTCTGCTGTATACATCGCAAGGTCACAAAATTAGAATCTTTCCAGCCGATGCAGAGTATATCCCTTATTCTTAGCGCTACATTTTTTAATTATAAAGTTTAATTATAAAGTTTGTAATGAAGAATGACGTGTTTTTGCCTATGTGTATAGTTGCGATATGAACTCTGGGAGAGACTGAATGATATGGTTGCGACTTCTGTCTCTAATTAAATAATGAAATATGAAATATTCCTATACAATTTAAATGATCGCAATAACATTCCTGTGAAACAAAATAATACAGTCAGCGAAAAGTAAACGAGACCTTTGGCCGTATGTAGTGATTTATGACCTGCCGTAAGGTGTTCTGTTGCGGAAAGCCAATGTGATCTCAATGTTTGTGTCATGCTGAAAACATTCACTTACCAACATATCATTTTCTTTGTGTATTTGATAAGAAGAGCCTTAGATTTTCATTCTGTGGAAATTAAATACTTGCTCAGCGTAAAAAAACCCCAAAACAACAAGGAATACAATGATCGAAAAATCAACGCTTATTGTGCAGCTCAGAATGTTATTATTGCACTATGGCGTCATCGATATGATGCCAGTTTTTACCTATGCGTATAGTAGCGAAATGAACTCTGGGAGAGACTGAATGATATGGTTGCTACTTCTGTCTCTAATTAAATAATGACAATGAAATATTCCTATACCATTTAAATGATCGCAATAACAGTCCTGTGAAAGAAAATAATATGAGACGCACAAGAGATCTTTGGTAATCTGTAGTGATTTACGACCTGCCCTAAGGTTTTTTTGTCACGGAAAGCCAATGTGATCTCAATAACAGTATCATACTGAAAACAGTCACTTAACAACAAACCATTTTCTTTGTGTATTTGATTAAAAAAAGTCTTAGATCTTCAACTTGTGCAAATCGATCAATTTTTAATACTCGCTCAGCTATTATTTTATGGTCAATTAGTGAGAGGGTACTTTTGTTCATATTCTTCTAGGTAATGACCATAAGAAAATGCGCACCAACCTCAAAATTATTTAGTGAGTTTGGATTGTTTGGGTCATTAGATATGTCAAAATGTAAATTGAATAAAAAAAGTTAAATACTCCAATATTTCACATCTTTAAATGATCCCTATTGCATTTCCAACGAATGTCCACTCTCCGAAAATATTATATTATGCGGTGCAAGGAAAAGGAATGTAAATGTTGCATAAATATTGTTGTAGGATAATTATGCTCGATTAATAAATACACAATTTTCCAAGCGTCACCTAATGGATAAGTACACAGATACAGCCTCCTTTAAGTTTCTGGTTGAATAATACATAAGCAACTGGGGAAGACTGAATACATCTGTACAGTTGATACCAATACAGTACACTCAGAGGGCCGCCGCCATGAAAGACAGAGTCAAAAACATCTCTCTACGATATCGATTTGAACCTGGAGCTATAACGACGCATACCGTTGACCCCAGACGTGGATTCAAAAGATATGTTGAAATCAAGGATAGGGTAATATTCTGTTGCAGTTCAAATACGTTTTATTTCATTACCTTAATTTTTACCAAGTATTTATTTATTTGATTATTTATTTATTTATATGCAATCTTTTTTATTTTATTCATAAATGAGTTACATACCTAATTTATTTATAAATAATTTTGAATCAAGTGATCAATTAATGAAATAATCAACCACTTAATTATTTTTCCATTATTTTTTTCAATGATAAATGTATTTATTTATTTATTTGCAATTCATATTTTAAATCATTTAAATAATCATACGCGAGTCACCTACCTAATTTACTTATAGATAATGATTTAATAAATTAATTAATCAATCAAATATTCAACCACTCAATCATTTTTCGATTTTGTCTTCAAAATAACAGATTCGTTCATTCATTTGTTCATTTTAAAGTGGTTTTCAGTACTACACTAGAAGAACATTTACATTCTTCTGCTAGTTGTTATAATTTGTTTCTTTGCTCTTTTGAACTAGTAATGCTGAATGTGCATTCCTCCTGATACAGAAGGGTTTTATTCGATATTTTAAAGTTTTATCTTATTATAAAAATATATTAATTATATAAAGTTGCAAGAGATTAACAGATCTCTCTTTCAAATATCAGATAACAGAGAATTCACACATTTCAATATAATATGTTTTATAGTAAAAATTGAAAATGACCTTTATTTAGTTACGAAGATGTCTTTCTATATGTACCTATTATAAGTTTCTGAGGACAAAGGTAAATACTATGCTAGAAATGTTCGTTGGCATATTTGTCATGGATCAGTTTCTGGAAACCAGTATTATATTGAAATATTATCAAATGAACACAGTATGATTTGGCATGTGTGCCCCACAATTACAGTGCTAAAATGCAGTCAGCCTGCATTGTCTGTAATCTTGGCTTCCGCAAGGTGTGTTACATTTCCCAACCATGAATTGTACATTTTGGATTTAAGCAAAGCCGGGAGTAAACAATAATCACATCTATCTCTATAGATAGCTGAATAGCAAATGCGATAGATTCACCTGTAAAACTATTCTTTTTTTTTGTTAACCAATGAAATCGCTTATGATGACTAACTTTGTTCCCAAACTTGTGTTTTGCTTTAGATTGAAGACAACGGAGTGGAAAACATGACCGCAGATACCCGAGTTATGATAGATTTGGTAAAGGGAGAAAAATCGATGAACAAAAAGTGTTATTTTTCAGTCACGCTGTATTGATGTTTACATTTACTAATTATACCAACACTCCAGCGTAGAACAGAGTTCATGTATCTCTATATTGGGCAACATCATATATGTACCCAGTGGTGCATGACATTGTACTACACTTATCAGTTTTTTAAGCATTCTGTGGTTGTGTGTGTGAGAGTCTATCCCAAGGTGTATGTGAGCGCTTTTCATGATACATTTAACAATGGATACCCAGATTAAAATTTTGTCAATGAACGTTAGGGGTCTACACAGTTCCAATCTCAAAAGAAGAGATATTTTCTGCTGGGTCAAACAAAAGAATGCATCTATTATATGTTTACAGGAGACACATAGTACAGTTGAGACTGAGAAGTATTGGGAATCTGAATGGGGATATAAGTGTGTTTTTAGTCATAAATCTAGCAGTAGTGCTGGTGTTGCTATCCTGTTTAGAAATAATTTTGAATTTCTTATTCAGAGAAACAGATGTGATAGTCAGGGCAGATACATTCTCTTAGATTTATCAGTTAATGGACAGAGATTTACATTAGTGAATCTATATGGTCATAATGATGATAATGCTGAGTTTTTCAGAAATTTGAAAGAGGATATTATAATTTTTGACAATTCCTCTGTTATTATTTGTGGTGACTGGAATGTTGTTCAGGACATGGAGCTTGACTCTTATAATATCTTGCATGATAAACACTCCATGGCCCGAGCAGCAGTCCAGGACATCAAGAATCAACTTGATTTACTGGATCCATGGAGAACAGTCAGTCCTGACAGTAGAGTATTTACTTGGCATCAGGCAAACCCTGTGAAACAGAGTAGACTGGACTATTTTTTAATCTCTGAGGACATGTTTTCAAATTGTATGGACGCCTCTATTATTCCTGGCTATAAAACAGATCATTCAGCAATAACACTAAAATTGTCTATATCTGCATCACCGAGAGGTCCTGGGTACTGGAAATTCAATTCAAAGCTATTAAAGCAAAATGAATATATTCAGTTGGTAAAAAAATGTATAACCAACACAGTAGAAGAATACTATTGTGAAGGTGATAAGGAAAACCCACTACAGGTGAAACTAACTTGTAATAATCAATTGTTTTTTGAAATCCTTAAAATGGTAATAAGATCAGAATCAATTATGTATTCACAAGCTAAGGCAAAACAGGAGAAGCAACATTTCAGGAAAATTGAAGCTGAAATACATACCTTACATGCTTTAGTGAATCAAAATAATAACCCCGCTACGATGAAAGAATTGAACAAAAAACAAGCGGATTTAGAAGAAATGAGGAAAAAAGAGGTGGAAGGTGTAATGTTAAGATCAAAGGCAAGATGGTATGAGTCTGGTGAAAAAAACTCAAAATATTTTCTTAATCTCGAAAAGAGAAATTACACAAACAAAACAATAAAAGAATTAATTACTGAAGATGGAACAAGGGTAACAGATCCAAAAGAAATATTAAATCAACAGAAAGACTTTTATGAAAAATTATACCAAAGCAAAAACAAATATAACTTCCAAACGCTCAACCACTTTTTTAACCATGATAAAAAACTCTCAGATCTTGAAAGAAGCTCATGTGAAGGTAGGTTAACGTTTGAGGAATGTGGTTTAGCACTAAAAAATATGAAAAATGAAACTAGCCCTGGTTCCGATGGATTTACTGTAGAATTCTACAAATTCTTTTGGAAAGACCTAGGCGGCTTTCTCTTTAGGTCTCTAAATACTGGATACGATATGCAACATTTTTCAGAATTTCAGTCTCAGGGAATCATTACCTGCATTCCTAAAGAAGATAAAGACAGGAAATTTCTAAAAAATTGGAGACCAATCTCACTACTTAATGTAGATTACAAGATTGCCTCGGCATCAATTGCTAATAGGTTCAAAAAAGTGCTCCCGTTTATCATTAGTGACACCCAAAAGAGTTTTATGAAAGGGAGATTCATTGGTGAAAATACAAGACTTTTGTATGACCTGATGCAATACCTTGAGGAAAAAAATGAATTTGGTCTTCTCCTATTGATAGACTTTGAAAAGGCTTTTGACTCGGTCGAATAGGACTTTCTGGAAACTGCTCTGAAGTCTTTTAACTTTGGAGAATCAATTTGTCAATGGTTCAGATTATTTTGCAATAAATCAAAAAGTTGTCTCATTAATAATGGACATTTATCCCCATTTTTTAATTTGGAGAGAGGTTGTCGCCAGGGAGACCCTTTATCACCCTACTTATTTATAATAGGAATTGAACTTCTTGCAATAGAACTAAAGAAGAACACAGATATTACAGGCATTTTCTATAATGAAATGGAGTTCAAATTAGGGCAGTACGCTGATGATGCTTTTCTATTATTAGATGGTTCTCATTTGTCCTTGAAGACAACCTTGCAGATTTTAAATGACTTTGCCTTGGTGTCAGGTCTGTACTGCAATGTTTTGAAATCAAAAGCTATTTGGATTGGAAATAAAAAATATTCTAATGAAAAAATATGTCCAGAAATTGATATTAACTGGTCAATGTCCAATTTTAGATTACTGGGAGTATATTTCTCTTTGAACTTGGAGGACATGGTAGAGCTTAATTATTCGACGAAGTTAAAGGAAGTAAAGAAACTGCTTGGCTGGTGGAGCAGAAGAAATTTATCCCTTATTGGAAAAATTACTTTGATAAAGTCCTTGATTTTGCCTAAATTCATTCATCTTTTTGCAGCTTTGCCAAATCCTCCACCCCATATAGAAAAGGAACTGAATACATTATTTTTCCACTTTATTTGGGGCGGTAAAACTGAGAGGGTTAAAAGAGACACTCTTATAGCTTCTTTTAAGGAAGGGGGATTAAATATGATTCACTTGCATTCATTTGTGTGTTATATAAAACTTTCCTTCATTAGGCGTCTCTTACTAAACGAAGATGGTTTATGGCAAAAACTGGTTTCTGAACAAATATTTGGAAAATTTGGAGGTACGCTGTTATTTACATTAGGAAAAACTAAATTAAAAGTAATTTGTAAATCAATTAAAAATATTTTTTGGCGTGATGTTATTTATGCTTTATCACAATGGAAAAATGAACCATCTACTGTCCATGAATACTTGTCTCAAGATATTCTTAATTTAGTGACTGTAGATAATTTTAAATCATACACAAGGTGGAGAACAAACGGTGTTGTACTTATTCAACATCTTTTTGATGCACAAGGATCTCTATTAAGTTTTGATGAAATAAAACAAAAAACAAAAACAAATAATTTCATACAGTACTTTGCTCTTATTTCAAAGATCTCGGTGCTGTGGAAAAAGAAAATTAAAAGGTTTTTTGAAAGTGGAAATAGTTTTCATGTAGTTTTGGACAAAACATCACTCCTTAGGGTAAGAGCAAAGAATAAATTTATCTATAAAGACCTGATAAGAACCAAGATACAAAAGCCAAATGGTAAACATGAAACTTGGTCCAGGCAGCTAGAGTGTGCAATTGGTGCAAATGAATGGACCAACTCTTTTGTTTTGGCTAAACTTTGTACAAAAGACACAAAACTGATTAGCTTTAATTTTAGATTTCTCCATAGAAACATTGCCACAAACCAGTTTCTAAAAAAGATTAATTTAAGTGATAATGATAAATGTACCTTTTGTAATGAGGGAATAGAACAAATTGAGCACTTATTTTATGACTGTTCAGTTACTGAACACTTTTGGAAACTGTTGGTGGAATGGATCCAAACTTATGACCCAAATTTTAGAATTACACGAAAAGACGTCTTTATAGGAAATAACAACTTTGATGATCTTATTAACTTCCTAATTTTGCTTGCAAAATATGTGATATACAGATCACGTTGTGCATCAAAAATTCCAAATCTATCATATTATAAAAATTGTGTTTTATCATACAAAACACTGGAAAAATATGTCGCCAAAGTGAATAACAGAAGTGACGAGTTTAAGAAAAAGTGGATCCTATTATCAACTTTTGGTACATGATTTTTTTTTTTAAGGCAATTTAAAACATCTTGGGGTTTGTATGCGAGTATGAATGTAAGTGTCTGTGTGTGCATGTGTGTGTGTGTTGTATAGGGAACACATGTAAAAGATAAGGACGCAAAATAATTTAAGATAATGCCCCATACACCAGGTCAGGTGGTGATGTAGGGGAATATGTAAAATCCTGACACCTTGTGTTCAATTAAAAAAAAAAAAAAAAAAAAAAAAAAAAAAGTTATGATAGATTGTATTGTTATCATTTTTTTTTCTGTGCTAGTTTTTGAAAGTGGCAAACATCGGATGGAATTTTTTGGCAAGCTAAAGATGGGTTGTAACATTTTTCGGTTCGAGTTTTGTAACTAAATTTTAGATTTAGAAAGATCAATGAAATGTACCCTGTTAACAAACGTACAACGGTTCTACATTTTTTGGTGTGCAAGTTTGTTTGAAAAAGCACAAAACTAAAGTAACATAGCTTTCTGGAGTGGGTGTCTAACAGAAAGAGCGAGGGAGCTAGATACATTACAAAATGTGTGTGTGCGTGTGTGTGTGTTAGAGAGAGAGATGATACAATGTGTGTGCGTGGGCAATCGGACTCCAGACATGTGTGTGTGTGTGTGTGTGCGTGTGTGTGTGAAACACTGAGAGAGATATAGAGAGATTGAGATTTTGAGAGAGAGAAAGTGAGAGAAAGGGAGAGACTTCACTACAACATGTGCATGTGTGTGAGTGAATATCTTATTTATACTTAAAATAATCAAATCAAGAGATGCAGACTTACGTAGACTTACGTTGATATTTTGGTTTATTTTGGGTATATTTTTCTTATGAAAATTCAAACCACGTCAGATTAAAAAATAACATCCATAGGAAATCCGATTTTTTTCTTGTAGAAACACAGGATTCAATTGTGTGGATACTAAATTCCGCAACTTTACTGTCATCTGTTGTGTCCTGCAAAAGCATATTTTTGTCCATCCAATTCTGTCAGCATACCATTGACTATAACTGTGGCTTAAGTTTAGACAAACATAGGAATAGAGGGGATATATATATATATATATATATATATATATATATATATATATATATATATATATATATATATATATATATAGAGAGAGAGAGAGAGAGAGAGAGAGAGAGAGAAAGAGAGACAGAGACAGAGACAGAGATAGAGATTATAAAATGTGTATATGTCTGGCAATATGTGTGTGTGTGTGCGAAACAGAGAGAGAGAGAGAGAGAGAGAGAGAAGTAACTTAGTTAAATCACACTAGAGTAAAAACAAGTTCTTACTTGGTTGTTCAATAAATAGCAGGTAATAATTATTAATATTTATCATACTGGATTACAGTTAGTTACACCATGATTTTAAAGAGGTTATTTAGTAGGTGAATATCTTTGCCATAAAATGTGAGTTTTGAAGAGATCGTAAAGTTGTTTATTCCAGTTTAGTTCAGCCAGTTTACGATTGATTATTTGATAGCACGTGGTTTCCTACCGGATAAAATAATAAAGTAAATAAATGACTACCCTTAGTGGAAGAAATTGGTAATATGGATAAAGAATAAGATACGTGAGCACACTGAGCAAGTGAGTGAAACGCGTTCTAGCGAGAGAAACGAGCAAGCCATTAGTTTATAGAACAAATCAAACAAGTTTTTAACAGAGAAGAAAGTGAGAAAAATTTAACTCCTATTAAGCATGACAAACATGGTTAGCAAGCTAATAATAAAGGAGAATAAAGCTGAAGTTACAGAATCTTGGAAAACTAGACATAAATGGAGAGCAAAGTAAACAAGTTCAAGTCTAGGCCGTTTATTTCATTTGTTTAAATGCAGGAAGAGAGAATCGAACGGAGTTATAGTTCGCATAAACGCTAGTCCTGTTGAGATAAACAAGCAAGCTTTCGAGCAAATTCACAAAATGTCAGACGATGGTAATAATTTTAGACTGCAAAAGATTCATAAAAAATAAAAATGATATGATTAAGGAGATAGAACATTACAGAGGGGTTTGAAGATAGTATAAAAGCTTATTTGTTTTGATTTGGTTAAAGTCAGTATGGCAACAGTTTCAGGTTGTATGGGCTTAGCAGCTGCTAGTTTACGACTTGTAGGAATAGCAAGAGGATTTCTTATTCCATTTCTTTACTGGGTTTGATGCAACCGATTCAAACACAGAAACTGAAATAAAGTATAGAGTATTGCAATAAATAAAAAAGATGGAGATTAAACCGAACATGTTATTGAAATTAAACAAATCTTTTAGAGAGCAAACTAATACTTACTAAATTAATAAATGATGCACAATATTATGTTATTCAAATAAAAAAATAGGTTCATACAAAAAACAAGTTAAAACTTGAACATTAGATTACAAATTGATATTTATTTCCACGTTAGATTGGAGGTAATTTATATAAGTATTTATTACTTATTCATTCTAGATAAAGAACCCGAAGATGAATACAATTTAAATATCAAACAATAAAAAGATTATGAACATATTATTTTGAAGAAACCAATATTTTACTTTTTAAATGTCAAGAGTTGATGAGCGTGCAGAATCATTTACAATGACATTTGATATAGGAGATATTATCACAATTTATTACCAATAAATAGTGATTGTAAAAGAGGCAGCTATCGTAAGTGGGTCAATTGGTAACGCCTTAGCATTCACATGTAGTAATTTTCATTTGACCCAACTGGTGCAAATGATGAAAGAACAAGGGATGATACATTTATTAGGAATTACAAAAGAAAACTAATGAGTTTAATGGAAACAGGGAAAACTAACTAGAGTTCCTTAACCCTTTACTGCGCATCAGTCTGGAGGTTGAACTACCTGATTTGCAGAAGATTTATCCATGAATTCAATAATTTGGCATCCCTTTTGAGTTTACTTTTTGTGCAATAGTACTTTTCTTTATAGTGGGAAATTTGTTGTGGACATTGGATGGATATTGGGTATACTTTATTTCAGCATACAGGGGATGAAATGGTTCGTTGCCATGGCAACCAAATCCAGCCGAGAATGTGTACAAATAATGAAATATTGCATATTTATCAGTATTCATTTATATTAAGCTTACTATTCTCTTGCCACATCAGTCATGCTTCGAATGTTTTCAATTTTTGATTGAGAAAAGTGAGATTTTCTAATTATTTTACAATACCAGTTCATTTCGTTACAAATTTTATTTTATCAAACGATGAGTGAATTGTGACCTTTGAACTGTTGAGTTGAAAGTTAAATGTACCACAGTTAAACTTAAGGGTTTACTGTAAGGTTGTAACAGTTACTGTTTGTGCATTTTGAAAACGGTCAAATATTAAATAAATTGAAGTTGTGCATCGTACATGGAGTGTCTGTGCTTGTTAAGTAAAGAATTTTTTGTCCTTAAAAATGCAGAGTGATCCCCTACTTCCCTATTCCCCAGTTAATTCACTACCATCTCGTTTTAGACAAAACTCCCACCCCCTACCACCATTATAATCCCTATAACTCTACCAGCGAAGTGCAAGGAGAGAAAAAAGGTAGAAATACACACACTATACACGCAAACATACTTATATACTATCACACATGGGGTGAAAGAAGACAAAAGAGTAGGAGTGCTTACACACATACACAAACATAACCTTATATATATATATATATATATATATATATATATATATATATATATATATATATATATATATATATATATAACAGGATGGATAGAAGAACAAATACACACTTCAGGACCGGAATTAACTTACTTTTACAATCCAAAAAGTGTGTTGAAACATATACGGCATTGGTATTAATGCTGTGTGGAGTTTAGAATTTATAATACTGTTTTTCGTTTTTATCGTCCTAGATTTAATTCTCTCATAAAACGACTACTTATTGTCGCTTGTTAAACACTGGCAGAAAATTTTGTTGCAACAATATCTAGTGTCAAGTGAGGCAGATTTGGTTCTTCTGTTTGCTACAAATTTACGTTTTGCCACTCTAGATTTAGTAGACTGGATGACATTTGCTTTCCCAATGTGAAATGTTCCCTAGGAGCTGTTGAGACGAAAGTTAAAGTTACCACATTGTCAAACAAAGTCAGAATTTGGCGTGAAGCTAAGGTTTACTGTAAGGTTGCGACATTTTCTGTTTGTATTTTTTGTTTTAAAAAAACGGCAAAACTTAAGTACATTTAACTTATGCATCGTACATGGAATGTTTGTACTTGTTAAGAAAACAATTTTTCTGTCTGTGAAAATACAGAGTGACTCTAGTCCTATGGAAAGAAATGATACGTAAGATTTTGTTTAGCAATAGCTGTGACTTGTTTTTACCTTTACATTAAACTTTGGATATACTTTTTTGTGCGAAACGAAAGATTGACAGAGAAAGTACAATTTTATCTTCGATTTTGAAAACAGCAAAAAACTAAAGTACATTGAAGTTATTCATCTTGCATAGAGTATTTGTACTTATTAAGAAAATATTTTTTGTAATAACCTGTTAGCTCTCTTTCTCACAATGGGCAGCGGAGGAAACTATCACTACCACTACAGGGCTGAGCAAAGTTTATTTTCCATCCACTTGTCCTGTACAAGTTGTTTCAGAAAATTCACTTATCCCACGTACCATTTCACTTGTCCCAAATTTAAATCACTTGTCAAGATTTGATGAGATGTTTGCACTTTAATCCACAGGAAGAACAAGCGAAATAATGTATAACATATTTATTTCTTAAAAGAATTTAATTTTTCAAAAACATAGGTTGATATTATATATTTTCTTACATCAGAAGTTTTCAGTTTTCCATTGTCCATGTATCTTTTATGCAAATTTCTTGCTGCAATACGGTAGCATCAGCAATAATGGAAAGGAACTTACTGGAATTCAGACTTTACCTAAGTGCACAGGCATTGTAAGGTCCAGAATCGTCATGAGATTTGATTGGTTTAATCCTGAATTTTTCAGTTCCATTGACAAATACACTCGTTGAATTTCCAACATGTGCCAGTTTGGAATATTGTTCGCAATAACTGCAAGGCATTTCTGTTTCTGAGTTAATGAATTAAAGCCAGGGATAATTATCAACCCAATGTCACTGCAAATTTCTCAGTCTCTTAGTAGTGCCATATTTGACATTTTTTGTTGCCACCGCGTCTGGCTTATGTTTCTTTGGAAAAATAGATACCTCACACTCAGTGGCAGTCTTACGTTTTACCCCTCCACTTTTACATTAATCTCCGACTCTTCCTTTTTAACTTCCTTGAAAAAAATAGTTTAGTAAACTCATTTTAACCACATAGTGAATACTAACTTGCTTGACAACTACTTCTAAAGAGATCAAAAAATATATTGTGTCCTTTAAATATGAACCGAGACAGCTCCTTAATTAGCGGAATTGTTTCGCTTCAAACGCAATATCGGACATGGAAGTTAATCATCTGTGTAATCAATTAAAAATTAAAGAATCATCACTGCCATTTAATCAGTTCATAAAGGGAACCGACACTAATTTCGGTAAAGTGCCTTTCTTTAATTTCATTGGATTGATTCGCTGGATTAAAATCATATGGTGAGTCGTTCGTGAGGATCTGGTTTAAGAAAACACAACACAAGGAAGCAGTTTAAAACACTGCTTATTAATCATATCGGCTTTATATTCTCTCACGTGTTTTGATTGGCCAATAATTTAGTCGCTTAGCCCAATATGCGGTCAAGCGGTAATATAACGTGCGCATATGCAATAGTTATCAATGACCACCGGTAGGTGTGATACTGAATGTAAATAAATACACGGATTGGGGTAGAATCAAGCATTCAGTCCGCCCGGAGGACATGAACGGCCAGATTTAGGTAGATAAAGTTATTATGGCATGAAAATAGGCACTTGCACGACTTTTTTTAAAAAAAAGGCAAAAAACACTTGTCCCGGACTTGCGACTTGTAAAATGTTACTTGCCCGACTTCGAAAATAAATAGTCCGGGACGTCTGGCTAAGGGATTTTGCTCAACCCTGCGCTACAACAACTTGGACGTGGTAAAGGTGTAAGGTAGTTACAGCTGATGTTGTCGAGTCCATAATGTTTTCAAAACCCAACGGCCCCTAGATCTCTTGGAAAAGATATAATACTCAAATGCTTGTCAAGTTAAAAAACAACAAAAAAAAAAAAAACAAAAAAAAACCCAAAAAAAAAACAAAACAAACAAACAAAAAACAAAAGCAAACAATCAAATCCTTCCTTTATAAAATGTGTTTGTTTGTATGTGAGTGTTTATGTGTGTTATCTTATCCATGCTAAGAAAAACCACAAACAAATCAAGACATAGAAATACTTACGTTTGTTTTGGTATATTCTCGTAAATATAAATCACAATATAATTTCAAAACACAAAATCATAATATCAAATAATCGAGAGTGGTAGGTTTTAAATCGATGAGTAAATATGCTTATGGTAATTGAGTGGTATCGTCATAAGAATAATTTAGCCATGGTGTTCCTAACTATTTTGTGAAAATTTGAACTTGCGATTTATCTCTTTGACTTATAAAAGCACCACGTATTGAGCATTGAGACTGATTTTGAGTAATGTAAATAATACTAGCATTACGATTATGTTCTTTTCGTGTAAACCAAAGTTTAATTACTTCTTCGTCTTCTCCTAACATGTCATCGAAGATGACAAGTGTGTTTGACATGAGTCAGAGAGGAACACGTTCTATAAACGAAATGGATTGCTCCTTGACTTTCTTCAAGTATCGTGTAAGAGGAGTGTCACACTTTGTAACACCACACGATACGTTGGGATATGTGTTCGATCAAACGTTTGACAGATTCGGTTTTCCCTGAATCACTCAGTCCAGCAATGACCATGTTGAAGAAGTAGCGAGGATTCCCAACTCTGAAGATCTGATTTTTTGTTAATCAATTTGAGAACGGAGGATGCAGCCATAACTCTCTAGTACTTTTAATTATTCTGAAACAATCACCAAGAACACAAGACATTTTATACATGTTTGATTTTTTCATCGTATAAGATATATTTAGTTTTAAAAAAAACACAGTTCATGTTTTTTCTTTCACGGCACAATAAAATTTGTTAAATTAAAAAAAAAAAAAACACACAACAAAGTTCATATTTTCTTCACGATGCAGCAAATTTACATTTCAAAAAACAAAGTTCATGTTTTTTCCTTTATGGTGTAACAAAAGCGTATTTACATTTTAAAAATACAAATTATGGTGCATTCATGGTGCAAAAATATTTACTTTTCAATAAACAAAGTTCATGTTTTCTTCATGGTGCAGCAAATTTACATTTAAAAAACACAGTTCATATTTTTCTTTAATAGTGCAACAAATTTACATTAAAAAGCAAAACAAAACAAAAAGATGTTCCTGTTTTTTTTTCTATCAGTCACACACACACACACACACACACACACACACACACACACACACACACACACACACACACACACACACACACACACACACAACATTGTTGGCATAATCAGTCAACTCTTGTTTCCAAGTGTCGAATCCAAGACTTTTCCAGTCCTTCCAGTCGTAAATCTGTTGGTGTATCCAACTAGCAACACACACACGTCTTGGTAAACATGAAGACTATACACGGGGGTAGACTTGTATTCATCACTAATCATAGCACTTTTAACACAATAAGTTTTTGTGTGCACAGATAAAGCTTTGGTGATATGCCTTTACATGTACTGTTCATACATTTACCACAGAGAATCTGCCGGTAAACGAAATCCAAGTAATGTAGTCACTACATACACACACGACACGTAGTCCAAAATTCAAAGAAATCGTGTCGTATTGTGGAATCAGTTCTTGGTAATCTAGTAAACGGTGTCATGCACTTCCTTCCATGGAATTTGGTGTAACACTGATGACAGCAGTCGTGGGATAGAAAGCTTTATAACGTGTTCGCAGTTTATCGTATCTGACGATTTGAACGTTTTAAAAATAATCAATCTTTTTTTAACATACAGATATCGATGATTAAAAAGTCCATGCCATTTCGGATTCAGTTGTTCTTGGCGTTTCACTTCAATCTGTAATGTGCTCTTTCAAACGGTCCATTTACAAAAATGCAATTCCTTGCCACACTAATTATATCCACGTAGAGTTTTGTGTCTGTCATGGTCTTTCCTGAAAATCAGCCTTCTTATAATTTTCAGAAAGCAACAGTTTAAAAATATTGAAATAATTGGTGGTTTGCGTTTCACTTGAATCTGTACTAAGCCTCTGTAAATGCGTACTCGCAGCTCAGGAGGTAAACTACGAATCCTCTCCTCTTCTAAAGTATCCAAGAGAGTTATATTCTGGACCAACCAAGGGAAGGTAGCGACAGCACGGAGACCATCTGGAATGTTCAAGGTAAGCTGTATCTTTATACTCCCATTTCTGAAGTTCTACAAAACAACTGAAACACTGTACTTGGTCTCATTGTCCCAAAAAGACAAACCATACTCTGGCTACAAATTTGGGACTCTGTCCTTCTAGGTATTTAGGCTATTTCTTTTTGAACGTCTGGAATCGACTGTCAAAATGACAATAGCCAGGCAAAGCCACAGGAAACGTGTATTCTTCTTTGATGTGTGATTCTCGATGAACTTGTGGTATCGAAGCTGATTTGTTAGTGCATGGATGGAATCCACCGATGGGCACACGAACGGCATCGCTTTCGATAGTGGAGCGGCAAGGTCCTTTTGCATCGCTTATGTCGCAGGATACAACATCACTGTGGTCGCAGGGCTCAGTATCGCACTCAGTTTGATTCAACTTTGAGTCGGTGGGTCCATCACACTGTTTCTGTGTCGAATTCATCATTATCGGCGAGCGTCTGTACTCACAATGATATTTCTGCCTTGGAACTGTCTCCTTTTTATATTGGAGATCGGTGTGTCCGTATGGTAACCTGTTGTGATCGGGAAGTCGCACTCGTTTCTCGTAGACGATCACTTTTTCGAAGGGTTGACTGACGATTTAATGATCTGACAAACGTGCAATATTTTGAGGATCCACTGTTTTGACACGAAAGTCTTGATCTTGACTGGACTTTAAAGTTTCTTTTAAGACGTCAAAGTTTATCCCTTGACTGGAACGACTGTTCAGTGTTAGTCCTTTTATTTTAAATTGGTATGAAGTTGTCCTTGCTTGTCTTGGCACTGGTAACCGTAAGATTTAGGTCCACCACTTTTAAATCTCAAAATAGTCGGTCCACGCTCCGAAATCTTCGTCTTCGATGTGTGGGTGATAGCCTCCAGGGCGATTTATGTACAAGCAACTATCGCCGTCAAAGTAAAGGACTCGGTCTACTAAAGGTTCCAGAAATGGAATACAATTTATCACTGGCATGGGCTGTCACATAAGCAGTAATGATGTCATTGACAAACTCGTCAGGTGGTGCACACTCTGGGACTTCTTAATTCACCAAGATTAAATCATCACGCATGATTTCCACATATTCAACGAGTTTTCCTTTACCGCCGATGAGTTGAAAGTATCGACTTGGATCTACCAAGTATTCGGTCTCTGGCAATATTGGACGTTGAGTCAGTTTTCAGCATGACTTTAGAAAACGATCGTCTTCCTTCGTTCTGTTCGACGTGTTCCAAGGTAATGCCTTCTAGCGATTGGTACCGTTCTTTGAATTCATCTTTGTCTTCTGGTGTGTGACACCAAGAACGATAGCCGCTAGCTTCTTGCTCTAGTTTCAGAAATTCGTTGAAGTTGCCTGAAATAATCCCTAGACTCGAGTTGTCGTCCTGTTGGTATAGTTCTGTGGTAGGAAAGTGCTAAATTTTCGTACAGTTTTAACAAACGGTGTCCACGATCGAAAGCATAAAACAATTCAACACTCACCCATGTGCCTGTTAAGGCGCGTTCTTGGTCCTTGGGGCGACAAGGCTGTTCTTGATTACACGTGTCAGCACACGTACGACATAAAAGGAAACATCAGTTTTCCGAGGTAATGATGAGGTACAAGTTCGTCGGTGGAAGAACTTTACATTTGATCAAATCTTCGTATTGGCGAATGTGTTCCGCGTTGATATGTTCTGTCAAACTTTCAGGGTGACATGTGGGGAATCGAGAATATGTACACACCCAAGGATACAACGAACACACATCGATGTATTTGATTCGTTCTCCTTGAGATTCGGGAATTACGTACAACAAGCGCGTAGCAGTGGTCGGACCCCCAAATCAACTGTCGCGTGGACTCAAAGGTTCGATGTTCACCACATCGTACTCTTTGACGATGCGTCAACAGTCTGTATCTGTTTTGAAACGTCGACTGTAGTCGTGTTCCCACATTTCTATCATTTGATATCCTTGATTTTCTAAACTCTGGTGTAGTTAGTATGTTTTGTCGTGCAACTCTTTCATGGTGAACTTTGACAAACGATTTCTCAGGTCTCTTTGAGGAGAACAAGTGGGGCATCCATGAAATAAACATCCCTGAAATTTCTACACGATCTGTGGGTTTTCTAAATCCCAACCATCCACGGAAAGGGTTTCGTCAATCGTTTCGAGCATGTTGTATCCACTTGTCTTGAATTTCTCACAAGCAATGTAATCAACGCAAAGTTTTGGCTGAATATCGAGGGCAGAAAGATCGAATGGATTAAGGTGGCACGATGGCTATTTAGTTCTCGGAGGCATCAACTTCTTTCGGTACACTAATTCACCCATTTTGGTATGGTAGAAGCTTCCTTCAAAAGATCGATACATCCGTGATGTATAAATAATTGCCGAAATTTGCCACAACAACGTCGTAAAATGTCCACATCGGATAGACAATATTTCAATATTTCTTCCTGAAATCCAAAAAGGTCTGAAGAGTGAGTTTGGCACCAAGCGTAGAGAGCTTCTCGTTGTTCTGTACGCATATCGTTAGGGTCGTAATCATGAACTTCATGCGGGAACACGACGCGTTGATTTGCTTCGGTTTTGAAAAAATGTGGAAAATAGCCTCTGTCCATTTCTGTCAGTCCAAACGTTTTATGCATTCTACCCAAAGGCATAGCTACTCATGGAATCTTTCAATTGTACTTTCCTACTTTCGTGTAAATGCTTTGGGCTCTGTTCATGGTGAATGTTGGAAATTAGGTTCCTTGTTCTGAATAATATTTCAAAAGAAAGTGTCCGTCGTATCCCAAGAAGTTGTGAGCAATTACTGCAGCTGTACTTTCCTTAACAACGTACTTCACTCCAAGTGTTATCGGTGGGGTCTAAACTCCACTCAGCAAATTCATAAAGATTACGAGAGCCACGAAATATCTCTTCACGTCCCTTTCAAATTACGCTAAAATTCTGACATTAAAAAAATAAAGATTTTTGATTGCAGACGTCACAAGCGCGATGGACCACACAAAAATGAGGAATGTCAATTCCAGTCTCTTAACAACATTCAAAGTAAAAAAAGATAAAATCCACACGATGGTCCTGTTTATTTTTATTGCTCTGGTCGTCATTCAATATTTCCTCGGGTTCGTTGTCATATCTTTGAATATAACATTGATGACCCAAATCGACGGCTTGGCTGCAAAAACGACATCGTTTCTAACCTGTACAAACGTAAAACCTTTTGTTATTAGTACGATTGGAACAAGTGGAACGCACTGTGAATAATTCGCAAGCACTTTTCTGTTCTTAGAATTGTTTCATGCCATGTCGCTCGTAGCAAGTTCGACTGACGAATGGTCGCTTGCAAGGTGAGCATCGAATCCTTTCTTGTCCTTCAGGAGTGCAAGATCTGGACGCTGAATATCTCTCTCCAAAATGAATATAATGAAATCCTTGGTCGATGCATAATTTGATAGTAGTAATAGCATTGAAATGATCTTGGTGGTGATAAACATACATGTATTTTCAACACATTTATTGAAAGGGTACACTTTCAACGTATAACGAGGGGCCAGTACGTCTTGTAGTTTTTGCTTTTTGCATTTCAGGAACTACACGCACAATCTCTTTGGAAATGCTTGCTTGTTCCAAAATATTTTCTGCTCCTCTTCGTTGTTTGGCTCTGTCCGATTGACTAATGCTTTTTCATAATCTTTTCCATTCTGCTGTATCGTTCTTCTCTACATAAGTTCGAGCAACCATAATGTCACGGGCACAACACATCTGATCTTGATGGTTGTTAATCTGGATATTTCATTTGGTGCTGGGAAATTGATCCACCGATAACTCTTTGCATTGTCCACTGCTGCCCCTTGGAGGTGAAATGTGTGTCATGTGAAGAGTAGATTTTCCATCGGTCATATCAAACTCATCATTTGATAATTGGACGTGTTGAATTTTGTGCAAGAGTGACCTAAATTCAATCCAGACAGGAGATTTCAAACTGTCGTGAGTGATGGATCTTGATCTTTATCTTGGCACTGTCGTTTCAATTCCTCTGACATTGACTTCATTGAGCAGGTAATGAACACAGCTGCTTCCACTGCCGGAACCTGAGACTTGATCGCTTTAAATTTGACCGTGTACATGTAAACAGTCGTTCTGATGTTTCTGGAAGTAACTTTTTGGGTTGCTCGAATGTGCAAATAATCTTCAAGGGTTACCAAACGATTTCATTTCTTGGCTGATCTTGACTATCTCGATTTAGTGGAGGTAGATGGTGTTGGATCAGGATCACTGATCTCCTCTGTAAAATCGCTCAGATGAACTTCTGCTAACACTTCGCTCATAACGACGTTGACGCTTGGCTTCTGGTGATGATGAGTGTTGATTCAAGTGTGATTTGACTAGGTTACCGCTCTTTGCATATATATATATATATATATATATATATATATATAGAGAGAGAGAGAGAGAGAGAGAGCCCCATACCTAAGAAAATACACTCATGCAGTATCGTCTGTAAGGATGGAAGAGCCATAACAGATCACACTTCTGGTCAGTGATTTACAGACAGTCATTCGAAAGTATACTTCCAACAAGACTCTATAGTAAATCCAGATTACTCCTCTCCAGATAAAAGTCAAGATACCTCCTGTGTCTGTCAAGAGAAAGGACATTGGGCTCCAGAATGTCCAAAAACGTCAAAGAAAAGAAACCTCCAAGAGAGGAGAAAAGAGAGACAAAAGTAGAGATATATGTTATCAATGTCAAGAAAAAGGACATTGGCCTACAGTGTGTTCCAAGAAAAAAAAAGAACAAGAAGAAGGAGCATTCAGAAGCAGAGGAAGAACCCATTCCTGTGAAGACATTTAAAAAGGTAAGACAGGCAGAAGAAACAGCAGAAGAAGAACCCATGTTAGTGAAGAAATTCAAACAGACAAGACAAGCAGAAGAAACAGCAGAAGAAGAATACATGCCAGTGAAGAAAATCAAAACAGAAAGACAGTATTAAAGAACAACAATGGACTTTTGTGATGTGTTTTGAAATTTCATTCTGATTTTTATTAGAAACAATATGTCAAAAACGTAAGTATGTTTGCGTATATAGTATATATATTTCTCTTTTTTCCCTCCCCTTCCGCATCACTGTTAGGGTTATAGGGATTATAAGGCTGGTAGTTTTGTCTATAAGGGGATGGTAGGGAGGCTATAGAATATAGTGATATATGGGATGGCTCTGCATATCTTAAGCATAAAAAGTTCTTCTTTTAACAAACACAGACATTCTTTGTACGATGCACAACTCCAATGTACTTTAGTAAAAACACAAACTGAAAATGTCAAAACCTTACAGTAAACCTTAGCTTCTGACTTAGTTTGACAGTGTGACAAATTTAACTTTTGTCTCAACAGGTCCTGGGTAACATTTCACATTGGATAAGCAAAGTTCAGTCAGTGTACTAAATCTAGGGTAGATTCATGCCAAATTCTGACTTAGTTTTGACTGTGGCAAATTTAACTGTTGCTTATATTCATGTCATATTTCACTCAACGTACTAAAAAAAAACCGCCACGAAAAACAAAACAACAACAAAACAACAACCCTTCCCCCACCCCAACCAAAGAAAAAACAAACTAACAATAAAAGAAAACAAAACACAAAAAAAACTTTTGCACTGAAATGAAATCACATTGGAAAAGGTTAGTCAGTTTACTATGTCTAGGCAGGCGAAACATAAATTTGTAACAAACTGAAGAACCAAAAAACAAACTAACAATAAAACAAAACAAAACACACAAAAAAACTTTTGCACTGAAATGAAATCACATTGGAAAAGGTTAGTAAGTGTACTATATCCAGGCAAGCGAAACATAAATTTGTAACAAACTGAAGAACCAAATCTGCCTCACTTGACACTGGATATTTTGCAACAAAACGTTCTGCCAGTGTTCGTCAAACGACAATAGGTTACCGTTTAGCGAGAGAATTAAATCTAGGACGGTAAAAACGAAAAACAGTATTAAAAATTCTAAATCCCTAAAACTTCCCTACCATCCCCTTTAAAACAAAACTAACACCCACTACCGCCATTATAGTCCCCATAACCCTACCAGTGAACTGCAAGGAGAGAACAAAGGGTAGAAATATACACGCTATACACGCAAATATACTGGCACACTATCACACTCAGAGTGAAAGAGGAGAAGAGTAGGAGTGTCCACACATAGACAAACGTCCTTATACACAATCATATATGGAATGAAAGAAGAGAAAAGAATAGGAATACTTACACACTTACACAAACATATCTTTACATAGACATTAAACAGAATGGGGAGAAGAACAAGCGCACATTTAAAGACAGGCATTAGCTTACTTTCAGAATCCAAGAAGTGTGTTAAAGCATATCCGACATTGACATTAATGCTGTATGGAGCCAAGCGGCGTTTAACTTTCTTTATAAGTGGATAATAGAGAAGTTACAGGGGGATAGCAAAGTTAGTTTTGTTAATGAGGGATTTAAATTCTATTTTATGCCCCTTTTTTAGCATCCTATCCTGTGTGATCAGTAGATGAGTTGGTGTTGGTCACTAAAACGGCGTGTTGACAAATAAATGTGGGGCTTTGGATAGTAATTTTGAGGATAATAGATAGTATATGACTGTGTGGTAGTCAGTCAGAGTGCATGTTAAAATTATGGATGTTTCTAACATTATGTTTTCCCTTGTCACCATAAGGCCCATCCAAAAGCATTTATAACGACGAGAGGAAGGTTAATATTAAAAATTAACATTACATTTCCCCTTGTCGCCATTCAGGCTCATACTGTAAAAACCTATGGACGTTCTTATCATTACGTTTTCCCTAGTTGCCATAGAAGCCCACAATGTTAAACCTATGGACTAACAGCGTAATGTTAAATTTCCATTGTCGCCAATGCGTAATATTAGTTTGCCATTGTCGCCATAGAGGCTTACAATGTTAAACCTATGGACTAAAGGCATAATATTAAATTCCCGTTTGTCGCCATAGAGACCCGCAATGTTAACATATGGACTGACTTTAAATTCCCCATACCGTCCTATTTGATGTCGACGTAATGTTAAATTCCCATTGTTGCCATAAGTCCCACCCATACCGTCCTATTTGATGTCGACGTTATGTTAAGTTCCCATTGTTGCCATAAGTCCCACACGGCCTATGTTAAATTCCAATTGTCCCTATAACCACCCATCGTGTTAAACCTGTGGACATTTTACCATTTCCCCACGTAGCTATAAATTCTAAAAATGATGACCAAATGTTAAATTGCTATTGTTGCCATATCATCCCACTGTACTACTCCCACTACAGTACTCATGAGATAAGTTGGTCTCAGTCTATTTTGAGTAAGCGAATTTTCATAAAATGAGGCAGTGTTAGAAAACATAACATGCGAAGAAGTCACATACTGATCCTCTTGGCACATTCAGAACTAGTTCCGCTGGGGTTTGGGTACAATACCATTTACTTGTATTGATGAGAGAAGTTTTCCCTTATTGAATTTGAGAAAACGAATTTTCTCAAATGAGAAACAAGTTGCAAGAAAGCGGCGTGGACCGCTATTACAAATTCCCAAATGCACATTCTGGCACACTCAGAGTTACTTCCGATACAACAAAGACAAAGCTGGGTTCATCACATATAAGATGTTATAAGTAATATACATAAGATGCTGGTCTCAGTTTAATACGAGAAAAATAATTTTCCCTAATTAGATAATATTAGCAGATGTTAGGAGACATACTGTTTGAAGAAGTCCCATACCGATCTTCCTTGCACGGTCAGAGCCACTTCCACTGGGTGTGTGGTAAATGCACTGTTTCATTCTATTGATAAGAGAATTGTGTCCTTATACAATCTGTGGAAACGAATCTTCTCACATGAGAGACAAGTTGCTGCCAAGATATGTGGACCCCACCCAAAGTTACCATATGTTCATTCCTGGCACACACAAGGCCACTTCCGGTACAGAATAAACAAAAGTGGATTTTCACACACACACACACACACACACACACACACACACACACACACACACACACATATATATATATATATATATATATATATATATATATATATATATATATTCAAAATAAGAAATATTTTAAAGATAAATTGGTATTACTCTAATATGGAAATAATAAAAAAAAGCATTTTCACCTATGAGACAGTATAGGTATCGGACCACTAATTATTTGACAGCCAGGGAACCAGTCTCCTGGTGGGGGAATAACAAATAGAGTACTAAATCTTCTGAGATGCGCCCGTTGGGTAATAAATGGGTTCAATTTTGTTCCATTATTAATTTAACAAACCATGTGTGGTTTGCATGCCAAGCTAATGAAGAACTTATTTATATTTTCTGATATATAAACATTAAGTTCCATGGGAAATTAATTAGTGGTCCGATCCCTTTGGGTAGTGTGTGTATCCATGACAACCACGTGCATCTCAGCATCCGTTTCAGTATCACTGGTTCATTTAAAAGAAATTATAGTAAAATGGATCGTTTTTGGCGCAATTTAGAGCAGATACTACTGAAAAAGCAATGAATTATGGAAAACACAAGCATGGTTGTGTAATTTGGCTTAAGAAACCTGAAAATCTGGCTATGGGAAGCATAAAGTTAGGTGGGTTGATGGCACTATTTCCTTTTTAACTGTACACAGATTTTCATATATGTTAAAAAGAAGAATTACACCTGACTTAGTGCATAGAATGGATGAGAGAAATCAATCTCTTAATGTTAGTCATTTGTGTCATGAAAAAATGCGTGTGAACATTGACCATTTAGTTTTGAAACCCCATTCTATCAATAGAGAGATAGATCACTGTAAAAACCAGGGACTGTGTACAAAATGCCACAAATACATCTGTTTAATATAATGGATCTTATTCAAGGTAAATCTTTAATACTCTTTTCATATTTAGGTCTTAGTTTCTTTCTAATATTACATAACTCTCTGCCGTTTGCATAATTCCTCTCCTCTTGATATTTCTCATAGAGTCTGAATAAAAGTGCTCTCTTTTCACATTTATTATGTTGTATGCTTTCTTTTTCTTGTAAAATGTCTTTTCATTAGTATGTTCTCTTTGTCTTCAGTTGCATAGCCACACTGGAGTTTGCTGCTATGGGGCACCCATAAACTAGGCACAGTTTCACCATATACTCCCTAGGGTCATTGTTGACGTAATGTACTGCGCAATGACATTGTGCAAGGAAATTCCTCATGAATGTTACATTTCGAGGTAACTTCTTTGAATAATTGTATTTACACTTTCAGACTTTTTGTGCATTAGTGTTGAGATATGTTTTCTGAATTGTCATTTTTCCCAGCCGGTAGTTAACAAGCATTCGCATCATTGATTCGGTATGTCTAGAGTTTACTATTCTAAATGTGCCAGGCGAGTATGAGCTTTTAACTACTCAGTTTTCATTTTCACCAGTGCAAACATATGACTTAGTCTTGCAAAGGTATGATCACTCTGATAACAGAGCACTATGGCATTTACTGCTTTTGACATGGCTCCTCATTATTATAGAAGTATCCCCACAGTATTTCTGAAAGTCAGCATTGAACTCTGCATAACAGCACATGCTCAGGTCTATCGCAAAACTGTTTCTCATCTTCTCGCGTTCAACTTTGTTTTTTCCTGGCATCACATTTGTAAGTGCATTAGACTTTTTAACGACGTCTCCCATTCCAGGCTCCCATCGTACATTGGACATGTTCTCTTGTGTTCTATGAACACCGCATTCCAAAATTCTTCATTTTTCTTGATCTGCACCCGACCGGACATGAACATTATGAATGTATTACCCTTTTTGTTACACAGAATCTTACATTTATCATATTTTATGTTGTCGCGTGCTTTTTAAATGCATTAATTTCTTATTTACAACTCTGTGTATCAAAGTATTAGTTTCCTTGGATAGGTTAGCTCCTCTAGTCCATTATTTGAGAATGAGCTAACATCTTCATTGTAACAAAATCTGAACTTTAACAATCAAATGGTATTTGTATTCTAGTATATTGCAGCTAGAAATCATGTGAAGAGATCTGCCTCTCAGAATATATGGTATTTGTGCACATATTTTGTCTGATACATTTTTAAAAATGAAGTTTTACCTGTTAATCATTGTTCTTTTCACTTTGCATTACTTTCCTCCATGAATTATGTAATGAAAACTAGTAAAAGGAATTTATTGATAATGTTTCTTGTAACATTGAATAATGATGCATTTCTATTTACATCTTTTGTTTGGAGTCACTGGCATGCAGATCAGCCTCTACATTTTTGGTGTGAGTTGGCCGTAGGAATTTGTACAAAACTGAAACTTCCTCTTTCTCAATACCAAAGTGTGAACTTGGTCTTTTTGTGGCAATATTGTACTTGTCCTCTGAAAGTCTTTTATATAGTGTTTTTGTGACATCACTCTCTACAGTTTCCTCACTTGTTACACCCTTATTATGATGAAGAATATTTCCTGGCATGAAGTGAAACTTTCTCGTATTAAGACAACTTTTGGTTTTTGTCTTTACTTTTGGCATTGCTGACACAGTAATATAACTGTAGTTTATGTTTTGAGTTTCAAAGTGTGAATTCAGTACCTGCTTAGTTCTGTTAGAACTACATTCTGCACTGTTTATATTGTTTCTTTACATCAATGGAAGCTAGTATCTATTTACAATCTGGCCAGACTCGCATTTGGCCTCATTTTCCCGACCTCTACATTTATAAATGTTTCATGTGACAACTGATGAAAAATAAAATGAACCTGTTAGGTGCCATAAACACTTCTTAAAATACGATTCAAGAAAACAAAATCTCCATTTAAGGAAATTTTAGGCAACCAAAATATGATCTTTGTACCAGAAATTGATGAAAATACGGGGCTGTGTAATTTGATATCTCTTATTACAGAATGCTTATAGATGGATATTTCATTCATGCCTATCTGTATAGCAGATACACAGGAAATAAAGAAAAACAAACTTTTAAAACACTGCCTTTATTCAGTTATCTACATCTGTAATATATGAACACGATAAACATTCTTGAAATACATCATTCATTCTTATCATCTATAGGCATTACACAAGTGTTCATTATTATCATTTAGTGCACTTAGAATATCACCCAAGTTAGTATAGTACATACTTGGTGCCTAAGGTTGTCAATATACAAAAATAACAAAAATGTATGTTTGGTATAGGTATCGGACCACTAATTATTTTACAACCAGGGAACAAGTCTACTGGTGGGGGGAATAAAAAACAGAGTACTCAATCTTTTGAGATGCGCCCATTGGGTATTAAATGGGTTCAAGTTTGTTCCATTATTAATTTCATAAACTTCAATCTATGTACTATAGTTGACAACAAAATATTTACTTTTATTTTGATATCCTGTATTTAATTTCCTACTGACAAAATAGCATATGGACTCTTGGTGCAAGGCTATGTTATCAGGACAAACCAGGGAGCCCCTCTGTATAGCATCACAAGACACAAAAACATGCTGCGAAGCACCTGTTTTTCTAGGCTGAAAAATGTGTATCTAACTCTAATGAATGGAACCATGTGTGGTTTGTATGCCAAGCTAATGAATAACTTATTTTTATTTTTTAATATATTAACATTAAGTTCTATGGGAAATGAATTAGTGGTCCGATCCCTATATTCAAGTCTTAGGAGACATAATATATGAAGAAGTCCTATGCCGATCTTCTTATTATAATCAACGCTATTTCCGCTGCAATTGGAGTAAAAGTATGGTTTGATTGTATTGATGAGAGAACGTTGACCATACACAAATTGAGAAAACAAATTTTCTTATATTCCTGGCACACTCAAAGCTACTCTTGCATCGTATACTTTCCAAATATAGTTAAACATAGTATGATGTAATTTTTATCAAATAAGCGGTTCGTTTTGTCCACGTCATTTCTAATGATAGATCCTAATTTCTGCGCTTGGAAATCTGTTAGTTGTGGTTTGGGTGCCTAGGGCAAAAACCAGGGGCGAATGTGTATGTGTGTGTGTGTGTGGGTGTGTGGGTGTGGGTGTGGGTGTGTGTGTGTGGGTGTGGGGGACCACACACAAAAAAAGAAGAAAAAAAACTTATGAAAACAACCAGAACGTTTCTTACAGTCAGTTTTCTGTACAGTCAGATGGTTAAAATTATGCCCTGGAAACGCGTAAAATGCAGGAGCTTCCGAGGGCTTCGCCTCTGGGTCCCCACCTCTTGCCTACTTGTTTAGGCTCCCCTCCCGCAAATGATATGTTTGGGTCCACCTCAGAAAACATTCATGTTACACTGTAGACAAAATAGGAATCGGGCTTAATGTTAGTCACTTGTGTCTTTGATTAATACAACAAAAATTTGAAAGAATATAAAAAAAACGATTATATCTGAAAGAAACATAGCCAAGAGCTATTAATGTTTATACTCGAATTGTACAATTTAGCAGAAATTTTCATAAAATATATATACCATGTCCCACTGTAGGAAACGTTCGATATAGTATGCACCTCAATATGTAATTTCAGAAAAAGAGTTTCAAATGCCAGTCCGCAGATTCAGATTCTTCATCGACTGCCCATATTTTATCGGATCCAACACCTCATAAGCGATCATCCTTAAGCAAAACGGCTATGTAACTGTCGGCCCGCAAGGCATTCTCACATTATAGCCTTTCTGCTGTATCTTCTCATATCACACTGAACAATTAGATTCTACATTTTACCACTGAAATCTGATTGAAATCCATAAGATATCCCTCATTACATTATTTATTGCATCGTTCAGAGAAAGAATATTTTTTAAATATCAGTTTTATAAACATGTAGTGTTTAATTTTGAGATTCAAAAACAGAATGATATATATGGCGTTTACATGTTTCAGAAACAGAAGGATATATGGCGTTTACATGTTTCAGAAACAGAATGATATGTGGCGTTTACATGTTTCAGAAACAGAATGATATGTGGCGTTTACATGTTTCAGAAACAGAATGATATGTGGCGTTTACATGTTTCAGAAACAGAATGATATGTGGCGTTTACATGTTTCAGAAACAGAATGATATGTGGCGTTTACATGTTTCAGAAACATAACAAAATAAATGTTAGGATGAAGTGTTTTAGTATACTGAGTTAAAAGCAGCAGTAAATTAAACATAATACAAAATGAATGGAAAAGTAATTATTAATGTTTGTAGCATTTTTACAAATTAGTTTGATACCCCGAGAACGTAGTCACATAATTACAATTATTAGTTGCACCAGACGAACTTTTGATTGAACTATACCAAGATAAAATAATTAGTCGTTTATTTCAATGCTCCGTATTAGTGGAGATTAAAAGCAATCGCTACATTTGTGTCTTTATGATTTTTTACTACCCAGTTTCATTTTAATTGACGAAACCTTTTTAGGTGGGTTCTGATATACATTGCAGCTTTTAAATGAACACCACAAAAATGTACTCTACCTAATAAATAAGAAATAAACACTGAAATTTTAATGGGTGTGATACCGGTCGTAATAGCTCCTTGTGACTGAGTACCCACAATTTTTGTAATTTAA
The DNA here is from genome assembly GCA_029931535.1 of Margaritifera margaritifera. Classification (NCBI taxonomy): domain Eukaryota; kingdom Metazoa; phylum Mollusca; class Bivalvia; order Unionida; family Margaritiferidae; genus Margaritifera; species Margaritifera margaritifera. Next base: position 270,738 of record JAQPZY010000811.1, read on the forward strand.
AGCGACATTAAAACAAGTATGAATGGTAGAAGTGTACAAAAACTGTACATGGTTCTAGAATCAGTTTTAAGATAAGACGCAAATATATGGTATAGAAACATTTCGAGCGTTTACTAAAAAGGATCATAATGCAAAAGCTAACTATATCTCCACTGAATAATATAATAATATATCACATTACTTTTTGCATCATTTGTTTGCAAAAACTATCAGTCCTGTTTTTCATAGAGAATATGTTGGACAATGGTATTTGCTGGGTAAAAGTGATTGGAGCATTCTGTGCCAAACAGGCCGCAAACTAATATATGAAAACACCACGGTCACCTGCGTTGGTTTGTTGAGGTATTTCCTCTAAGAATTATAAGAAAGGACATTTACTTATTTAGATGAACACTCTTTGTTTTAAGTAAGAGCAAATTTATTGCCAATTTATTGGATACTATATTATTAGAGATAAAGAGATAAATATAACTTGAGAATACATAGCAATATGGCAATGTCTGTTTCAAATGACATAACATCTGGTTGTGTGGTTTGCTAATATCAGTATGTGTGTGTCAATAATATACTGCAAACAAACTTACTTAGTCAACATATACTGAGTAGAATTGTGAAATAAAAATAAGTCAGGATTAGATATTAAGCGGTTAAAGATTAGATTGTACAAAACAATTTCATAAATTGTATCTACATTGGCCTCATTAGTAGCTGGATCAATGTCTGTTAATTGGTGTTGAGAGTTAACCTAAGAACAAACAGAGAATTGGCACAGAACTGACATATGCATAGCCAGAAAACAAATTACAAGTGCACTCGCATTCTCATAAACATAAGAAGGACATACAAATCAATTTGACCCCCTCCTCCAGTGTTCGACAATCTCCTTTTAGAAACACCCTCCCATAAAAATTTTTATTTAAAAATGTACAAGTGGTCCAGAAATTTAATCTATTATCTACTGTTGCAATCTCCTTCTACTGTCAGAAGATTTGTTTTCTAATATTTGGTGGGGCAAAGTTCTCTCATCAATAAAATAAAACTATATTTTTACCCCACTCACAGCGGAAGTTGCTTTAACTGTTTCAAGAAGATAGCTATGGGACTTCACATATGATGTCTCCTCATACCTGTTAATGCAGTATCATTTTGGAAAATCATTTTCTCATATTAAACTGAAACCTTCTTATCTTGCGACTAGTATATATCTGTGAAAACCCAGGTTTGTCATCTTTGTACCAGAAGTAGCCTTGAGTGTGCCATGATTGTGCATATGGGAAATTTGTAGTAGGGGTCCACTTCTTTTTTCAGCAACTTGGATCTCATGTGAGAAAATTTGTTTTCTGAAACTGTGTAGAGGCAAATTTCTGTTATTAATACAAGTTAACGGTATTTTTACCTGCCCCTTCCCCCTCCTCGTAGCTCAGACTGTGCCAAGAAGATTGGTATGGGGCTTTTTCAAAGACTATGCCCCATAACTCCTATTAATGTTGTCTTTTTGGGGAAGAATGGTTTTCTCATGTTAGAAACAGTTAAACAAATTACCTAGCAACGAAGGAGAGGATATTTGAAGGTGAAAGTAGTCACATATTTCCTGTTGCAGTCTATAGGCTTGCCCAAAATATAACATGTTAATTTATTAATTAACTATAAAGTTAATTAACTTTTGTTTTTCTACCATTACCTGAGAAGCGGATTTTTCACAACTATAAAGAATATGTCATATGGTCTCATATTAACATTCATGGTCTGTAGGCTTGCACAAAACAATTACTATTTAAATTTTTAATTAATTAGAAAGTTAATTAATTTTTCTTTCATCGTTACATGCGAAGAGGATCCCGCAGGACGCGGGGCGTTTAGTATGTGTACATTCCTTATATATGAATAGCCCATTTTTGATATCTCTTTACCGGAAGTAGATTTGAGTGTGTCAGAGGAATATGCATATGGGAACTTATTGTAAGGGACCACATCTCTTGCAACCACATTTTCTCTCATCTGCCAAAATTGGTTTTCTCAAATTGTGCCTGGGCAAAATCTTCTAATCAATACATTCTGACATTATTGTTTTGACTGTATCAAGAAGATCGATTTAGGGCTTCTTCATAGATAATGTCACATAACACATGCTAATTATTGTGTAATTTGGGTAAATTCGTTTTTTTCATATTAGACCGAAACCAGCTTATCTTGTGTATTTTCCTTATTTAGAGACCAGATTATTTTGTGTTTATATATGTGACAAACCTACCTTTGTCTCCTCTGAACCATAAGTAACTTTGAGTGTGCCAGGAATGTGAATATAGGAACTCATAGTGAGGTTTTATATCTCGTGAGATCACCTTGACTTTCATGTGAGAAAATGTGTTATTAAATTAGGTGGGGGCTAATTTCTTTCATTAATAGAATTAAATGATATTTTTTCCATCTCTCAGTGGAAGTAGCTTTGACTGTGCCAAAAAGATCAGTATCAGACTTCTTCATATAATATGTCTCCAAATGCCTCCTAATAATATAACATTTGTTTAATTAGTTTTCTCATATTGGACTGAGACCAACTTTTATCGTGTGTCTATTCCTTTTTTTAGCACATATATGAAAAACCAGTGTTTGTCCTCTGTACTGACAGTAGCTACGTGTGTCAGGAATGTAGTGGGGGGTCCACATATATTGGCAGTACCTTGTCTCTAATGCGAGAAAATTGTGTTTTCTCAAATTGTGTGAGGGCAAAATTATCTCATCAATACAATTAAACGGGATATTTACCCCATCCCCAGAGGAAGTAGCTATAGCTGTACCAAGAAAATCGGTATCGGTATACAGCTTGATGACTGACTATGTCTCATAACACCTGCTAATATTGTCTCATTTTGTTATATTATACTGAGACCAGCTTATCTTGTGCGTATTCCTTTAATGCATCATATATATGTGAAAAACCAGTTGGTGTCGTATGTACTGGCAGTTGCTTTGAGTGTGCCAGGAATGTGTATATGATAAATGTTATAGGGGTTCACATCTCTTTGCGTACCTTGTCTCTCGTGTGAGAAAATTCGATTTTCAATGTGTAGGGGCACATTTTTGTCACGAATACACGTAAACAGTAGTTTTACCCCACCCACATCGGAAGTAGTTTTGACTGTATCAAGAAGCTGTATTATGTTTTTGTTTAGCTGCTAGCACTGTCTCATTTGGGAAAATGTGTTTTCTCATGTTAGACTGAGAACAACTGATCTTGTACATATTACTTTTATAGTATGATTGTGACAAAATCCAGTTTGGTCTTCTCTTCATGGGAAGTAGCTTTGAATGTGCATACGGTAAGTTAAAATGATGGTCGACATCTATTAGCAGCACCTTTTCTATCATGTGAGAAATTATTTGTCTCAAATTGTGTAGGGTCAAAGTTCTCTCGCCAATACAATTAAACGGTGCGTTTACCCCACCTCCAGCGGAAGTAGGTTTGTGCCAAGAAGCTCGGAATAAGATTTTTTCATATATTATGTCTCATAACACCATGACAGTAATACTGTCTCATTTGGGAAATTTTGTTATCTTATATTAAACTGAGACCAACATATCTCGTGTCTATTCCTTATGTGACTTATATGTGAAAGACTCAGTGGTGATTAACATCTCTTTGTGGCTGATTGTCTCTCAAATGAGAAAATTTGTTTTCTCAATAGGGTATGGACAAAATTGAAGAGAACAAAATATAATCTGTTTTTGTTGATGCCTCTTCTAAATTGCATATTTTCCTTTCTGCAGCGGTTTTTTCTCGAAACAAGTCTTAACTTATGAATTTTGTTTTGAGGAATATGTAAAATAGATTTCACGAATACAGAACTCGCTGCTAACACTGGGTTCGATATTTGAATATTGAATCTCGAATATCGAACCAGCTGCTAGCGGCATATACAATGTAAAGGACTAAAAACAAACATGGGTCTTATTGTCCCAGAAACAACATAAAATAGTGTTAGACTCAGTTTTCTCCTATGAACGATTAAAAGGATTTTAGGTCGGAAAAGCTTTTAAAATTGTACGCATTTACATAACCGTCGAATGCATAGTATGCGATAGCTTAGTTTCCCAGTCAACAATGTTCTTTAATGCATTTCCTTCTTTGGCTTTATTCCGGTTGAACAAATATCTAACAAAGTTATGAGAGTTTATTTTCACCCTATGATCTGTTTCTCTTTTACAAATTATTTGTGTTCGTCAGCCAAAAACTTACCAATTTGGGAAGTATCGCTACAATTACCTCCAAGTCTCTTTCAAACCGCTCCAAAGACGACGTTGTAAACAAAGCCACTGCCTGCACAGAGCCTTTCATACCGTAGCTTGGTCTTCCTTAAGATGTGCACCTCTCAACAAACTGCTAGCTCAGCTTGGTCATTTTCACTTCTTGGACTTCAAAGGTAAATAAAAAAAGAGCCGATAACTTTTTTACTTTTTATATATTTTGTAATTCATTCATTGTACTTTCAGAGGCTGGTATTGCCTACTCTGGCAAAATTCGTTTCCCTATTTTAACAACCGACGAAAATAGTGTACTTTTGACTAATTCAGGTTGATTTTTCGAGTACTTTGGAGAGGTCATTTCTTTCTGCTGTGTGTTTAGATCATGTACAATTTCCACAGGTACAATATGTACAAAAATTTCAGTCACAGTACATGAAAGTAGCATAGATGTATGCCAACATTCTCTTCATTGTGCATGTTGCAAATGCAAACAACTTCACCTTACAACTATCACTCTCTCAGAAGTACGTAATATCTGTAGAGTGTCCCATAAGTTATTGCATACGTTGCTGTTAGTGATGACACGCCATCTAGTCATTGTGATATCAATCCATTATTACGTAATAACAACGGCAGACTTGAGGGCTGTTCAAAATGACCTTTATTTACCTACGAAGTTTCTCTTGCATTCTATGGAAAAGGCAGAGGAAGTTCTGTTTGGAGTATAATGATTTGCCTTTATTCACTGACTATTGAATCACAATTCCAGTGGTCATGAGACAACATATAACTATTAACCGCCATCTTTGAACTAAGTGCGAAACTTTCATACTTTTTACCCATCGTGCATCGCGCTGAATGTTTATTTATTTACATAGTTCCACTTCTGCGGACCTGTACAAGAACTAAACATAGCAATAAATTTACATGCATTGTTTGATGAGATACATAAAGGAAAGGTACTCACAAAAGAATGAAAAAATGTAAATTTTTTATGGAATTATTGCGATCAATATATACATGGGTAAAATAGTAGAAGGAATTAAAGATACGAAAAGCTTATGGCTATGCTTTTCGCTGCCGGTCCCATCTGGGCAACAAAGCATTCTACATTTAATTATGGCATATTTCCTGATTCAAGTAAATTTTAGTATGTTTTATATTATCTATAATGTGTTTCCTGCTTCCAGCAGATTTATGTTACATCAAGTTAATTTTAAATATGTGCATATTTATGTATATTGTAATGTCATAAAATTAATATATGTTATTTATGTAAGTTATCACATTCATCCCAGATTATCTACTGGTAGCGTGTAATACCAATGCTGCATATTCCATACCATGTTTATTCTGATTGTATGTATGTAATTTGTCAAGCTTTACAGATACATGAGTCTTAGTATTTGATGTATGTAATTTGTCAATTGTTAATGTTCTTAGCATATGATATGTATTTTAAGTTGTGTGCATGGTTTGCATTTTAATTTCTGCATGTTTTATGCATGAGTCTTTTAATAATGTCGGTATAAATATTCAGTAGTGTTTATGTTAATGTTAGTAGCAATGTGTGGGTGTTGATACCCAAACGGGAATTAACGTTAGCCCATAGGTTAACATTGTGTGGCATTTGAGACCCATACGGGCAATAAACATGGAGAGGCACTTGAGACCCATACGGGAAATGAACATGGAAAGGCACTTGAGACCCAAAATGGTAACAGTGTTACAAGTGACTGACGTCAATGGGGTGACATAGTAACAGTGTTAGAGTTGACCTCAATAGGCGCCATTATAGGTACGTAAGGGAAATCCTATGTTAAATTTGTCCACAGGTTTAACATGGAGAGGGCACTTGAGGGACAGAAGTGTTTATGGGTCAGAAATCTTGATGAGGACAGACACCCCAAACTATACTATCCAATACGCGGAGGGTAGTGACCAATACCTCGTCATCTATACTATCCAGCACCCCACACTATACCATCACCACACCATGTGTAGCGACCAATACCCCGTCATCTATACTATCCAAACACCCCACACTATACCATCATTTTAACATAGGAAGGGTAAGGGAGTGGTTATAGACATACTGTATACAAACACACTCTACAAATACATAAGGGAAAGGGATTTTTTTGGTTGGGGAAAAAGACAAAGACAGACAGAAACATACACTCAACATTCAAACACACCACCAATATTTTTAGACAATCATGAAGTAATCTTTTCTGAAAGATGTGGGTGGCCCTGAAAAGGACCGTGGGGGGGGGGGGGTTAGTGAGAAGTTTAACATCTAGTAGGACGACCACGTTTCACCACAGGTCTCAACGCCGCAATACAAGGGCGCTTCCTTGTGAAGGAGAAGGCAAACTCCTCACAGTCCATCTTACAGGTTATTTCTCCTTCTTGTTGTTGCAGCTGCTGCAAGAGTTGTTGTTACCTTCGTTGCTGCTGCAGTCTTTGTCTCTCCTCCATTTCCACTCTGTCCCTGATGATCTCTTCTCACAAAATTTCTTCCACCAGATCTTGAGTCATTTGCAGGAAGATCATCGTCTTCTTCTCTGGGTTCTTCTAAATCAGGTTATGTCTAACCCGCTGCATGTTCACCATCGTTTCATTCAGTTTACTAATCTTCGCATTCATGTTGACGAGTCAACGAGAGTAACCCGACTGAGAGAGAGAGAGAGAGAGAGAGAGAGAGAGAGAGAGAGAGAGAGAGAGAGAGAGAGAGAGAGAGAGAATTTGAATTAGAGACGTGTGCGGACATTCGGCCATGTACGTCTATTTACCCCCACAGCGTGGGAAGCAACACGCTGTGGGGGATTAAAGTGTGTGCACAGCACTCTTTTTTAATTGTGGACAAGTGTGTTGCAGGTTTGCAACACACCTGACACGTTAAAGCGTTAAAAACGCTATTGTCACACCCCTACATCACTTCATGGTTTCCCCACAGTTAAGGGGGTTCATTTAAGGCGCGATATAGGGGTGTGTGTATAAATGTATATATCTGTACATATGACTAGAACCACAATGTTTATAGGTATGCAGGTGTGCGCGAAGCGCACTTAAGTAATTAAGCTGTTCATGTCTGGAGTGGCAGGCAGCACAGACTAGGCAAGGGAGGCGCGGAGCGTGACGGAAATTCTGATACGCCATGGACGTACATGATCAAATTCTGCCTAGTTAACTAAGTCGGGCTGTCCTTATTACCAATTGTGTGTTAGCCACATATTGTAATTACGGTCGTATTTACTCAGTTTTATCAATTTTCCTATTCTCCTATCAATTTTGAAATTTCGTGTACATATGTTTTCCGAAAACAATGAATAAATTTGTGTTAAGTAACCCGTTGAATGTTTGTGATCTTAATCAGATAATATCAAGTTATCATTTGATTCGGTGGATAATTGATCATATTTGTGTTGAGATTTAGTTAATTTCGAAAAGGTTTTCAAGTCAAAGTGAAAACCAATAGGCAATTCGGCCCGTCCATTAAAAGGACTATTCGAAATCGGTATCAGGTATGGCCTCAGTTTTTCCGGTGGCTCGAACTTGCGTCTAATTCTGTTCTTGCTCTTTTCAGGATCAGGATCAATCAAGTCTGCCACCACTAGCTGATACAGTGGTGCCCAGACTTTAATTGGAGGTTCCTGCAACTTGAACATATCAGTGGCACAGTTAATCAACAAGACCGTTAGTGGAATGGGGCATTCTTTAAAAGTTTTCCCCATTTTTCTGATGTTTTCCTTGGCTTGTTGAACTTTTGCCGTCAGTTGTTCCGGTATTTTCTCTCCTGTTTTAGATTTCTTCGCAGCATATAGGGCCGTGCGAAGGTCGTAGTGGCAACTTCTGGCTGTTTGGCCTGTTTAATCGTCCACGAGATTGGGAACGCCATGTTGATTGTATTGATTTATGAGCCAGTGGTCAGCTTCATGAATGAGATCTTTCTCCCGCTTGGCTCTTTTTCGAGTGTTCACCCACTTTTCTTGAAGTTGCGATTGCTGCTGCTGCTGATGCTGTTGTTGTTGTTGCTTCTGGTGTTGTTGTTGTTGTTGTTGTTTACCTTTTGGTGCCTGAAGGGGTGGTGGTGTTTTGCAGGCTTCCACTATTTTCCCTTCCGGCTCTTTTTCTTTTTCCCTAATCTGGGGTACCGGTTTTGGAGTGGAAGCAATGCTTGGTCTTGATGTTTTTCCCTTTTCCGCTTCTTGAGGGATTTCCTTAAGGGCCTCTTTTTGTTTTTGTTGTCCCCTACTTATTTCCTCCTTTTCGTGCCTAGCCCCTTTCTGCGGAACGTTTGTCGCAGCTGGCATAGGAATTTATCGTTGTTGTTGTTGTTGTTGTTCTCGTAGTAGGTGGCGGTGTTTCTATTATAGCTGTCCTGGGTTCCACGGGAGGGGCAGTTGGCATTGACTGTCGCTGCTGTGTGGTAGGCGTCTGCCTAAAACGCCCCCACTGTGATTGTTGTCTTCCTCCCTGTCCCGGTCTTCTATAGGGGCTTCTTCTTTCTACTGCTATTCTTTCTTCTTCCCATATTAGGAGAAGAGTAGTTCTCTTCTCCTGAGGTCTAAGACTACATCCAGAGGCAACTGAAAGACCGATGCCTTTCAGTGCACTCAGGGCTTTAGCGGGTATAATTTGCTCCATCTCTAGCGCTATTTCTATGACTTCTTGCTTCTGTAACCCGACTGGCAAACGCAACGTCTTTTTATGCTGGAAGCGCGGACGCGATGGAAAACATGACTCAGATCAATAGAGAAAAATGTGAAAGAGTAGATACCTCAGATCGTTAGAGAGAAGGCGAAAGAGGATATACATTCCATTTTTTCAATTAAGAAACAACACAAAACCATTTTTCCAAAATCAACATTTATAATAAGAAGAAGCTTCTCTAACACAAAATATAGACAGTGTTAAACATGAACGTGTTTACAGGGTTGACAACGTTGTAAAGTAAAACTCGATTTCCACTGTTCTAAATCATTTTGCCCTTGATGCACACTACGTTTCTGAGCTAAAGACAACAAATAACTATCATGTTCACACATTAGTTTTTCTATGTTATCATCTTTTCTAGAGTACACACAATCAAAAAAAAGCACTAAATGGATAAGTTCTCAATTCACACTTCACTTTTTCCTTGAAAATGTCTGTCAAGTAGTACAATGAACTACGGCGGGCAGCCTCTGTATTCTGTCGCAAGAAACTTCGAGGCGTTCGGTCTCCAGAGAAGTGAGTGGAGGCAAGGAATGATCCTGCAAGTCTTTATACCACTCTCTCAAAATAGGCCTTTCTGATATTCTATCCCATGCGTCGTCCAGATACTGTGCCAACTTTTCTTCTACACTCATCATGAAAGTTTTGGTATTTCGATCACACATATCATAATCATTTCTGTTCATTTGTGTGACTTCTTCAGCTAGCTCTTTAGTAAAACAGGAGATTAAATGTTGTTCTTGTTCTGGCCATCTTGACATCATGACTGTCTCTTTTGGTTCTGGATAAAAAAAAAACATCGTCATCACTGGTGGTTTGTGAATGTTCCAAAATCACAAAATCCCTCATCGCTTATCTCCATAGGTTCTTCGTGTTCCATCTTTTCTAATAGTCCAGAATCACTTCTCTCAAACTGTTGATTTCTAGAGTATTGTCAAATTCTGCACACAAGATGACGTTCACGGTGTTGACGAGAGCTATGGCAAACTGAAGTTCCACACGAAGTTGGCCTGATTTTATAGGGTGGAAATGTCCTTCGTCGCTGCCTTGGTCAGGAGTGGAATCAAATCCCCTCAAAGCATATCCTCCTGCATAATCCTCGTACGAAATGCCGTGGCTGCTGTTGGTTCCTAACTGTCCTGTGGCTTCAAACAGAGTCAAGTACGATCTCAAGTAATTTTTCTGGGCAAAGTTAGGTTCAAAAGGTCTGGTACACAACGTCTGGCCATCTCGAGTGAATTCTATCTTGGAGACATTGAAGTGTTGAAATTCGAAAGGATTTTTTATCGATGGTTCCGTTGAGGAAAGCATTACTGCATTACTGACGATGCCAATCAGCAAACGTTTGGGGAGCTGTCCTTGGAACACATGATCTTCGACTTTGGATCGGAGTCCAGAGGCAATGGTAAACGCTTTCACTTCCATTCGTCGCACAGGATACTTGGCGGTAGTTCTGCCTAAAGTTTTACTGATGTCGTTGGCTACTTTAGGTAACACTTCTACACGGCGCACGTAATGTCTGGCTTCTTCAAGTGGCTGCTATTCAGATCAATGTAATCTTCGGTTTGTCCTTTTATTTCAAATTCGATAGACAATACAGGATGAAATTCTACCCATTGGGATTCTTGCATCGTCATCATGGTAGGTGGCATGGCAAACAGATCCAGTTCTGACTTCGTACATTCGCAAGAATCTTGGTGCATCATGTTTTGTTTCAGTAATTAAACACGTCTAATTCTCTGACAGTTCTTCTTTTCTTATTCTTTTTCTGAACACCGTGTTGATGAGCTCTGAAGGGGTGTCGACGTATCTTTCTGCCTTGTCCTTGCTGTGGCGTTGAGGAAGAAGTAATGCCAGGTCCAGAAGTGTGAAGCGAATTTATAGGAGTCTCTCGGCGACCCAAAAGATCTTTGCCAGTGTGCAGCAAAACATATTGTCCTGCTCTCATGAAGGCTTTTTTAGAATTTTGTTTGTCGATGAGGACGTTTTGAAGAAATTCTTTTCCTTGCGTCAAAGCGGCATCTTTTAAGGCATGCAATCCTCGAGTCACCATGGGTTTCAAAATGGGGTCTACCATCCGAAAAGCAGATTTTAACATATCTCCTAAACCGTGTCCTCGTTGTCAAGCCACTCCTCGGTACACAGGATACATTTTGTGTTACAATTCGCTGGAGAACCTTTTTAAAAAATGTAGTTTCATCGTGAGTTTTCCTTTAGTGAATAGAATACTTTGTCCCAAATCTCCTTTTATACTAATGTTGACACTGTCAAAATACGATTTACTGACAGGAAGATAATGAGGATGTACCAATTCACGGTGAAAGTGATACGTGTTTCCACCTTCTTCGTACGCAGCGACCGCATAATCCACTTTGAAAGGAATAACTCTCAGTAACGGAGCGGCTGTGTTTCCCACCTCATTGTATTCCACCACATCGGAGTACACAAACAATAAATTCAGTCCTTCGTTCAATTCGATAGGGTAGCGAAAATACTTGTAAAATTGATCGTTGTTGTTGATGTCTTTGGTAGGAGCTAGTATTGTGTATCCACCAAACATTGCAAACAAACAGGGAGAAAAAGTGATGGAACAATATTTTGGCGTCCAACAAATGCGTTTTAAGACGATGAGAAATGGCATGATACTCGATCAGGACTCTTTTCTTGGTTTTGTCCAGGGCTTTGTCAAACTGGTCGTTGAAAATAGCCGCAATGGTGTCCACCAAATGTCGAGCACTAAAATAATAGCCTGCAGGAATTCTCATGTCATAGATACTTAATTGAAGATTGGCGGGTGCTGGTCTTTTGGATTCGTAAAAGCCAGGATCATTTTTGTCCAAGTGTTCTTGCACTTGTTTGTTCAGGATTTCGACGACAAAAGTGGTTTGATCTCCAGACACATTCATGGCTTGCGTACGATGAAGAATGATTTCTACCAAAGCCACTTCCCAATGAGCCTCGTGATCCAATTGTATGGACTGAGGTAATTTGGCAGTGAAACAACATAAGGTGTTGTTGGGAAACACATCCATCTAACTGTCACTGGGTAAAGTTAAATAAAATTGGTTATTCATAGTAGTTCGAGGGTTTTGGTGTCCGAGGAGTCACTCGAGTTCAAAGGAGAATGATTTTCTAAATGTTCCAAAAGAGGGCTGCTGTTGCTGTTGTGACTGGAAGAAGAATGACTTGCGTTGGCTGCACCGTTGTGGTTGCTGTTACTGTCCGTACTATATTTCAAGAAAGTACTAGAAAAAAGATTACCGATGCAACTGCTGAGTAAAATGGTCCACAATTGTTTGTCACATTGTTGCAAACTCAATTTGGCAATGGCTGCTCCGATGACACAATACACCACAAAGATTTGGCAGAAAAAGACGATTTGATTTTTAGGCACACGTTCTCCGCACCACACCCACAAAGGTTGTTTTTGTAATTCTTGAAGAGAGGAACACTGCGAAGAAGAATTAGCTGCTGCTGTGTTGAACGGCATGTTGGTTACTTCTTCTTTTTATAGCCGATGACTTGGGAAGCGGCAATCCAAGAATCAAAACTAGGAGGATATCCTTTTCCAACGCACTTTCACTTCTTCCACTCGACGTTTACCCACTTTACGTGTTCTTCGTTCGAGAATGCTTTCGATATCGTACACGTCGTCTTCTTTTTTGGTCACTCGTTGTAACTCAGGCAAGTAAAAAGTGCCTTTAAACACTTCTCCATGCATGTCTTCTAATTTATATACAGGACAGTGACACGAAACAACAATTCGGTAGTCCAGTTAGGTAAATAACCTTTGTCAAAAGTGCATTTGGTTTTTCCAATGCAAACCCAATCTCCCGTCTTGAGCACCAGGGCTTTCTCATGTCCAATGTTAGGTGTATCAAACAATCGATCAAACACCTTCACTTCGTTTTCAGGGGTGACATCTTCGGGGGCACATCCGATGCTATGATGGGACCATTGATTGTAAGCTTTGACCAGACGTGGTAACACGTCGATGTACTTAAGAGTGTGTTGATGTGTAAAGTATTTCAACATGCGTTCTTTCAAAGTTCTTTGAAGACGGTCCACGACACTGGCTTTGGTTTCATGATTTTCAGTGGTAAAAAAATGAATGTGCCGTTGTTTCAATTCTTTTGAAAGGCCAGATTAAAAAATTCGGTGCCTTTGCCTGTGTGCCATCGTAAAGGGTGACGACCACTTTGTTTCAACACCAGTTTTAAAGCACGTATTAACTCGGCACTGCTTTTAGAAGTCAAAGGAACGACCCAAGCAAATTTGGAAAACACGTCAATGACACAAAATAAATATTCATAACCACGATTGTATGCTGCCAAATGAGAGACATCAGCTAAATCTGCTTGCCATTGATGATCGATGCCAGCCACTTTGGTTTGAATTCTGGAAAATGTTCGTCGAATGGGTTTGTGTAACGTATACGTCGATTGTTCTTGTAACCATCGTCGTACTTCTGGCAAACGTATACTTTTCAATTTGGTTTTAGCTGCCCGATACAATTTTTGAACTCCTCCGTAACCAGCAGCATGTGCAGGATTGTAGTAAATGCTGGCTAAATGTGTCTCCATGTCTTTTTGTTACTGCTCAATACATCACCCATTGTTCGATACTACTACTTTTGGAGTCACGGGGTATGGGAGGTTTGGACGGAGCTGCTTGACATGTCCGACGAGCCACAGGAGTTGGTTGTGAAGGGGTGTTTTTTCTTGATGTCTTTGCTCACTTCTGCTTTCACTTCTGTCTTCCCTTCTTTCTTTTTTTCTTCTACTGAAGAAGGGGTGGACATCATCTTTTTAACCCAAGCTTACATTACTTCTCGTTGAGGCGTAGGAGAGGGTGTCAACAAGGAAGCTCCAATCTTACTAGGTATGGAATCGGAAGGAGTTTGAAACACTTCTCGTGGGTCGTCTTCTTCTGTCATCCACGTGGCGGTGTCTGTTTTATTGGTTTTAGGTTCGCTTTTCATCATGGCCTTAAAATCTCTCAGAATGGGTTTAGCTGTTTCGTCTAAAGCTTTCTGGTGAAAGAGTTGAAGACGTTGCAATAGTTGACCGTACCGTTGCAATTTTTCTGCTTCTGACAAATCACTTCGATCCATGAGCAATTGCTATTCTTGTTGTAACTGGGACATCTCGCTGAGATTCTGATTAAGAGGTAAATGAATTATCCTTTGTTCGTACCAGCGATGGAGTTCCATCCATCGTTTGTAAGGAACTAAAGTCAGTTTTCGTTCTTCCATAAGATAAAAAGGTAAAAGTGTGTTGTCTTTCCAGAGAAGTGTGTCTTTTTTATCTTCTTTTTTCTTCTCGTCTTTATCTCATGACTCCTCCTAAAAGAGGTCCAACAATCGTTCCTAACAAAGGAGCCGCTATTTTTAACAACTGTCCTATCAGTATGGGTAGAAATCAAACTCGTTGCACCAACATTTTTTTTTCGACTGAGAGATATTTTCTTTTTGACCATTTGGCGAAGAACGTTCCGATGTTTTCCTAATTTTTGTTTCTGTATCTTGGACAAAGGTACCGTTCCTTTCAACACATTCAAACAACATTCACACACGGTATCGATGATTTCTTTGGGGGCTGTTCGAATGAGTTGTTTTCGCATGGGATGATTGGATTGAGTCAGAACGGACAACACATCCCAATATTTTGCAAGACGAGATGGAAGTCCATTTTTGGTTTTGCCTTTCTTGGGACGACTAGGGTGGTGGTGTGCCCTTTTGGGGGTCATCTTTGGTGTCAGGAGCAAAATAGAGCTGAGGTCATTCTGAGGCCACACTTCTTTTTTATACTGGAATACGTCTCCACTGATGGCCAGCATGGCTTACCAACTTCATGACAGGAATCACTCGACGATGGGGTGTTTTCAACGGACTAAATCGTGTCAGTTCTTGTTTGGATAAATCCAGTAAACTTTGTAACACGCCGGTTCTGTCTTGGACTTTGGTTTTAGGTGAGGCCACTTTTTTAGCGGCAGCCGCGGTGGCCAGAGCAGCCGAAGTAGAGGCCCCCGGAGAAATGGGTTTCCTTTTTTGCATCAAATTTGGAAACACGGGTCTTAAATCAGGTTTGGCAGGCATGATCACGAAAGGCGAATAAGAAGTGGCAGAAGAAGAAGACACCGTCACCGCACTGCGTGGCTTTCGGGAGTACGTGCGCGTCCTAGCAGCAGTACCTCTCTTTTTGGCAGCAGGAGATGTTGGTTTTGTTTTTTTCTTGGAGCGGCTTTTCTTCTTGGGGCTTTTCTTCTTGGGACTTTAGTTTTTCTTGCGTGTGGTAGTTGTATGTGGTCGACTTTGAGGCGATTTGGTTTTTTTCTTCTTCTTGGTTTTGGCTTGGACATTATAATCCCATTTCAATAGAGAATGAATCATGATACCTCCTAAAGAACCACTACCACCAGGTGTCAAAATGATTTGTTTTTTAGTGTGTGGATCGATTCTTGGATCTGCCAGTCGTGACAACGCACTTTTATGTTTTTCAAATAAACGTTTGGTTTGATGAGGGATGTGAATGATGCCTTGAAGTAATTGACGTGCCGTCAAAGTAAACCATCGTAACACTTCTTTGAGACTAGCTTCTAACAAATGGGCACTGACTTGTGCATTTTTTTCGCGACTGATGCCATACAGGGCACGAATCAATTTGGCAGGAGGATGCGATGGAAAGGAAGTCATCTTGAAGACTGTGGGAAAGAAATGACGTGGTGGATGTTTTTATAGTTTTTTCAGAGAGTTGCCGAAGGGGACATGTAAATGACAGGACCTCCTTCTTGACACCAATGGTGAAACAATTGGGTACGAAATCTCAAATAATCGGGAGTGGTGGGTTTCAAATAAATGAGTAAATACGCATGAGGTGTTTGAGTGGCATCGTCGTATGCATAATTCAGCCAAGGAGTGCCTAACTGTTTGGCTAACACTTGCACTTGAGATTTGTCTCTAGGACATTTAAACAAGAGCACGTAATGGGCATTGAGACTGATGGTACAATGAGCTTTACTTTGTTGAAATAAATTTTGAGTAATGTAAATGATTCTGGTATTACCATGATGTCAGTTTCGTGTAAACCAAAGTTTAATTTCTTCTTCGTCTTCTCTTAACATGTCATCAAAGATGACCAGATGTGTTTGACTCAAGTCAGACACTATCCCATCGTCTTCGCGAGGAATGCCTTCGACAAACGAAATGGCTTCTCCTTGACTTTCTTGAAGTAACGTTTAAGACGATTGCCCCTCTTTGTAACGCCACACGATACGTTGAGGAGGACGATCAAACAAATGAGATTTGTGTTCGATCAAACGTTTGACAAATTCGGTTTTGCCTGAACCACTTGGTCCAGCAATCAAGATGTTAAAAGGATGGCGCAGATACAAAGCTTCCCAACTTTGATGATCTAACTTTTCGTCAATCACTTTGACAAAAGAAGAGGAGGCAGAGGAGGAAGAGGAAGATGCAGCCATGACTGAAGTATGGAGAATTTTGAGAGGAACCTGAAAGACAGAACACATTTTATACGTTTCATACACGTTTAATGTTTTAAACAAAAACAAAAACATATTTACATGTCATGAGTTAAAACACGAAAAACA
Source organism: Margaritifera margaritifera (assembly GCA_029931535.1). Lineage (NCBI taxonomy): Eukaryota > Metazoa > Mollusca > Bivalvia > Unionida > Margaritiferidae > Margaritifera > Margaritifera margaritifera. The sequence goes on from JAQPZY010000811.1 coordinate 287,310, forward strand.
CATCAAGCAAAAAATGTCACTTTTGACTTTGGTTCTAAGTTCACTTGTTCTTGTCTTGGATGATTAGTGACACGCAAGGTCCTTGGCATAGTGTGCCACTTCTTGTAGCCAAACATCGAAACCAAAACTTTTCCAGTCACGTACATCTTTCCAATCGTTAAGTTGTTGGTGTAACCAACTAGCGATACACACTTCTTGGAAAGTATGAAGTGTAGATAAAGTCTGACAAATATCTTCTACACACGGAGGTACACAACTTGTTTTCATTACGATTCTCAATACTTTGAGCACAATTTGTCTTTCGTGCACAGATAAAGTGTGAATGGTCATGTCTTTGTTGTTGCATGTACCGTTCATAAATAGTCCACAAAGAATACTGTTCATCAAAAATAATCCACAACGAATTTCCTGGGAAACGAAATCCAAGAAAAGTAGTCACTAACACACACACCACATAGCGTCCAAAATTCAATTCAAACAGTTTGTGTATCAGTCGTTTGTAATCCTCTAAGGTCTGAACACTATAATTGACTTCCTTCCACGGAATTAGTTCCACGACTGAAGACAACGGTCGTGGCATGGTCAACTTTTATATTACTCCTTCACAGGCTCGTCTTTCTTTTGGATGAAATAGTCACACGTTTGCCAAATGGAATCGTGTGGTGCAGAATATCCAAGATGTTCAATTATGACCTTACTACACCTCAGACGGCGTGAAGGCGTTTTGTCTTGAGGTGACACTTCTTTTAAAAGTGTTCTGTATTCCTCTAAGTTTGTCACTTTTCCTGAACTTCGTTCCATCGAATTCTGTTTATCACTGTCACATTGTAGGTGGTGCCATCCAAACTCTTAAAGGAGGTAGGTAGTCCTTTATGAATGTCTGACCATTTGAATATTTTGACACTAATCAGTATTTTTATAGCATTCAGATACCAAATGTTAAAACGTCTATGTCGTAAAGGATGCAATTGTTCTTTGCGTTTCACTTGAATCTGAACCAACTCTTGGTAAAGGCATTCTCGCAGCTCCGTAGGCAAACAACGAATGTGCTCTTCTAAAGTATCCGACATATTACTTCTTGCGACCGACCAAAGACAGGTACTGACAGCCCGGAGGCCATCTGGCATGTTCCAAGTAAGCTGAGTCTTTATACTCCCATTCGTGAAGTTCACACCGCAGCTGAAACACTGAACTTTATCTCCTTCTCCCAAGTAGACAAATCCGGCTCTGGCTAAAGCTTTGGGAATAGGTCCTTCCAGATATTTAGGTCACTTATCTTGGAACGTCTGGAATCGACTTTCAAAGTCGCAATAGCCAGGCAAAGCCACAGGCAATGTGAATTCTTTTCCCGTGTATGGATGGCCTCCGCACTTTGACCAATAAAGAAGAAAGGGCGTAGTGCTGCTTCGCTTTCGCTAGTGGGGCGGTAAGGCACACAAATGGCATAGCTTTCGATGGTCCCAGAGGAGCGGCAAGCTGCACCGCTGATGTCAAAGCGTACGGCATCCGTCTCATCGCAAGACACTGCATCGCACTCGATGTCGTGATCTAACTTGGAGTCCATAGTAGGTCCCTCACTAAATGGCTGTGTGGAATTAGTATTCATCTTCTTGCTCCGCAACGTTTGGAGTCACAATGAATTGTTGGTCTTGGAAGTTGTCCCTTTTTATACTGAAGATCGGCGTGTCCGTACGGCAAAGTTGTGTGGTCTGGAAATCGCACTCGTTTCTGGTACACAATTTGATAGACTTTTTCTAAAGGGCGACTGACGATATGGTGGTTTGGCAAACACACGATTTTGTGGAGTTCTAAAGTTTCACTCGAAATCTTGAGCTTGTCCAGACTGTAAAGCATTTTTCAAGACATCAAAGTTCACCACTTGGCTGGCTCGATAATTCAGTGTCAGTCCTTTGACTTTGCATTTGATATGGAGTTGGCCTTGTCGGTATCGGTATCGGTCGACGTAATATTTTGGGCCGCTGCTGGCAAAACTGAGGATCGTTTCTTAAGGGTGCTCGTCCGCTCATGCCCCTAAGCGATCTCCTTCGATGGTGGGATGTTGGCTACCAGGGCGATGGATGTACATACAACTGTCGGTGTCAAAGTACAGGACTCGTACAATTTCAAGCGAGCATTGGCTATCACGTAGGCTGCAATGATCACATTGCTAAAGTCGTCGGGGTGAACAAACTTGGGCTCTTCTTCGTAATTGAGCAAGATCAAATCTTCACGGATGATTTCCACGTGTTTCACGAGTTTTCCTTTGTCGTCCACCAGTTGAAAGTTGCGAATGGGATCTGCCAAGTATTCCGTCTTGGGCAAGATCTGACGTTGTGCCATTTTCCCCCACAAACAATTCAACATGACTTTGGCAAACGATCTTCTTCCATCGTTCTTTTCTACGTCTTCCAAAGTGATGTCTTCTACGGAACGGTACTGTTCTTTGAATTTGACTTGGTCTTCTGGAGTCTGACACCAAGAGGGATAACCGTTGGCTTCATGTTTCAGTTTGAGAAATTCGTTGACGTAGCTTGAGAAAATGCCTGGATTCGAGGCGTCGTCCTTTTGGTATTGTTGGGTGGTAGGAAAGTGCCAAATCTCCTATACTTTCAACAAGCGGTATCCCCGATCCAGAGCCTGCAACAATTCGACGCTGACTCACGTTCCTGTCAAAGCGCGCTCTTCCTCCGTGTGGTGGCAAGGGTGGTCTTGATTACATGTTTCAGCACACGTACGGCATAAAAGAAAACATCAGTTTTCCTTGGCAATGATGGGGTAAGACAGGATGGTACAAGTGGGTCAGGGGTAAGACTTTGCATTTGATCAATCCTTCGTATTGACGAATGTGTTCCACGTCGATGTGTTTTGTCAGGATTTCCGGGTGTCCGGTAGGGAATCGCTTATTTTTACACACCCAAGGATACAACGAACACACGTCGATGTATTTGATTTCTTCTCCTCGAGATTCGTCTACGTCGTACAGCAAGCGTGTGGCATTGGTTAATCCTACAAACAAACTGTGGCGTGGGTCCAAAGGTTTGATGTCTACCACGTCGTAACTTTCGGCAATGCGTCTAAATTCTGAATCGGTTTTGAAACGTCGATCGTACTCGTGCTCCCACATTTCTACCACTTGGTATCCTTGACTTTCTAACTTCAGGCGCCGCTGGTATGTGTGTTCGTACAACTCTTCCATGGTGAACTATGAAAAAGGACTTTGCAGGTTTCGTTCAGGAAAAAATGTAGGGCATCCGTGAAACAAGCAGCAGCTATCCACAGAAAGACTTCCAATTTTCTTTTCTCCCCCGTTTCTCGTATGTTGTATCCATTTGTCTTCCTTTTCACACAAATAATGCAACCAACGCAGAGCTCTAACAGAGTATTGACGACTAATCGAGAGATATGTGTTAGGGTCTATGATGGCTAGTGTGTTCTCGGGCATGAACTTTTTTCTGTACACTAATCCACACCTTTATTAGGTTGCACGCTTCCTTCAAAGGATCGACTTCTCCGTGATCAATAAATAATTGTCGAAACTTTCCACAGCAACGGCGTAAAATAATCACATCGGATCGGCAATACTTCAGCATTTCTTCTTGAAAGTCAAATGGGTCTAAAGAGTGAGCGCGGTACCAAGCGTAGAAGGCTTCTCTGTGTTCGGTGTGCATCCCATCGGGGTCATAATAATGAACGTCAGGCAAATGCCCTCAATAAGTCACAAGCACTTTTCTGCTGGTGGCCTTGTGTCATGCGATATTGTTCGTAACAAGAGTGACTGACAAAGGTTCCTTGACACTTCGAGCAATGAATTTGTTCTGCAGGAATGCATGGCGTGGAAGCTAAACAGCCCCGACATCTCTCTCCGCAATGAATCTGTTGCTCCCGATTACAAAATCCGTTGTCACATTTCTCGCAGTAGTAAGAGTATCCAAGAAATCCTGTGATACTAGTGATGGTATCGAAATGTACTTGATGATGCTACACGTGAATGTATTTTCCCTCGGGGAAATCGGGTCCTCGAAACACCAGAGATCCGCGAACCTCTTGAGGGTGTACTTTCAACGTGTACCGAGGAGCCAAGACGTCTTGAAGTTGTCGCATTTCAGAAATGCTACACACGGTTTATTTCGATATGCCTCCTTGTTGTAACAGGAGTTCTGTTTCTTTTCGTTGTTGGGGTCTGTCCGATCGTCGAATGTTCTTCCATGCTCTTCTCCATTCTACGGTTTCGTTTTCGTCAGCATACGTTTCTTCTGTTTTCTCACTGAAATTGCGTGTTCTTTTCATCTTGATTGTTGATTCATATATGATTTATCTCGGTTAGTTCTCTTTATATATGCCCCTGTCTTACCTATGTTTGTGATAATGGCTTGCTTTACTTAAAATTTACCAAAGTGGAATGTCTACGAGCAATAGAAAGCTGTGTGACGTTAAGTTTGTAACTTGCACAGACTCTCAAGTTTACATGTGGCACGACACAAATGTCTATTCGATGTTTGCCGTTTTATCCAAACACACAAACTTGTAACTTTACCAGAAATCGCTATTTCATAAAAGCCTCCAAATTCACTAGTTTGATAAAACGGCCCCTAAATAGTGTAGCCCTTCTCTCTCTCTCTCTCTCTCTCTCTCTCTCTCTCTCTCTCTCTCTCTCTCTCTCTCTCTCTCTCTCTCTCTCTCTCTACATATGTGTGTATGTTAAAATGACTCAGTGACAACATTTTTGTCAGTTTCAAAACCCGAGCCAATAATGTTACAGTTCAGTATTTAGCGTGGCGAGAAAAAATGTTACAGGACACGAATTTTTAACATGATTCCATATTCCCTCTAGTCTGTCTGCACCGCAATCGTAAAAAGCCAGACCATAGGCATTATTTGACACACTGCCAGTCTCGAATCTATAACAAAACACTTCGTCACTCATTATAAGTAATTTCATTGGCTACAAATATTTTCTTACCGCGTTCGCTTTGAATCACCGTCAGTTGCTATTACACAGTGAGAAGATTAGACTTGTTTTTTTCTGTGCCTGACCGTTAGTCTCTTTACAAATAAAAGCTAACGCGCAACCCAATTGCACAATATTGCTTGAAGCACAGTTACTAATGAAACACTATGTATATTCATTAATTACATCAGAGTATTGAAGGTCACACTTTTCTGACAAAACCACTGAATCAACATCATGTCAATCAAGACTACTGGTACACACTAATGTTCACCAGGTAAATAATCCTTAAATTGCTGAATTAAACAAGTCCAGCATTCTCAAAGCCATGGACAATTAGGTGTGATCTTTCACACATTTTTGTGTGAGCCACTATTATCCATTCTACTAATACAGTACACTGAACTTCACCAGTGATGTATTCTTGTTCCCGATGGTCTCCATGACCTGTTTAGCATACCAGTTGTGGAAGTGTGATTTTAATTCTTCTTTGTAGTCTTAACTTCTTGTCAAGTTTAGTAGTTGAAGTTGGTTGGTACATGAGGCAGGCAGAAACAAAGGAGTGATTCCATTGTCTTTCAATTGAATTAGCATCTTCACATGGGCTCTAAACACATCTTCATGATGGGCTCTAAACACATAAAATACTGACTCTGCTCGCCAATCGCACTGAGAAAGGGCATTTGGTCAAGTGTTTGGTGCACATGTGGAATGATGACATGATCCAAGTCGACGGCGATCTACGCTGAATTTCTACCATTCTTAAACCACTGTATCAATGCCACAGTAATCAGAAAGTACTGGTGCAACTTTATGGAAAGTATTTTAAGCAAGAGATCATACATGTGCGTTAATAACTGATTAACTTAGAGTTGTAGGATGCACTGGCTCCCTGTAATGTTGAGCACTCAGACGAAAACATGGTGTAAGTTATTGATCCTGACAGGTGTTTGATTTGATCTCATACAGGTGATAGCATTGTTAAACACTGAAGCGACCACCGTTTGTTGTCAGCATCATTTTGTTCTTTTGCATTCTTTATTATGGGTCTTTGTAGAGGTTAATCCATGAAATTAAATACCTACAAATATGCAAAAATACATAAAATCTGAGACCCACTTAAATAATTTTGGATCAGATTTTTTTTATTCTTTTACAGTGACAGACAATTTTTTCACTTCTTACAAGCCTTGACATTTTACTAACAACTGCCACTGACATGATGACATCATCACTGGTAATTATATTCATACAAATATTCTTTAAATTAAACAAAATAATAAAATTTGGTGACACATTTTCTACAGCTATATTTTTACATTTATTGCAGTTCAGGTTATATTTTTTATTTACTGTAAATTCAATCCTGCCTGTTGAATTTTATGCATTTTCTATTTTGGTTTGTTTTTTATGGGTTTAACGCCATTTTTCAGCACATGATAGGCTATACACCACTCCTTCGATAACTCGTGCCCGGATAACTCACGAACCCGCTTATAATGCGGGGTCAGGCGTGGATCAAATTTTGTCAACTAGAAAATACAAAAGTGAAAAAAATCGCGATCAAAATTGGTAATGAAACCTTGATATATCGTTCGTTTTATCATCTAACACGGCAGTTAGTATCCGGAAATCTGAATCAACATCTTGAAATTCTCAACGTTTAATAAGAAGTCATATTTTTTATTAAATTTTCGTTCCAAAACAACATTTTTAGTACACTGTAAATAACAATATTCTATGAAATTTCGATAAATGAAAATGTCACTTTAGCCTAATGTAGCAACACTTTAATCGCGATCAAAATTGGTAAATAAAACTTTGATATATCACTCGTTTTATCATCTAACACGGCAGTTAGTACCCGGAAATCTGAATCAACATCATGAAATTCTCAACTTATAATAAAAAGTCATATATTTTGTTAAATTTTCTTTCCAAAACAACATTCTTAGTACACTGTAAATAACAATATTCTATGAAATTTCGATCAATGAAAATGTCACTAATGCCTACTGCTGGCAACACTTTAATAAATAAATACCAATTAAATAGGTTTTGTCAAGTGAAATTCATGTTCAGTTCTATCTTTCAATTCGGTTTCAGTGTATCATCATACATACAATATGCCCTCTTGTATTCATACATGCAAAAAAGTAAATCTACCATCCCAGCTATGTCCGCAAGCGTTTCTGTGTGAACCTAATTAAATGCTGACCGTGTTTTGATCTCCAACTTGCGGAAGTATTTGTTGTATTATATCACTAAATTAAAAGAAGACCTGCTTTGTATTCTAACGTTGATTACGTCTTTTGTATCAAATCAAATATAGGGTGTGCAATAATAAAAAAAAAGTTAAAAGGCACGCAAATCCTACCTGTGTAAAAGCTAGCGGTCACGATTGTGTATCAGGTCAACTCATTTCAATTGATCAATCGAACACTGTTATAAATATTATTATGTAAGTATTATTATTAAACTACATTACATTAGCCTACTCATTCACAAATGTGATCAAAGATAGTAAGGCAACCAAGAGAAATGAGTACTTGGTGAATACAAAGCTTTGTTTCACAGATACGGTTCATCATGGAGAAGCGAGTTCCAGAGTTTGTAGTAACTTCAAATTCCTGAACTGGCACTCATAGAGTTCCTCAAGGATGAGCAGAAGTTTATATTACTTGCAATAAAATCATGGCATCAATATTTTACTAATAGAACAATTAAAAAAAATTGAGTTTTGACGTTGACGGTTGTGTCACGAAATAAATGTCCCTATTTTTTGAAGAAAAAAAAAGGAATCTTGTTTCGTTTTGAATCAACAACAACAGAAAACAGTGACATAAGATATAATGCTTTCATGCACACGTGATGGTTGTTGAAATCTCTTGGAGTAGTGTTGTTAATGATCTTTTAGAGGTTGGTTATCTTGAAAATAAAGGTAATTTATACAAAAAAGCTAAAAACTTCATTAGAAAAACTCTTTATTGACAGTTATTCTCAACACAATTATAAAACGAGTATTCAGCCTTTAAACATCTCCGCTATCCCCCCCCCCCCGTTTCCAGTTTTCTCTATATCTAGTGGGGATCGCATCCCCTTCTTAATTTTTTTAGGTCCCTTGGTAACTCGTGCCCTTGCTTATATTGCTGTCTATGTTTTTGGACCTTGTTGTGCGCGAGTCATCGAGGGAGAGGTGTACATGGTGCCTGAGACTCGAACGAACGCGGTCATAGGTGAGATGTTAGTGATCTGTAAAGGCAAGCGCCTATGAACACTCAGCCACCCAGGCCCCGCATTTTCTATTTTATTAAAGCACACTTTTAATTAGACAGCACAGGAAATCAATAAAAAAAAATTCCATTTAATACTACTAAGATTAGAAATCCCAACTTTGGTAATGCATTCCAAACGAATGAATATGATGAATGGAATCAATCCAGATAATAAAATCATGAGATGATAGCTGAAATACAAACATGAATGAAATGCAAATGGAATACAAATGAATGCAAATGAAATGTAGATCTGGTACAATTACCCCCGTTTTAGGGTCTGTACAACCCAAATGGCAACAATATGGCAGATGACAAATGTGCCAGCAAACTATTTAACTTTATGGGATACAAGCAACTTTACCATTAAATGACACTGTCCGTAAAAAAATATAAAAATTATCTCCAACCTATGTCATTATCAGTGTCATGACAATGAAGGTTTATGTGCCCTTCATGGTCAATACACCGTGTATTTTGGCCATATGACTTCAATAAGCACAGCAGAAACTATACAATGTAATCAATTATAACTGATAGGAGTACCTAGATTGTTGTAATTACATATAAGTAGTTAATCAACTGTCACTAGAAGACGCAATAATTTTTTTTTAGTTGTCAAAACTTGACCAAAAATTGACAAAGCCCAAAAGATCCAGATTTTGTTTTGAATTAACCCCCAAAGGGTTGTTCCAGTAAAACATATATGGGACCCAGGGAAGGCACTTTTAATGTGGGGTACTCACCCATAGATGCAATTTAGAATTTTACTATCATTTTCATTTAAGCTTGCGTTGACAGAACAATTAGGTTTGGTTTTAAATTTGTAAGGTTTAAAGGGATTAAATAATCCTCAGCTAGATTATAACTGTGCCAGATAAATACCATCGAAGACAGGAGGTTTGGGTATCATTCACAATGGACCTGAGGCGGATGCAGACTATAGTATTAAATTTCAGAACAATGATTATTTTATTCGAGTAGCAACAGGCGCCGCCGCTAGAGTGCACTGGATATCAAGCTTAACATTTTCTCAAAATGTCAACCTCATTACACCTGGTACTTTCTCCGCTTTCGTATGTAAAAAGCCGACATTATTATATCCGAATGTATTCATGGTTGAAAGGTCAAATATCTATATCTAGCGTATATGACACTGGGCCTTTTGTACAACATATTCGGCGAAAATCAACGAAAACCGAATTTTTCAAAACGCAGTAAAACTAAATAAACGAACATATAAGCTAACCTACGCCTACTTTTTAAATACTTTGTAGGTTTTTTTACGAGAATAATGGTAAAATGCATAGGAATATTTGCGGGAAACCAATTAATGATGTCTTTTTTAAAGGTCACCAATGCCAGCAAGAACGGCAACTCTTCCCGGCACATGGGTACGTTCAAAATGGGAACAATGACAACAAGACGACATAAATTGGGTTCAAAAACACTCGAAAACGTATTTTATGAAAGGGCAGACGTTTATACCAAGGAATCGGATTATACAGACGTATTGTCATTCATTATACCAAATTTATTATAACATTTTGGTACAACTTTTGTTGTGTAATGTATTTTCGACGTTAGAGACTCGACTGGTGATACTGATAACGTTATTGATAATATGTATATTGATTGTGATCACTGAAATATTATCACTGTCAGATCATCTGCTCTATGTACGATTCTTATCTAGAGACACTGGTATTCAAATTAAAAATGTTCATGTTTATTGGGGGCGAAAAGTGGTAAAAGTTTAACTATTTTGAAGAATTTTGAAGAAAGAAAACAAATTCATTTCATGCCATTTTTTTAAATATCAATATGAATATTGTCATCATAAAGAACAGAAAATCGATCTATAGCATTTCTCTATTTAAATAAAAACATAATCATAACTATTTATTGAGAACCAACTTAGTGCCAGAAGTAGAATTGTGGAAGTATTCGAAGAAAGTTACTTTTATCTTTGTTTTTTTTTGTCATTGATTTTATTTTATAGATATGAAAACTGACCAAAAATATCTTATCATAACTAAATTCTAAAATGGCAATTGTTATTAACTAAATTGTGATTTCAGATCAATGTATATATGTACAAGAACACTGTAATGCATTCGCACTATTGCTTTTAAGAGTAACATGCAATTTAAACTTGTGTATGAGTCATGATTATGGTATTTCATGCAAAAAAATGTTAGAGGGGCGCGTGATAAAAATGAACTGAAAGGCTTCAGAAGTACCTGGAACATAGAAAAAGTGAATTTATTCTTGAAGCTGAATGTTCACAAAACATTTATATATAACAATATGTAAGAAATATGCAACTTTCAGCATGAAATAACATGTTGTCAAGAATTTCCAAAAAGTGACCAAAGACCAATATTAACAATGGTGGACAGCTCATGTATTTGAATGCTTCCTGTGAATTTATTTGAAAAGATGTCATAAAGATGGGTTCATTTGTGAATTATGCACACTCAAATTATGTAGAAAATGTTCCATTTTAAGAGTAACATATAATTTCAACTTGTGTATGACTCAAAAATATAGCATTTCATGCAAAAATGTTAGGAGGGTGCTTGATAATAAGGCACATGGGGGCTTCTGAATTACCTGGAACATAGAAAAAGTCAATTTATTCTTAAATCTGAATGTTTACAAAACATTTCTATATAAACATATGTAAGAAATATGCAAATTTCAGCTTGAAATAACATGAGGTCGAGAAATTGCAATAAGTGACAAAGACCAATATTAAAAATGGTGGAGGGTACAGGTGTTTGAATGCTTCCAGTGAATTTATTTGAAAAGATAACATAACGATGAGTTCATTTTTGAAATCTGCACACTCAAGTTATGCAGAAAACAATCCATTTTTGTATATTCTATAATTCTGAAAAAATCATCCCCTGTTGCTAATTCGAGTAAATGCACCAACATTACCACGTTGACATACACTTTAACCGTATCGTGCTACTTCTGCCAACTGTTATTTTTTCTCGCGCTAACTGCGTCAATCCCTTTGAGTCGTTGTCAAAGCTGACACAACGTATTGATGTTTCTGTCGCGACTTTAACTTTGTCGGGAATGACTGAGCCTGCGGTGGGGGTGGGGGTGGGGGTGGGGGGAGACCAGCAAAACAAGCATTTTTGGCTAGACTTATGTCATCATACGTCCATTCTTATATTTAAAAATATTGATAGATGTGGATACAAATGTATGTTGTTCTGCAAGCTTTCTCTGATATATCACAAACAAAACAAATGTGTTAGGCACATTTTTAAGAAAATCAGTTATCACGCACATGTAAAGGGAATCACCATGTTTCATCTCGCGACACTTGACATGTTCTCGTACACGTAAACAAAAAATAAGCTTGCTATTCATACGCTATCTTTGCGTATCCAAAAATAAAAATGGTTCATTCTGACAAGGTTTGATTTCATATTATAAAAGCCACTTTATTTTCAATGTAATTAAATATCTTTGGTGCATAAATCTTTGACGACTAACAAAGTTAAGATGGGTTTACTTGATAAACTACATTTTCAAGTGGAATGATTAGACAAATTACCTACGCACTTCCTCTACGTGGCTTCGAGGACTGGTTCAAGCTTTCGGCTGAGGAAATCTGACAGAAATTTTCACATTCTCTTCATAAAACCTACAAAAATAAAAAGATAAAATGCCAGCTAAATAGAGGATAAGGCTCCAGAACGAAAAGCACAGCAAAAATATCAATGCAAGAGGAAATGTACCGAAAACATTGGTTTGTATTCTGTACATATTGATTTGACATATGGTTGGTCTTCATATTATTATTAACGAGTTTGTCATCAGTTTTGGGAAATCGCATTATATTTATTTTACAAATATAGAACTTTTGTTTTCAGTTAATCTTTTTTTGCACCTTAAACCCATGTCTGTAATTAAAGTTATCAAAAAAGATATATGTAAATAGTACATGTAGATATATATGTAGATGAGAAACAAAGGAAGGGCTAGAATACAGATATAGTTAAGTGTTTGTCTACGTGGTCATGTAGGCGCATTTACCCAAATTAAATATTAATTGTTGGTCTAAAATTTCATGCTATAATATAGTTTAACTAAGTCTATTCAATATAGCTAAAAAATCACAAGCCCTGACTCAAATTCCACAAGCCTTGACTCCAATTCCTTGAACCCAAAAGGGCCCTAACTTTTACTATAAAAAGAAATAATTAAAATCATATTAAATTTACTTGTGTATTTATTCAGATCTCAAAATATTTCATGTAAAGCCATGTCTTCCGCCAGGTCATGATGTCAATCATTGTCCAATTGCTCTATCAATGCCCTCCATATTCATTGGATCAGCAGTGCTGATATTCATTAGCATCTGAAGCGTGTCTTACTTTACACAGTTTCTCTTTACACTTTTGATGTTGTTCATAGGCGCCGCTTAATATGTTTAACCAGTGTTGTATTACTTACGCAAGTGTTTCTAAAGAAATAATTGTTTGGTCGGTCTTTCCTTGTTATCTCACCTCGCCAAAGGACAGCCGATTTTTAATCAAAGACTTAAAGCCATCATGGACCATCTTTCATCCCTTTATTACTTATAACACCTCAAAAAACATCCCGCATTTGGCCTAAACTCTCCAGATTACAACAATAAGGTAATCAATTAACAGCTTGTTGTGTACACAAGTTAGCTTTAATCTAATTACTCAGTCACATACCACTGCACCGGTCGCATCGACTATTGGAACAGTTTCGGTCCTCAGTAGACTGGTTCTGGCTGGTTTCTGTAATGCGTGGATAGAACGAGTAAAATACAGTTTTTCTCTTTCTTTTTTTAACTATAAAACAGTATGTACGGTAGACGGCCTTAAAAACTGTATTTTTGTCCTACCACCAGTAGAATCACATGTATGTTAAAGCCAAGTTAACAATAATTATAGGTAACCCAGGCAATCTGTACCCCATTCATAGGTCACATGCTTAGCTTTGTACACAAAGTTTATAGCTTTCGATAGAAGTACGGTACGTAGACAATCTTCATATGGGTAAAGGGAATACATGGGGATACATGTTAAAAATTTGCTAGTCTTTCAACAACTTGAAAATAAAATTCCACATTTCGTCAGCGAGATTGCAGTTTTCTCAGGCAAATTAGATCTTTTTTTTACAAGTCTGACGGGCACTTCACTTAAAATACAGGAGGGGCCCTGGGCGTCGGGCTGTTGCACTGTACGATGTTGTAGCCTCGACATGAAGGCTAGGGGTTCGAAGTAATACTAATATTAGTACTATATTCAATCCTGCTTGTTGAATGCTCTGCACCTTAAATGTCATTAAAAAAAAACTTGCACATGAAAATTATCGATCGCTATGGACTTTTACAATGGTGGCCAGGTACTAAACTGATCAAGAAAAGAAGACGTCAGGTCTGTCATAACAAATAACAGGGTAGTAAATTTTTTTTTCAAAACCTGCAGCTTTTATTGTGACATTGCAGTGCGTGACATTCAAATCATTTTCCACTGGATCACACCTTTTGCTTGACCTCATCCAAAAATGTCCATGTACTGTAACATTGATTTTGCCGTATGTATTTCTCAGTGCATTTATATAATGACCTTCCAAGGAATATGGATGTATGAGGATCAAAATAAAGTGAATAGTCACCATTTAAAGGTAAGTTTAATCAAATTCTAGACAATTGCACCCATTACTGAAATAGTAGGTACTGATAACCAGCATGACCTGTATGACTCGTACTTTAGATGATTAAAGACAGACACATATGTATATAGACAGATAAATGGACAGGTTGATAATGGTTTTGGAAGTGGCTAGATTTTTAGGAGAGCTATTTAGGTTAAAGACCATAAACTGAAAATATAAACATACAAGAACCAAAATGTCTTAACTTAATTTTAGTCATGTTTCAATATATAACATTTTTCTTTATCTACATTTTCACTTTCATATAGATTTAAGTATTCAACCAATAAGAAAACAAGATAAAACTGGGTCCCTCAGTGAAATATTCCAATATGAATGATTTTTGTCTTCTGCGAGCTCAGCATGGCAGTCTCTTTTTAATCCATGTACATGTCCATCCGTATCTCCATATGCAATTTTCTTCCTGGTATCTTTTTTATGCACCTTACGGGCTTGCATTATGGATGATCCAGTGACATCAATTTGCCAAGTCAATTGGGCCAAAAATTTCAATTTTTTTCTTTTCTTTGAGAGTAATTATTGTAACCTTCTTGCTCAGTGTTGCCCCAATCACTAGGCTGTTTTAGGAGGGCACTGCACCCTGTCCTCCTTGGGGGGTGAGGGGGATGCTCTGTCATAAACTGCTAGAGGTTTAATACTTTAAGACATAGCATATGGTTAAAATTCAACGTCTTGTTCACTTTTTTCCAGCTAGCAATATATTGGCATATCAGAATTGTAACTAGCAAAAATCTAGCTTGCTAGAATCAATTTTGAGCCCTGGGTGGTCTCATTAGAGGTCATCAAACTATGTAACTTGATTTATGCATTAAGATACAAAGCCTTAAAATGACAGTTGGTCTCCCTGAACAGTGTTTTAATGTAGTATATTATGCAGTCTTGATGAGAAATGATAACCACACAATTTTCAGTGTTTATTTATATTTATTCATGTAGCAAACTTGTCTTTTAATAAATCCCAATAAGCAGAGATGGTGCATCAAAAAGCCATATTACAAAAATGTTTTAAACTGTTATGTAAGTCTTTAATTAAACTGTTTCAAAATATTCTTGATAAGTACATATGTTTTCACCTTAAGGTAAAAGGGCAGTTAAAAACATTCTTGATAGCATATTTTCCTATAAAGGCATTTAAAATATTTGAAGATTAATGCAATTGTACATAAGGGCTGTTCCATTAAAATATACGTGGTACCCAGGGATGGCAGTTTTTTAAAATGTATGTCAGGGTATTCTGATTACTCAAAGAGTTCATATGAAAATGATGCAAACTTGTAAGGGTGACTACTCCACCTTGAAAGCATCTTCCATAGGTCCCAAGAATGTTGTATTGCAACAGCCCAAAGCATCAGTATCTATCCTTCATCAGTGTTTGCTTAAGCCTCAATCTCATGGAGGAAAAGTGGAGCAAAGTAAGTTTTGAGGTGTCTTTTATATTATATTTGTCATTATTTGTCTGAAAATGTCTTTCATTTTGATTGTAGCCTTTTGTGCTTTTGTTACAACTTGCTCTGTTCTGTTTATCCTTCAGAAACCCAAAGAGAAAAAATACCCTGTGGGACCCTGGTTGTTGGCCCTCTTTATTTTTGTAGTATGTGGATCAGGTTTGTATACAATTTTATATTTGTTATATCCATGTTTATGATACATTAAGTCAGATCTCTGTCTGTGTGAAAGTATTAACTTAGAGATTTGTTTTCATTTTATTTGGTTTTAACAGAACTTTGAACACATTATTGGCTATATAATGCAGAGGACATAGGAGCCAAGTGCCTTTCCCAACAAAGACACAGAGGCATGACCCTTGGATTTTGAAACTATGATGCAGAGGACATGGGAGCCTTTCCCAACAAAGACACAGAGGCATGACCCTTGGATTTTGAAAATATGATGCAGAGGACATGGGAGCCTTTCCCAACAAAAACACAGAGGCATAACCCTTGGAATTTGAAACTATGATGCATAGGACATAAGAGCCAAGTGCCTTTCCCAACAAAGACACAGAGGCATGACCCTTGGATTTTGAAACTATGATGCAGAGGACATGGGAGCCAAGTGCCTTTCCCAACAAAGACACAGAGGCATGACCCTTGGATTTTGAAACTACTGTTCTACCAACTGAGCTACCACAGAACCCACAATTTGGAAATGAACTTATTTTTAGCTCTTTACAGTTCAGAAAGCAACTAACCTAAACGAGTAGATGAAGTATATGAAGTAGCTGCTGTAGATTCAACCATAGGAATTGAACAAATCTGAAATCATTGATACGTTTGAAAGAAGTGAAGAAACATTGACAGTTGCTGAAAGTAAAAGTACCTGTTGTAGCTGGATGTTCTGTTGGCTTGTAGATAACACCCAAAGACATATTACCAAGCATAAAGTGTTCTCCAGATGTTTTTATACCATTTTAAATGACCATTGAAAAATCTGGATAATGAATGCATTTTGA
The DNA here is from genome assembly GCA_029931535.1 of Margaritifera margaritifera. Lineage (NCBI taxonomy): Eukaryota > Metazoa > Mollusca > Bivalvia > Unionida > Margaritiferidae > Margaritifera > Margaritifera margaritifera. The sequence continues at coordinate 303,721 of JAQPZY010000811.1, forward strand.
AGTTAGAGAATGTCCTGTGCACTTATTAGCTTTACTTGTCATAGACCAAAAGAGCTCATGGGATGGCCTGTTGTCCGATGACATCCATGCATCTGTTAGCTAAAATTTGTTATTGCCACTCCTCCTAAACTACTTGGAGGATTGTCTTGAATCTTTACACACATATTAACCCCAAGGTCTAGTTGGTCCTGTATGAAAATGGTGATGGAGACATCCAGTATGGCTGCCACACTTGAAAATCTTGTTATCGCTACTTCTCCTGAATGAATTGTCAGCATGGGCTTTTCACTGAAAGATTTCATATGATGTTTAGTTGGTTCTAAATGAAAATCGTGCCATTCTAAAATCTAATATGGCCACCATGACAGTCCTCTCGAAAATAATGTTTTTGCAGCTCTTTATATTTTTGGTTTGGTGTTGTGGGGTTTGATGCCATTTTTCAGCACATGATAGGCTATACTTGGCAGCCAGTATATTTGGTGGAGGAAGATCCCAGGGAGAACAACCGACCCACGAGAAGCTACTGGCAAGCTGTCTTACATACCCACATTGGTTGAGCAGACACTCAAACTCACACGGACAGAGGTGAGACTTGTGAGTAATCTGTAATGGCGAGCACCTTAGACCACTTGGGCCCCGATGCTACTCCTGAACAGAAAGTCATAATGACATGGGGTTTTCACCAAAAGACATCTAATGATGTCTAGTTGGTCCTAATTGAAAATTGTTTCGCTTGGACATTTAATGTGGCCATCCAGCATATCAACATGGGTGTTTCACTAAAAGACATTATGATGTCTAGTTGGTCCTAAATGAAAATGGTGCCGGTCTGACATAGAATATGGCCACCATTGCAGTCCTCTTCAAAATCTTATCACTTTTCCTCCTGAATGGAAAGTTATATCAACATGGGGTTTTCACCAGAAGACTTCTTACGATGTGTAGTTCAATATGGCTGCCATGACAGTCATCTTTAAATTCTTGTTATGGTTTCTCCTCTTGAATGGAAAGTCATATCAGCATGGTGTTTTCACCAGAGCAATTCTTATGATATCTGGTTTGTCTTAAATAATAATTGTGCTGCTCTGATAACCAATATGGCAGCCACAATAGGCAGCTTGAAAATCTAATTGCTACTCCTCCTCGATGGAAAGTAATATCAGCATTGGGTTTTCGCCAGAAGACTTTTCTTGATGTCTGGATGATAGTAAATGAAAATGGTGCCGATCTGACAATCCAGTATTGCTACCATTGCAGCCATCTTGAAAATCTTGTTGTTGCTACTCTTCCTAAATGGAAAGTCATATCAACATGGAGTTTTCACCAGAAGACTAATTATGATATGTATGAGATCTAGTTGGTCCTGCCAGAATGAATGCATTGCAAATCGTTTTACTAAGTCTCCTGAATGGATGGTCATATGTGATATCAACATGGAGTTTTCACCAAACGTCTTTTGTTGGTGTCTAGTTTCCCCTAAATGATGGTGCTGCTGATCTTACATCCAATATGGCTGCCAAAGTGGCTAATTTGAAAATCTTAATGCTTTAGAATATCAGCGATGTTTTGAAGGCTCAACAGTTAAAAAGAAGAAATAGTCTTACACTGTATCTTGAATTCCTGGAAATTATTTTCAGACAGTAGAGCATCAGTCCCTTTGAGGGACTCCTGGTTTTTTATATAATGTTATCAACAGTAAAGTGCATCACAATGCAATTATGGCTCAAGTTGTGATATTTTTGCTTATTAACAAAATTTTTACAGGATATTACATAAAGGTTAGTGATAAAAAAAGGAAAGATAGCAAGAACAAAAACTTAGATAAATATTCTTTAAAAAATAAAATGCAGAATAAAATGAAGAATAAAATCTGAAGAAGAGCAAATTTTATATTAGACTTCAGTTTTCTTTTACTTTTGCTTTAGAAATGCCAGAAGCCCCATGTATGCTTATATGACATATATGCTTATTTTTATGAAGTGCTTGTAATTCAGATTTTACACACTTCTGTTTGGTAATTTCTCTTTCGGCGGTTGTGAGAGGCAAATATGTTGTTATGATTCAGGTTGCTGCCTTTTGTCTATAACATTTTTATGGGTGGATCCAGAATTTTATCTTGGAGGATTTTATTTTGAGAAGTGAGAAGTGGGAGGTTTGTTTTGCTTAAAATCCTATTAAATTTGTCTGTAAAGTGTACTTTTTAAAAGTCGAATATGGGGTTTTGACTCAATTGTTCCCGAAACCTTCTAAATCAACCTGTTCTTAAAGAACACTGTAAATTTTAGTATGTTTATGTCTTGAATTTTGTTTTTGAATTTAGTGAAGACCACAAGCTCATGACATTAAATTTTTCTTCTGTTTGCTTCTTGTCAGTACACATATTGTGTAAATAAATTTCCGTGAACATGAATTTTTACTCACAAGCCATGTAGATTTCTCTTTTTTATTTTTTCAGCAATATTTCAGATAATTCAGAGCATTTGGATGTACTAGAGTACTTCCAAGGACAGGGGACTTAACTCATGACTACGATATTGGACTTTCCCAGGGATCAAGCTTTATGGACCACGAATTCGGCTCAACATACTTATGTACAGACATTTTAACATTTCCAAATTTTAAGAACTCTTATCTGAAACCTTTATGGTTTTAATTGTGTGTAATATAAGCAGAGGAGTAAATGAAATGTAAGAGTTTATTTATTTACATAGACATTGCTACCTGAAACTTAGCAACCAAAAAACTAGCTGCAATATGGCACTAATATTAAACATTTTCTCAATAGATTTAGAAACATTGTCAAGTCATGTTTTCTATTATGTGCTGGTTATTTCAGCAACATGCAAGTATGTGTAACTGTCAGATTTTATTTTCAATGTACATTAAAATGTTATAAATTAGCTGCTTTGTTGTTATAGCTCTGAACTGAGATGTGGCAGTCCTATAATAATCGTCTTTTACATCTGTCTCTTCTGACTTCTTTTTACCACCATAGCTCTGCAAGCCTTTTCAAATAATTGAATGCTACTTGGTAGTTGAATTTGCTGTTACATGTAGATTTACCTTTTAAAGGTTTCATCTTGCTGGGTCCAATGTTAAGAGAGTTGTTGCCCTTTTTCATCAGTATTACGACTCTACAACAGCAGATACTTTTAACCGGCATAGCTCAGGAACCATACAGCATATTCCAATGCAGTTTGGTGTATACATTGTCTCATTGACCTAGATGTGCCATTTATGGGCTTTGTCTAGTCTTGTTAGTGCTATTTTGGACACAGTTATGGTCAATTATAAGTAACTTAATATTTTCACATGGTATGTTACTTGTAACCAGCATAGTTCTACGGCCCTTGTGCATAATTATTACATGTAGATGTGCCTTATAAAGGTTTCGGTTTTTCATTTTCATGTCAAATTTTGACAGTTATTGCCCTTTTTCCATCAATATTCAAAAGTACAAGGCTAAGTCCAAGCAACAATATAACAAAAAAATGTTAGTGTTGTAAAAGTAGATGGCTCAAATGGAAAAAAAATGCAGCTGGTTGATAAGGAGAAGGCTGAATATTATATCTCCACAACAGCCATTCCTTGTAACCAGTATAGCTCGGGAACCATTCAACCTATAGTGATTCAGTTACGTGTGTACAGTGTATGTACATTGTCTTTTAGCCCTAAATATGCCTTACATGGGTTTTGTCTTGTCTTGTCAAAACCATTTTAGATAGAGTTACGGTTCTTGACAATTAACTTCATATATTCAAATGGGTTCCTGCTTGTAACATGTATAGCTAATTAACCATTGAACATAGCTTGATGCAGTTTGGTATGATCATCGTCTCAAAGACTTTGATTGCCTTATATGGCGTTAGTCTAATTTAGAAGAGTTATAGTGCACTTGATTGCTTGTCCTCTTCACTTTGATTTCCACAAGATAAGTTCCAAATAATTCTGGATTTCAATCAGATTTGGCATGTGGCTTCAGACTGATGAAACTTTGAGTTTGATTTCCAGCATTCCATGGCATTGTGTATGGGAGTTATGGCCCCTGATTGGATAAAATTACTTTGTTTTATTTTTTTTAGATGTGGCATGCAGCTTTATATTCATGATACCTTTCTTGAGTTTAATTTCTAGTGTTCCACATTACCATTTAGAAGAGCATAATTTTACTAAGGAATATTGCATTTCTGATGATATTATTGTGCACATTTATGTTAATGAGATGTTGCATAATTTCAATCTCCAGCATTCAACGTCATCATTTAGAAGACTGATGGCACAGTACAGAGTGGGGTCCTTTGTGATGCACCCATCGCTTCAATCTCTATCGATATTTCTTATGCATTGAGGTGCAAGTTAGAAAATGAGCTTCCATTTTAAATTTGTTTATACTGGTATGAAGCACTTCACAAGTTATAGAATATAATCTTTGACCATCTTCATATTAGATTAATGGATGTTATGCAAGTTCATCCTTTTTACCAGTGCTTTCTTTAAGACAAATTGCACGGGTATGAACCCGCTGGTAGTGATATAGGTTTATGTGTGCATGTATGTATGTGTGTATAAATGCTATTATACAAGTACTCGGAAGGATTGAGATGCAGCCTGAAATTGGATTGAAGATTGTTTAAAACAGTTGCAATAAAAAGAAAAACCATCTCGGTGATTAAATAAATTTTTCTGCTGTAATTTTCTATATGACCTAATTTTTTTTAAAAATCTTGCTTTTTACTGATAAAATTAGAAGAATGTAAGATCAGCTATTTGAGGGTCTGTTGTGGACAAAACAGATGCAGATGAGTAGATTAGATAAAATAGATGTTTATAAAAGTTAAGTTCAGTACTAAACTGGGTCAAGAGCCCTATGATCAGATGGAAAGATCAAAGTTGGAAATATACAGTAGAACCTGTCTGATTAGGACAGTGGGGGGGGGGGGGACAATATACATTCATTATAGATGTGTTTATTTTTTAAATAATGGGAGTCCCATTGAGGTTCTGGTTATCAAAACTGTACATATATATTGCTGACTCCCAATAAGTACCATTCATTGTGTTCAATATCGAGAATTATTTGTAAAGCATATTTTAAAGGGTCTTGCAAATTTTGGTAGAAAAAGAGTGAACCGATGTGCCTCGAATATTAAAGCTCGTTACAAGATTTTGTGACAGACATACACATTTATATATGCCTTTCACATTTGAATATGTTGAACATATGGGGAAACAAAGTAGTAGTATACATATAGTTAGTTCTGGATCGTAGTGAAGTTTAATAAGGCCTGAACTCATTTTAATGAATACATTGAAAAATTCCACCACTCCACGTATACTTCGATAAAATACGTAGACCAGTCAGACTTTAATATTTCAGAAATTAAACAATTACTAGACCAGTACAACTGGAGTACACCAAATGTCAGCTAGAATTTTAGAGGTTTAAAAATATTACATTGTGAACAGGGATTACTAAGCAAGGCTGCATGACTCAGACATATAGCATAGGAATACAGATATAAAGTTTCCTGGACCATTGACACATTTTCGTGACTTATGTTCATAAACTGATAATGTATATGTACACAGTAATCAGTGACATAAAACACAAAGTTGTACACATGTAAAATAGTTAAATATATATATTTAGTATATTTCAGTTGAAATGAATAACAAGGAATGTACCCATAAATGATGCATACATACCACAACAAGTGAGAAAAACATTACAACATCCTTAGAAATGTGTTTCTTTGGACCATCTGTACTCATTCAGCTTTTAAGAAGCTATGCTATTTACCTATAGATAAAGCTTTGCTTTTCCAAAAGATTTATTTGGTAATAATTTTATCTGGTAAAATGAAAAGAGCTATGAGGTAGTCCATTGTGAACTAGGTAAAAGAAAATGAAATAATCTTATATGCAACTTCAACATTCATGCTTGACAGTGGACCAATTGTAAACCTAAATAGTTTTTTTAAAAGTATGCTGTAAACTACCTTAAGAGCAGAGTAGGTTAATGTTGCATGGTAAATTGTGTTGATAATGCTTTTTGTTTCAATCAACATTTGTCTGCTGGTAAAAACTCTGCTATTTATCAGGAAAAAAAGTTACAATCATTTCAGCAATAAAAGTTTGACTTTACCTTGGTTTTACCTCTTCATGTACAATGTGAACTGTTTTCTCAGGTAAAAGTAAATGTGCTGTCAGATAATCAATTGCGAATCAAGTGAACATTTAATAATATAGTTGTGCAAGTTCTCCAATATATGTTTGATGGTGGACTGATTGACATCTTAAACGACTTCTTCATGAGTCTGCTATATGCAACTGTGAGAACACAGTTAAGTACTGAATGGTTGACAGACTTAATAATATTGTTTGTGTCACTCAATATTTTTGTAGGTAAAAGTTTTGCTGTTTATCTAACGATAAAAGCTGTGCTTTGCTGAAAAGTTATTGCATTTAAGTGATTGGGTTGACTTCACCGTTGTATGTTGACAGGGTCTTGTCATGTTGAACATCTTACCGTCTTTGTTGTGTTTCTTTAGCAGCATTAGTTTTCATGGTCTCTAACATAATGTTTTGTTCAGATTTTGTCATTTCCTCAGTTTTAAAAAACTTTGTTTTATGACCAAATGAAGAAGATACATAAGACAGCTACACGACCACCTATCTGACAATATATTTTGTTTGAACGTTGGTAACTGGACAAAGTCAGACTTCATCAAGTTGTATGTTTTCTTTAACGTAGTGTGCTTACAACAACTTGTGATGTTTCAGAGTCTTCTTCTTCTTTTAACATTCATGTTTTCCAAGTTGTGTGTCAAGCTCTGCTCTTTGTACGTCTCTTGGTTTTTGGGAAGTAACCATGTTTTTGCTTTTTATTTTAGCTTATTCACCTTCCATTTATTTGCATGGAAATTTGGAAAGTATAGCTCAATATAAATCTGTATAGGAACAAAAGGTAATTGCAAGTCAAAGGCAATGTGTGCACAGATCAATCTGTCATATTTAAGTAGTGATAAATAATTTGAAATTTAATTAGGTAAATAGAAAGAAATGTTCCGATTGTAAAAAAGTTGAATTTGCAACTAAGTTTAATCAGAAACAAAGTAAATGCGAACCTTGTCAAATTAAATGCAACAATACACAGAAAACGTAAATAAATATAATTAAGAGTATATGAAACAAAGGGTACCACAACAATAAAAACCACATGATAATACAATTAGCAAGAAACGGAATTTTACAAGAACTTAGACCAGTAGCGGCGCGGGGGTTTGAGGCACCCGGGGGCAATGTTCTTTAAGGGCGCCTTAACCGGCTCGCCCGAGGGCAACGATCTTTAGTGGCGCTCCTACTTTGCCACAGAGAACAGTTTATATGTCAGTTGCCAACCTCAAACACCCCCCTCCACCATCTAAGCCCTGAAAAAGGGCTTAGATGGGGTGGGTGGTGGAGGTTGGCAAAAAAGAAGCTCCCGACGGCGCCCACCCCTTCGTCCAGGCGTCCAGGGGCAATTGCCCCCCCCCCCCCCACTCGCGCCGCCGCTGAATAAGACAATATATTAATCTGATACAACATTCAAAATATTAAGTGTTTCATCAATCGACATTGTTAAAGCTTGATGATGACAATTACCATTGTATTTCTGATCATTTGATTTGTCTGATCCTGAGCAACAAAGAGATGTTCAGTGGTCAAAAACTAGATACATGGTAACCAATGAATACAGATCAAAACATGCTAAGATGTCCTTGTGGAAAAGAGATACATGAACACCTGAAAAAGGGTTGAACAATTTAAAATGTCACATTTGAACACCGAGGAAATTTTTACATTGTTTTTTAAATCTGTATTTCATTATCAGCATTGACGCATAACAGCTACTCCTAAAAAATAGAGTTGTCACATATATTCAACGCATCTACAATAAAGCAACTAGTACATAATTATTATTAAAAAAATTTCGTGTTCTGCTATGCACAGGTCTCGCCGTTCAGCTTTGCAGAGGCAGTACTCTGCATGTGCCCGACACTCCGTGTCCGTGTACCTTTGGTACACCTTCGACACATCTCCAACACTTTCTATTTCCTCCTTATTTTCTGTTGTCTTGTTCTAAATGGATATGTTTGAAAATTATCAGACTTGCTCTCAATGCAGATACAACAATCCCTACTTTAATGATAAGAATCTATTGAAGTTTCCAATTCCATTTGATGTCATGTAATCATCTTTTAGTTAGTTTTGTAAACTGCCTAGATAATCGTTTGGAAGAAATCTGCTAATCTATTATGTCACAGCGTAGATTACAACATCTGACAAATTTTGGGGAAATTTTCGCAGCTTTAGCACTGACAAGGATTTCAAATGTCTTGATTTTTGTTTTTCATCCATTTTTTCAGTTAAAGTTTTACCAGTTATACAATAAAAACAGGCAAGAGAAGCTGTGACTATAATTGGCAAATATCAGGAAAGAATTCAGAATGGATAGCTTCCACCTTCTGTGGAAAGATTATTCACTACACAAGAGGAAAAGGAATTTAGGGTAGGTCCGCCGCGAGGGGGTGGGGGGTGGGCAGGGGCTTGCCCAGGAGCCCGGTGATTTCTACTGGCCCGCCGTCAACTCAGTTATAAAAAATAAATTAATCTTTGCAGTAAATATTAAAAGGTGTTCCTTGCAAGAGTCTAAGTTATGATATATTACTACAGGTTTTATATGCAAAACTGTACACAGGTTTTTATATACAAAAATATTAAACTTGTTTTAGGCCAATCATTGCCCTTCCCCGGGCCCCGAATTTCTGTCTTCGGGCTTGATTAAGCATTATGTAAATGCTGCAAAGGTCGTAAATTCAAACTAAAATCTATCAAGTTTAATGAGAACATGTAATAAAAACAGATTGAAAAGTTTGAAAAAGACAGCAAATGGAAAGGCACCTAAATAAAACCATGTATTGAAAGAACAAAAGGAAAGTTTTTAAGTTTAAAAAGCAAAAACTCAGTTGCTTGGACATCTAACACAGTTGTAGAGATATTTTGGTTATTATATTGAAAAGATTAATACAAAAAAAGTTAGAGAAAAATTACCATTAGTTGGAAGCTTCAAATGTTTAAAGAAAAGGGTGTAACAATAGTGGCTACAGACACGGTTTTCTAATTATCGCCCGTTGTACTGATATCGTTGGCTAGGTGCGTTGAAGTAGTGTCCGCAATATCACTAGTGAAATAAAATGTAAACAAAGCGAATGGATGCATAAAAAGACACATGCAGGATTCCACTGATTGCACAAATGTTATGAGAGAACGCTTACATTCCAGATTTGTTGGAAATAAATTCACAAACCACGGATTTCAAAAGTGAAGTGGCAGGAAAACAATATTTAAATTCTAAATTATATTTCTGTTTAGTTGTTGTTGTTATTATTTTTTTAACAGGAATATTGTTTTCTTTGCTCACCCCAAATGAAAGTAAAGAAAATGTAACAAACAGCTATAAAAAAAAAATTAAAAAAATTAAAAAAATCATGTACCAAAAGTTGACAATAGGGTCCACTTTTTCTTAAATTCATCACTTCTGTTATTCACGTTGGCGATATATTTTTCCAGCGTTTTATATTGTAACACGCACAGGGGTTCCTCTACCGAGCGAATCAAACACCTGTGTGAGGTTGGGCTGGAAGTCCCTTGTTTTCCCCTATTTCCAAGGACTTCCCGACAACATTCGTTGCCAACTGGAAGTTCTCGTAACGCGCCAAGACTAGAAACAATTTTTCTCTAATCAATAAATAACTGACCACAATGTCACAACTACAACTTCACAATTGCATGGCTTTTCCTTGTAAGCATGCCGTAGCATGAAGCACACAACATAATTCAAACACCCAATGCAGGGAACTATAATAATACTAAAACTGCATCAGTAGAATTTTGTCTCTCTTTTTCTTTAGGTACAGATAGGATAAGCTCTCAAATAATTTTTTACTAAAATTTTACTTTTTATTATTAACCAATTATGGACCATCAAACCCGTATATACTCTATTGTATCTTCCCCATTTCTAGACTGGTTCACAGTTGTTCCGTATAATTAGTATCGTGAGTCCTAAAAACAACAGTCTGAATCGCGTTTCGCACGTGTACTTCCACCAACTGCTACAATGAGAGGCATCTCTAAACAAAGGGATGACCTCTTCCCAATTATTCCATGGCACACAACAGTAGTTCCTGTCACGAGTATATCCCACCGAAAGGCACAATCAATCAACACCTCTGAATAAAATAGGAACTACTTGGCTCCATGCCCACTTATGCAAGTCTGATCCCATCTCAAACTACGAAACCAATCCGCGCCATTGCAAAGTCTCTTAAAAACTCTAAGTATGACGTATGTTCCTAGAAATTGGCTAATTACTCGGGCTGGGAAAATTTTTCCCAACACCGACTTCCCATAATCAAACCACTAATCACTAAAATCTAACGAACCTATAAATGGAGACGTACATACAAATGGAACATACCCAAATTTTTTTACAATATGATAAAACACAATTTTTATAATAGGTGAGATTTGGGATTTTGATGCACAACGTGATCTGTATATAACACATTTTGCAAGCAAAATTAGGAAATTAATAAGATCAAAGTTGTTATTCCTATAAAGATATCTTTTCGTGTAATTCTAAAATTTGGGTCATAAGTTTGGATCCATTCCACAAATACTTTTCAAAAGTGTTCAGTAACTGAACAATCATAGAATAAGTGCTCAATTTGTTCTATTCCCTCCTTAGAAAATCTTTATTTAGCATTATCACTTAAATTAATCTTTTTCAAAAACTGGTTTGTGGCAATATTTCTATGGAGAAATCTAAGATTAAAGCTAATCAGTTTTGTATCTTTTGTACAAAGTTTAGTCAAAACAAAAGAGTTGGTCTATTCATATGAATCAATTGCACACTCTAGCTGCCTGGACCAAGTTTCATGTTTACCATTTGACTTTTGTATATTGGTTCTTATCATCTTTTTCCACTTCACTGAGATCTTTGAAATGAGAGCAAAATACTGTAATGAAATTATTAGTTTGTGTTTTTTGTTTTATTTCATCAAAACTTAATAGAGATCCTTGTGCATCAAAAAGATGTTGAATAAGTACAACACCGTTTGTTTTCCACCTTTTGTATGATTTAAAATTATCTATAGCAACTAAATTAAGAATATCTTGAGACAAGTAGATGATCAGTAGATGATCCATTTTTCCATTGTGATAAAGCATAAATAACATCGTCAAAAAATATTTTTAATTGATTTAGAAATTTCTTTTATATTAGTTTTTCTTAATTTAAATAACAGTGTACATCCAACTTTTCAAAATATTTGTTCAGAAATCAGTTTTTGCCATAAACCATCTTCGTTTAGTAAAAGACGCCTAATCCAGGAAAGTTTCATATAACACACAAATGAGTGCAAGTGAATCATATTTAATCCCCCTTCCTTAAAAGAAGCTATAAGAGTGTCTCTTTTAACCCTCTCAGTTTTACCGCCACAAATAAACTGGAAAAATAATGTATTCAGTTCATTTTCTATATGGGGTGGAGGACTTGGTAGAGTTGCAAAACGATGAATGCATTTAGGCAAAATTAAGGATTTTATTAAAGTAATTTTTTCAATAAGGGATAAATTTCTTCTGCTCTACCAGCCAAGCAGTTTCTTTACTTCATTTAACTTCGTCGAATAATTAAGTTCTACCATATCTTCCAAGTTCAAAGAGAAATCTACTCCCAATAATCTAAACGTGGACATTGACCAGGTAATATAAATTTCTGGACATTTATTTTCATTAGAAATTTGTTTATTTCCGATCCAAATAGTCTTTGATTTAAAAACATTGCAGTAAAGACCTGATATCAAGACAAAGTCATTTAAAATATGCATGGTTGTCTTCAAGGACAAATGAGAACCATCTAATAATAGAAAAGCATCACCAGCGTATTACCCTAATTTCAACTCCATTCCATTATAGAAAATGCATGTAATATTTGTGTTCTTTTTTAGTTCTATTGCAAGAAGTTCAATTCCTATTATAAATAAATAGGGTGCTAAAGGGTCTCCCTGTTGACAACCTCTCTCCAAATTAAAAAATGGGGATAAATGTCCATTATTAATGACACAACGTTTTGATTGATTGCAAAATACTCTAAACCAGTGACAAATGGATTATCTAAAGTTAAAAGATTTCAGAACATTTTCCAAAAAGACCCATTCAACCGAGTCGAAAGCTTTTTAAAAGTATATCAATAGGAGAAGACCAGATTATTTTTTTTCCTCAAAATATCGCATCAGGTCATGCAAAATGCTTGTATTTTCACCAATAAATCTCCCTTGCATAAAACCCATTTGGCTGTCACTAATGATAAAAGGGAGGACTCTCTTTACCCTATGAACAATAGACGCCAAAGCAATCTTGTAATCTATATTAAGTAGTGAGATTGGTGTCCAATTTTGTTTATAAATTTTCTGTCTTTATCTTCTTTTGAAATGCAAGTAATGATTCCCTGAGACTGAAATTCTGAAAAATTTGCAAATCGTATCCAGCGTTTAGAGACCTAAAAAGAAAACCGCCTAGATCTTTCCAAAAGAATTTGTAGAATTCAACAGTAAATCCATCGGAACCAGGGCTAGTTTTATTTTTCATATTTTTCAGTGCTAAACCACATTCCTCAAAAGTTAACTTACCTTCACACGAGCTTATTTCAAAATCTGAATTTTTTTTTTTATCATGGTTAAAAAAGTAGTTGCTAGTTTGCAAATTATTGTTGGTTTTGCTTTTGTATAATTTTTTCCTGTTGATTTAATATATTTTTTTTTTACCTGTTACCCATCGTCCGTAATTAATTCTTTTATTGTCTTGTTTGTTTAGTTTCTCTTCTCAAGATTAGGAAAATATTTTGATTTTTTTCACCACCTTGCTTTTGATCTTAACATTACACCTCCTACCTCTTTTTTCCTCATTTCTTCTAAATCTGCTTGTTTTTTTTTTTTCAATTCTTTCGTAATAGTGTGGTTACTATTTTGATTCACTAAAGTATGTAAGGTATGTATTTCCGCTTCAATTTTCCTGAAATTTTGTTTCTCCTGTTTTGCCTAAGCTTGTGAATACGTAGACCTAACTGATTCTGATCTTATAATCATTTTAAGGATTTCAAACAAACAATTGATCATTACAAGTTAGTTTCACCTGAAGTGGATTTTTCTTATCACCTTCACAATAGTATTCCTCTACTGTATTGGTTATACATTGTTTTTACCAACTGAATATATTCATTTTGCTTTAATAGATTTGAATTGAATTTCCAGTACCCAGGACCTATTCTAGTTAATGCAGAAATATACACTTTCAGAGTTATTGCTGAATGATCTGTTTTATAGCTAGGAATAATAGAGGAGTCCATACAATTTGAAAACATGTCCTTAGAGATTAAACAATAGTCCAGTCTACTGTTTCACAGGGTTTGCCTGTTGCCAAGTAAATACTCTACTGTCAGGATTGACTGTTCTCCATGGATTCAGTAAATCAAGTTGATTCTTGATGTCCTGGACTGCTGCTTGGGCCATGGAGTGTTTATCATGCAATATATTATAAGAGTCAAGCTCCATGTCCTGAACAACATTCCAGTCACCACAAATAATAACAGAGGAATTGTCAAAATTTATAATATCCTCTTTCAAATTTCTATAAAAAAACTCGACATTGTCATCATTATGACCCTTTAGATTCACAAGCGTAAATATCTGTCCATTAACTGATAAATCTAAGAGAATGTATCTGCCCTGAGAATCACATCTTTTTCTGTGACTAAGAAATTAAAAATTAGTTCTAAACAGAATAGTACCACCAGTACTACTGCTAGATTTATGGCTCAAAATACACTTATTTCTATGGAGAAATAGAAACAGCCTTCCAGCTTTCCAATACTTTTCAATCTCAACTGTACTGTCTCCTGTAAACATATAATGAATGCATTCTTTTGTTTTACATAGCAGAAAATATCTCTTCTTTTGAGATTGGAACTGTGTAGACCCCTAACGTTCATTGACAAAATTTTAATCTGGGTATCCATTGTTAAATTCTATTTTGAATAGAACATTCACAGAGCTTATATAACTATGCATTACACAACCAGTATCATGAAAAACACTCACATGCACCATGGGATACACTCTCTCACACACAACCACGAGATGCTTAAAACCCGATAAGTGTAGTACTATGTCATGCACCACTGGATACATATATGATGTTTTCCAATATAGAGATACATTAGGTCTGTTCTACACTGGAGTGTTGGTATAGTTATTAAATTTTAACATCAATACAGTGTGGCTAGCTCAGCCATTTTCTTCCAAACGATTTCAAGCCATTACATGCGAGTTCTCTATTTGTTGGTTCTTTCTATACATGTGTATAGGGTAGTGAAAAATAAAACAAATATATTTCTTTTAGTAAATAAACCCATGACCTAGTCCATTGTTTTTTTAAATATATGATAAATTTAGTGACCAATGGCCAAAATTTTGTCCTTAAAAATTAAAAATAAGTTTAGTGACCGAACTTTAAGGAATGATTGAAGAAAATAATACATCATCATTCAAATATTGTTCTATGAAATCAGAGCATGTCATATATACCACAACGGGAGAAAGAAAAATAAACAACAAAGAAAAGAAAAAACCGTATATCTTGTCTATCAATTCTTCTATCCATCTATTTACACTGCTTAGGACTTTATATTTCTATCTACTTTAATAGGTCTTTTTAATGTACCAACATTACTCAATAAAACAGAATTTTAAGGAATTCACGGATAATAGCATGGGGATGATTAGAAATGGTAAATATAAATAGCTGTATATATATATATATATATATATATATATATATATATATATATATATATATATATATATATATATATATATATTAGAACATAGCACACACCCAACCCTAAAAAAACCCATTGTAAACATTGATACTAAATGACCTTGGCAACTCTGTGCCTAAGAATCTAGCACCAAAAATTCAGAAAAAAATATATGACAACATCATAGTTATATGCTCAATTTTTTCAAGATTCAAACACAATTATATGCATATGTCAAAATTTAGCTGCAAGATGATGCGAAGATTCTTACCAATTACAGGCTTTGTCCTTGTACGAAAGTCACTTTTCTAACTTATAATATACATAGCTGAAATTAAAACTACACATATCCATTTTGGTACAAAGTTTGATACCTCTAAGTGTATTCAGAATCAATAGGGAAAATTATTTCACTTCTGGGTTTGATTGTTTCATTGATGTCGTCAAAAAGGTAAAATTTGTACCTTTTACCGGCTTTTGTTTTGGCGTACACACTGCAATTGAAATACCAGGCAGATTAAATTTTAGAATGGGTAGATAATCTATTTATGAGTCACATATTTTGCCGAGTGACATCTTCCACTATTCTTACATTAAATTTACTCTTAAAATACCTTTTCTTCTTGGCGATGTTGACTTTGAATTCTGCATTCCAAAATTTCACAATTAATGGTTTAGGGGCACCATTCTTCCCAGGAATCCAATGTATTGCAAGAACATCCCTCTCATCTACGTCATGATCTGTAACATTCTTCACCATCTCTGCAAACTTTGCTCTTACATTTTCGTTTGTGATTCAGGCAAGTTTAAAATTTTTATGTTATTTTTTATTGAGTATTGCTCATTGTGGTTTGCAATCTTCGTGACTTTCTTTTAGCTTTTCATTTTCTTTCCTTGAGTCCTCTAATTCTTCTCTTAACTGGTTATTTTCCAAGTTCATTGACTCAATTCTGTCTTCCAACTTGTTTGTTTTGTTAGCAATTTGTCTGCTTCATTCATCAGTTCGACTTTAAGTTTCTCAAACAGCTGGGAAACTATGTCAGAAACTAAGCCACCTAATTCCTCTCTGGTCACTAATAAATTAATGCCAGTTTTTATTTCAAGCAGATCCCTCTGGATTAGGACAACACTACTCACATCTTCATTATCAACAATCAGATCCCCAGATTGAGATCTTGTAGCTGACCTCGTTAATGGCTTGCTGCTTTCCTTCCTAGCACTCTGAAAATTAGTGTTTAGGTAGATTGAACAATTTTCTTTGGGTTGCTCATTTTGTCACACTAATTCTGATAGGTTAAGAGAGTTCAGCATAGCTTACTGTAATCCTAAAGTGTCTCATTGAAATTGTGGAGCAAGTAGAGTAATTTGTGCAATTTGATTACCATGGGGTCTTCTCAAAAAGGTGTAAATTGACACAAAAGTACACATACAAGAGAAAGAAAACTCACTTTCAAAATTCCAAAAACCACAAATTTTGCAAGAGACATATAATCCACAAAACACACAACATACACACACAAAGAAACAAAAACGCACCTTTCCTAGTTTTTATTTTAATCTGATTATTTTTTACCTCAGCCTTTTTTCCCCCTGTTTCTTTTTTTCCAAGGTCCATCTTCTAATTAATGGACCAAAACATATCGGAAAAAAAGTAAATAGATGGTAAAGTAAAGTCGAGTGAGGGGGAGGAATACATCTATGCTTATCCCATAAAGGAGTAGGCGCGTACATCGCAAGATTCTCCCCAATCCCCACACAGGCATGAAATATCTCAATTAAAACATGGTGGAAATACAATATTTAAAAGAGATTGGGGGAGTACATAGTTTAGCCTCTGTGACGGAGATGAATGGGTATATCCTCTAGGGGTAATGGGGTAATGGTTGTCAGGGTGACGCCTATCCTGTTCTGTCACAAGCTTACTTATGTATAGTACACACTGGACATAATGGATCCCTGGCAAATATCAACATATATAACACACATAAATTGTCCATGTGGAGATATTTTAACCATATATTTGGCAGTGTTGTGTGATTTATAATCGCCGCAAGTCTCTCCTCTACTTGTTAGATTTAAGATTAGTCGGTCTCTGAATAAATGTTTCTGCACAATCAATAATACATGTAGTCCTGGGTAGTTTTCTCTGATAGATTCCGGTCAACAGTCTCTAATTATTTCTCTTGGAAGTCATATTACTTATCTGTTAAGATTGGAATTCAAGCATTTAAAATCTTGCATGCCCATCTGACGGCATAGACTAAAATTTAAATGGTACCAAACTCGCACAGTTTTCATGCACTTGTCCGTGTATTTCACACATTGATTTCTTCCATAAATTGTGTTTGCGACGATTATTGAACATCCATTGACGGAACATAAACTACCTCCATCTTTCTTATATTTTCCATCGCTATCCATGTCAATTTTTAAGAAAAAACGAGCAAAGATAAAATGTAAACAAAAAGACTGATGTTGTTTTGATCGCGGCACGTGCTGTGTCTAATGTTCCTTTCACTATCGTTATGGCTGACACATTACGTGATTGGTTAATGGATGCACTCATGAAACTGGGGTCAAATATAGATAACTGTGTCTATAGCCACTGCTGTTGGGATGACAATATAAACTGTTTCTATGTCTATAGCAAAGCTTTGTCTGTGGTGGAGGAGGAATAGGTGGCGGTAGTGGTCCACCAGGCGGTAAAAATGATTGATTACTTAATTGACAGAATTTTAAAAAGGCTTAATAAATATTAGCAATTATTTGTTTTAGTTAGCAAAAAAAGTCAGCAGCAGCATTGCTTGGAGTTATTGGCAGTGTAAAACGATTTAATTTGAAGACAGCTTGCCAGCTGAATATATTATTTTACTTATTTTGGCATTAGTGAGTTTGTAATGTATATTTTTTATCGAAGGTGTACACAAAACGACGAACAGGATTAGAAGTTTCTTTCGTAACTATTTCAAAAGTAAAATATAGCAGTTCCTGCAGGCTTAAGTATGGATATACAGGATTGTTTATTTCATGATAAATATATATTTTTTTTTTTTTTTACGCTTCTAAATTGAACTTTGTCCATGCTTCGCAATTGCTGTGTGTGATTGGAAAGTCCGAGTATCGGTTAGCATTAGCAGATCTGAAAGTGGGACTGTCATCATAACTTTTACTCACTTTGTTTTCCTTTTCCTGTCCCCTGCACAAGTACTATAGTTCTAAACCGCCTGTCTTGACCAAACTGTGTGCTTGGATTGAACTGTTGGTAAGGAAGAAACTTCTAGATCAATGTTCTTTATTTACCAGTAAAAATGAATATCATGGTTTAAAATATGTGTCTACCGCTCATTTGAGATAGAACGACAGTCATGCAAGGTTTTTCAGAGAGATGTTGTAAATCACAAAATTTTAGTGAGCACAAAGTCTTATCGAATTTTTTGGCGAGGAAACTATATTCATTAATTTTGCTGTTGTTGCTAAACTAATATATAAAAAGTATTAGGCACGATTAGTTCGTGAAAATGTATGTTGCTAGCATGTTGAATCAGCTGCATTCGCGAAAATTTGATGATGCTAAAATATTATGATTTACAGTATTTCTCAGAAAGCACCGCCACGCTTATTTTCCTTTCTCTGCCATCTTCTGATTATTAAATCTGGAAATAGGAAAACTGCATTACAGCGATACCTGTGTATTCTCTCTCTCTCTCTCATAAACTAGAATTGAGTTTTGTTTGTGATCAAATCAACTGTCCAAAAAACATAAGGTAAGCAAGTGTAGTCACACAACTTATCAATATCTAGAAACAATGAGAATGGCAAACCTTGTGTTATCACTGAAAATGACCTTTCATTAAGTCCTATCACAACTTTCGTGGCTATGTGCCATGTATTCAGCCTGCAATAAGAAAAACACCTGTGCATGTTCTCAACCCTCCTTTAAAGATTCCTGAAATCTGCAATCAATCCCTTCTTAAAATCTTCTCATAATTTTAGCTATATGTAAAAAAAAAAAAAAATCCAGCTGAAAATTACCGACTATACTCAAGTAAGTATGTTAAATATGCAAGGGTTGAGTCCGTTTCAACATTTTATATGCCTGACGTAAGGCACGTTTTGTTTAGAGACGCTGTATATCTGTTCGTTTTTACTGTACACACAATTATTATAGTTCTAATGAAATATCTTGACCAAACTGACGAATAGTTGATTGTTCAATGCTGTAATGGTGGGAAGGATAAACGAATTTGGGTACAAAGCTGTTCTTCTGGGTATGGATACAAATCTATCACCATGTCTCCAATAATAACGTGTAGTTTATCTGAACAAAGGTCTTTCACAACATACTTGGATCAGATCGATGAACGCACAATATCGTGTATAATTTGTATTATCAAGTGAATGTGTAATCAGACCATGTAATATGAAAATGTTATTTGTTGTGCCTATATGTTCACAAAAACTATATAGATCTTCTATGGAAACAGAATGTCCAATTTGTGAGTCTGTTGTTAAAAATCGTGGCAAACATATTTTACCAATATTATTAACAAGAAATTCCCTTTTGCCGAGCTCGCCATTTATGTAGCTACATTGGAGACAAAAATAACATTGAGCTTGATCTTAAAAAACGTTAACGTTGACCTTAATCTAGGATATGGACGGACATACGGACACACACACTAACGTCAAAGTGATCGCTATATCAAACTTTTGTAAAAAAATATATCAAGAAGAGATCTATGCAATTGACTATGTGGATGGGAAATAACCCTTTTTTAAAAAATTAGGCTTAGCAAATCAGCAAATATTCATTAATTACTGATCTTTTTTTATGTAGAAGTTCATTTAGAACTCTATCGGGTACTGGTGACTTGACATTTGAAAGCTGACTTAGACAGGTACACGAATATTGCTACTCATCTGATATCTGGAAATCGATTTTCTAAACACAACTTCAATTGACTCAGTGCAGAAGTTTTTAAAATTTGTATTTGTTTATTTTTAATCATCTAAAAAAAGCTACATAGTAATCGCAATAAGAATCACTACTGATTATGCGCGTAGTAGAGAAAAGTTTTGATTGTAAAAATGTCTCCGGGTAGCTGAAGTTACTTTAGCTCTGCAAGTCCGTTTCTATATTAATGATCGTTAGGATTGTAAAGCGATGGTCAAATGTCAGTAAAAAAAACATCCGTTATACGGTACGCCTAGAGTGCAAATAAACTGGACTTTGTGTAGCTCTTCGTAACGATATTTTTTTCTATTATAATGAAAAAGAGAAAGCAAATCTATTTGTGTAAGGGGGAGGAGTACACTACAATTGTTGTTATAAAAATCTAAGTCCATCTTCAAGAGAATCTGAACCACCTTTAAATGAATATCTAAATATCATGAAGGAAAATTTTAGTTCTTAGAGACTCTGTTTACCTGTTGTTTACTTATTATTAATCCTATTTTTTAAGCACTTTTCACGTTTATATTTTATAATATAAACTTCTTAAAAAACGTTGGCATCTTTTGCATGTTATCTTTTATCTTGTCAAGAAACGATTTACTTTTGTTTGGAAGGTTTATGTTCATGAAATTTGTAGCAATTATTAAAATCTTTTTTATTTCTACAACCTTTCTAAGAACTTTGACTTTTATCTCGATTACATGTTTACGTTTATTTTGGAAGGGTTTATCTTCCTAAAGTTTCGCGCAATTTTTCCCTTTATATTTTTAGAACTACACTTTCGATCGGTACTACCAAGTTTACGTAGGATTCACCTTCCAGAGAGAGAGAGAGAGAGAGAGAGAGAGAGAGAGAGAGAGAGAGAGAGAGAGAGAGTAACAATTTCTGTTCGAGATTGAAAACGGCAAAACTAAACTAACATAGCCTTCTATAGATATTAAACAGGATGGAGAGAAGGAAGTTATGCATCATACATGGAACGTTTATACTTATTATAAGAAAATAATTTTTTGTCTGTCTGTAAAAATGCGAATTGTGCGACTGCTTACACACTATACCCACCAACATACTTATATACTATCACACAAGAGGGGTAAGAGGTTTCAATTTTAGTTTTTGTTAAAGTCTTAGACATGCAAAAACATAAAACACATAGATTGGCAATGACTGAATAGTATCTCTGATTCTAAGAGAAATGGCTACCTCTGAAGGACCGTTGAGTTTTGAAAAAATGTGGACTTGATAATATTAGCTTTCACTTTCAGTCGGCACTATATACCAAGAATTGTGCTTACGTGCCATTAAACCCCACACATACATACATACATACATACATACATACATACATACATACATACATACATACATACATACATACATACATACATACATACATACATACATACATACATACATACATACATACATACATAGCTCGTGTTATTCGTAAAACTACTCAAACGCGCTAAGGTTGATAAAGGGAAATAATACAGAGAAACGTAAGCACATACCAAGTTTGCGTAGGATTCACCTTCGATAACTCGAGAGAGAGAGAGAGAGAGGCGGAAAAAAGCGTTGAAATTAAAGCAAGATCGTAGAAACGAAAGAATGGCTGTAAACGAGTCTCATAATTCACGCCGAGATATAAATTCTTTTCCTTAACACAATATGGAATTCCTAACGCCTCTGCTGGAGTACCATGTTGGTTGTCATGATAATGCACATGTTAACTGGGCATGTACGTATACTGAATGGAAAATAAAGCCGCAAAGAAAGGGAAATTGATCGCCAGTTGGACCAAAGAAGGAATTCATTAAAATGGGCATTAAGAAATGTTGGTTAGCATAAATAGAATGGATTAAATACGGTAATAACTTTAGAATGACTTAGTGGACTGTCCTCAGCTTTGTTAAATAGGTATAGAACGCATACCTCAAAGGACCAGATCTATTGTCCATCTTCCTTTCTATCAATCTGTATTTTTCCATTTGTCGGTTTCTCACTCTATGTATCGAAATGTGAGACTAAAAAAAGAATACAGTAGGTTATGAAAAAGGTGACTTATCGCTATTTCGTCATAATCTGTGGAAGTACAGTATTATTTTTCATAATTTACCTCTACACACTATACCATTATCTGCCCTAATATTACACTAAAGGCACATATTTTAGCAAATATTTTGAAACAAAACTAGCAAAGACGTCAAAAAACTACATGGGAGTCGCGATGACTCAGTGGTTTAGGATATGGACTCGTGACCAGAAGGGTTCGGGTGCTATTACTACCACCGGATCAGCGCAGATCGTCTACCGTGGTGTGTCCTTGGGCAAGGCACTTTACTCTACTTGCGTCGGCACGATATAACCTTCAAAAGGTTGATGAACCGTACAACACATCCCCAACCCAACCCAACCAAACGTCCGTCTACCAGTGTGTCCGTCCGAGCCCCTATCTCTCTCTCTCTCTCTCTCTCTCTCTCTCTCTCTCTCTCTCTCTCTCTCTCTCTCTCTCTCTCTCACACACACACACACTTCTTGCAAGATAGAGTGGTCGTACTCAACATCTTTTATCACTCAATCGGTTATGTTCAAGCTATTCTCAGCATAAAAATCAGACAGTCCATTCCACTGCAAAAGGTTTTATTTGATCAATTTATTGTACACTATGGTTTTCCAACAATGATCTGTAGTGACCAATTTTCAATCTGCTATCATCTATGAATTACTTAGAATGAAGTGAAGAAGAGTATGGCTCCTCTAGACTGGCTGCCAGTCCCTTCGGCTTCTTATGTTTATTTTATCTTTTTAGGATGGTAAGTTGTGAATATGATTCGCGGCCGCGTTTGGTAAGATTTGCCTAACAGAAAGAAAGCATTTTGTTTTAATATGTATATTGCCGTAAGGACGACATCAAATCAAGGACTACACTTTATAACTCTCAATATAATTGAATGACAGATGCATCTAATTACGCCATTTGTAATATACTGTAAACTTTGAAAGAACATTACAAACATGAAAGTCCATAGTGCCCCATTTGTTCAAGTTTACGATGCTACTCATTAAATTTAGGTTATTACGAATAAATATATCATTCAACTTCGTAAGGAGTAAGAATATAGATAAGTCTAAAATTAATCGTCAATCGATTACGTAATTTCTTTTCTAAGCCTGTAATTTATTGATTTGAATTTGAAATTTTGTATTTTGTACGATTTTATAGTGATTATTACACATTCTTGGTGCTGATGTTAAACTGAACATTTGCTATCAAACAGTCGCTAGTATGTAAATAACTCTCATGAAAACTTATTTTGTTTTATGTCAATTACAGATCATGCCTTCTAAATAAATACTCGATGGTCGATCGTTGCGTCTTGATTATTTTACGAACGCTTTGACTTGATATCAGATACATTATGCTGCTTGCCGTGATTATGTATTTCTTTCTGTCTATCCTGACAAGAAATAAACATTGCAGGATCAATATATGAGACATTGTTTTCTAGACATCGAAGTTGACTCATGCTATGCACTGGTTCTCCTTATTGCTTAAACGCTATTTAATTCCGCTCGCCCCTGTATGCATAACAATTCATGAAATGCTATTTAAGAAGTAAGTGTCAAATTTTGGGACAGATATATACAAAGGAATCATTCCTTGGTACGATACAAGGGAGGTGGTATGGTTGAATTACTAAGTGAAGCTCTGTTAACAAGCAACTGTTTCATGTTGGTGAAGATTTATTTTGATGATGATAATTACGATGATATTGATGATGTAATATATATATATATATATATATATATATATATATATATATATATATATATATAATCAACATGCACAATAGATGCAAGGACACTTTGTTAGTGTCTATCTCTGCCACTGATCACGATGATTCTTTTTGCGCCAATTCTAGGATGACCAGACATACAAAGTCGTGCACATTTAGGCAAGAAATAGCACAAAATCTTATCTGAGCAAAATCTTAACTGTTTGAGAGTATATATAGTCTAGTCTGACTCGTGTTCCCTCAAGGATTCACGAAACTCCGAGTGACGGTAAGTAATATAACATGGTCGCCATGTCGTCGGCCAAAAGAGTTCACAACGATTTTTACCTACTTATAGCTTTCAACTATGGTATTTCGTCATTCTTCTTCATTGCTAATTTATTGTCCTACCTCAGGTTTGGTTTGAGCTATTTGTTTACCAAGTGTACTTCCATCCCAAACTTGTTGCTACGATTTTGAAAATGCATTTTAATATTATATAGTGTCTGTCGCTATTCTGGTTGAAAGTGTCCTGTAATGGAAAGTCTAAGGATGACTCCTTTCCGTCCTGTGTTCATTTTGAAAGAGAAAATTGTAATACTTAGAAGGAAATAATTAGAACAGCCTTATACTGTTCATTTAATTTGTTCATTAGGAGATCATAAATACTGAATTTTAAGAGCAATTTAACATAACAGGTCACATTGAATGCATAAAGAATTCGAGATCGAACAATTCAAGATTTCTTTAAACTCATCGACAATCACTAATAATAAATAAGTTTACAATATTCAATGATAAGTATATGATGACCAAAAGGTCATAAAAATGGTATTAGAGATTATGAATGAAACTTAATTTTCACACCTATTCGAAATTAAATTGTTGCACCCTACATAGAGTGCTTCTGTAGTCTTTGACCTTGTCGCGAAGTGAGCTCCAAAGAGGAGATCCCTGCATAACATAGAAGAACTCCACAAACTCTAAGGAGCTACCACAAAGCCTTACACATGCCATACCCTGGGGGATCGAACCCAGGAAGGCATGAGTCCAAAGTGGACATAATGAAACAAGACTATAAATCACTAAGCATGGATTCTTGTCATTTTTGGGGAGTTGTGAGGATCTTAAATACATGTCCTTAACGTTGCCATTTACTTTCTGTAAAGAGATTACTCTTGGTTCTTTTGCAGAATTATATTCTACAAAGATGCAAAAACAGCGCTGCATTTGTATTCTTTTTGTTGTCCTTCTGGCATCTCCACATCTAATCCTTGCCGCGAGTAGAGAGAGGGAAACTCAAGAGCGCCAAGCTCAGTTGGCTCTTCCCTTATTGGCCGGAGAAGCGGCTCTGGGACCAGTTGGTTGGGTAGCAATGGCACTTTCAGGACTCTTGTTCGGTGCTGCAAGTTTGTCCTCAAGTTTGTTATCGAGTTCGTCCGGCTCGGAACCAAACAGTATCCTTTATCACAAAACATGACTTTATTTATTTATTTATTTGTGAACATGGGATTAAGACAAAAAAATGCTCCCCTTCCCACTCCCAAGGAAAAGACTGGACCACTTTTTTCAATACAGAGTTTGACAAAAGAATATCAATAACACTTGTTTTCCATAACTGTCACAATTGCCACAACTGACTGCTTACCATGTTTGTCACTACTGTATTTTCTTGCAAATTACCGTACTACTTTAAAAAAAATACGGTATTGGACGCGTAGCAACTTTCATGTTAAGAATCCAGCCTGTGAAATGGAAAATCGTAATGCCAAATTTAACAATGGGAAAAAAAATATTAAAAAAATGTGCGGGTAAGCTATCATAAAGAGCTGGTTGTGGGTGAGATGGGGTGGTAACTTCATCTACCGTCTTGTGTCTACACAATTTAGGTATACTAAAAAACAAGTAGTGTTGACACCTTTGTTTCTTTATTATAATTAAATAGTAGATAGAAATATAAGTTTGCACAACTGTCTTTTAAAATACAGCTTTGTAAATTAATGGAGGGTGTAGCTGAAACATACATTTTTAACGACCTACAAATCCACGTATTCGAAATACTAGTACGCCTTTTGCAGATTCTATAATTAGCTGTGAAAAAATATTGACTTAAGCTGGCTGCCATGTGTTGCGTGTGTAAGGCAGAACTGTTACTTACTTGTTTATATTGACATGTGCTGGTTTTATGCTTTTATCCATCGATTTTAATTCTATTTAATGAAACTTTGTAATCTGGATATACACTCATGCATGAAATGTGTGACTTTTACCATTTGTGTATTTGTTCAATAATTTATCAATGCATGGTGGATGCTAATGATGTCTTGAGGGACGGAAATTTCAATTGATTTTTTTTAGGTTTATGAACGTTTATTTTAAAGGGAAGAAATGTCTTCCATCCCTGAGAAGACTTAAATCCAGAATCCCTTCTCCTAGTTACGGATTATGACAATTGCTCGAAAATGCAGACAATAAACATATTTTAATCGATATTGAAAATTTGAACTCGTTTAACATTTGCGATAACCTAATAGAACTAGGATTCAAGTAAAACTAGTGTCACTGTTAGTTCTGTTGATCGTGATATAACTCCATTTATAAAGCTAAAAATGTTGCCATTTACCTTCCATTGAGTAAAAAAAGTATTTTTTAATTCATCAACGTAACTGGCGGTTACATTAATGGATTTCGTTCCCAAAATATTTTTTATTTCAAACTTAGCATAACAATTGAACTCGTGCTCAAATGTCCAAACTTTTGATCTTCTGTAAATCTGTTCCAAGTGAGCTTATAGTTAAGGAAATTTGGTCAGGATCCTATATAGTTTGAATCCCTATTTACACGCCAAATTTCCGTGATACTGAGATATTCTATGTATAATTTTTCATTTGGGTATTTTCAGTCCGAGTTCAGTTTTTGAGCTCAGTCTGTTGCAGGACTATGTGACCAGGTTCAATTCGTCTGGTATGCAGAGGTGCTGTCGTCACTCAAGGCCGTCTTTAGGCGACCTGTTTCAGATTCTCGCCCTAACACCAAGAACACGTTCTCATGTCTTCTCATGTACTGCTAAGTGTGCCTGCCCTAACAACTCGAGCTGATCTCGAAGCAAAATACATGGTGGATCAACGCATGGCATATTCTGCCATTTTTGTTCTTCTTTACTCCTGCCTCAGAGGTGGTGTGGTTTCTTTGTAGCGGATCCAGTAATATCATTTGCCTGAGGGTGTGGGTGGGGTGGAGAAACAACTAGGCAAGGGGTTTATGGGATGGAACCCCTGGTGGGGGCTCAAGGGGTGAAGCCCATAGAAGCTCCATCATTTTAAACGTTTCCGTTGTATAAATTTAACCTCTAACAGTAACAAAAACTTACTTGTTTTGCGCTCGTGTGTGTGTGTGTGTGTGTGTGCCCCCGGCTATGCTCCAATCCCTGGATTCGCCCCTGGTTCTCAACCCGAGAACTCGGTTCTTGACGGTTCTTGAAGAAGGTGATTGGCGTTAGGGCGAGAATAACCACAAGAACATTGTCCTCGGTGAAGAACATTGTTCTCGTGTCTCGCCCAAGGACACCCAAAATGTCTACTTAGCTCTTCCGGCCGCTTACAATGCGGCTGCCTTGATTACGTATGAAGTTCAAAGAACATATGTCCTTCGGTATGATCAGGTCCTCAGATCAAGGACAATCTTTAAAAACCGTTAGGGCCATTGTGATACCCTCGGACTGTCCTTCTGTCTGTTCATTTGTCCGTTATTCAAGCTCATCCTCAACAGATGTATGTAAATTACCTAACATGGGTATATATATATATATATATATATATATATATATATATATATATATATATATATATATATATATATATATCCACAAGGTAACCATGTGCAAGGGAGTTCAATAACTGGGGTCCAAATGTCAAATATACTTAACTTTACATTATAGTGACATTTTCGGATATTTGTTCACTTACTTTTAAATATGTGCATGGGATGTCTCTCTGATCCGTGGCCAGCCTATGACTGGAATGGTCAGCCTATGACTGGAATAATAAACTAATAAAGAAGCCCTTTAAATATGAGGTCAGAGCAAGAAGACAGATAACAAATGTAATACATTTTGGGGAATGACCTCATGTCACGGTCCGAAGGAAGGTAGAGTGAAGGGACGTGGAGTATCTATCGTCGCAAGCCATGGGTGACAGTTCTCTACACTCCTTTATCATCCGTGCCTGCCAGTGCTGCGATTTCATCGTTTTTCATGAATATGCGTAAACCTGATTAAACACTCACTGCAAGCGCAAGTAAATTGTCTTACCATTGTGACCCAACATGACTTTTCACGCTGTTTGAATGAGGCAATCAAAATTTCTCTTTTAAGCAGTCTCTTATCGATCGATAAAATACGCACTTTCGTCGATGTACATGAAATTGTTACGTTGCGTTGTTGATGGCCTATTTTTGTTTATGAGTACTCATCAAAAATTAGGAAATCTCAGTGCAGGCAGCCACAGGTGATAAAGGAGCGTTGCGGATTGTCGCCCGTGGCTTGCGACGATTGGGGTGGGGGTTGAAGGTGGTATAGGGTCTAAAATGATACTGTTTAAAATTAGGCGATGGGCGAAAAACGAAGGGCTTTGCACGATGGTGTCATTAAAATTGCTCAAGTTTTTGTTGTCGTTGTATTCGTTGTCAGCGTTAACTAATATCAACAATTGAATAACTAGATCAGTTTTTCGCTTGTACAGTTGTGAAATTTAATATTTGATAATCCTGGGCATTGAAAAAATACAACGCAAAGTTCTCATGTCTGCATAATATCTGCGAGTAAGTTTAGTTGTCTTCTATCAGTGCAGTTTCCTTTCTTTTTTCATGAAAAACATATGTAGAGCACGCGTAAGGAAATAAATTACACAATAAAAAAGAGCGCTCTGTGCTCATTTCAGGAAGTTATGATATTATTTATGCCCCTAGTGTATTTGCTGCGCCTTTTTATGGAAAAAAACCAAAAGAATCTTATTCAGACTAATAATGCT
Organism: Margaritifera margaritifera; assembly: GCA_029931535.1. Classification (NCBI taxonomy): domain Eukaryota; kingdom Metazoa; phylum Mollusca; class Bivalvia; order Unionida; family Margaritiferidae; genus Margaritifera; species Margaritifera margaritifera. The sequence continues at coordinate 332,398 of JAQPZY010000811.1, forward strand.
GAAAAGTACTTCGCGAAGACGTTAAGTCTTTGACCTGTCTTTGCAAAAAAAAAAAAAAAAAAAAAAAAAAAAAAAATTTGCGAAGAAAATATCATTATTTCCAAATAGGTTCCAATCTTCCCAAAAAAGTCCATCGAATGAAGAAAAAAAAATTGAGTTCGTTGCAACATTACTCATGGAGATTAAGGTTGAGGTTAATTACCACAGTCTTTAAGATTGTTAACAATTCTTCCCATAAACCGTTGTTTTAAATTCAACTCAGACACTCAAACCTGTCAATGCAGCCTGTGGAGAATTTGCAGAAATCGGCTTCATATGCAGGTTGTTTTTTCGTACGGTCTATTCATATTAACTTTGGTGTAATTCTTCTCTTAACTCATATTTATCAGTGGATAGAAAGTACTGTTACCGCAATGAGGCAGTTTGTCGCAGTACATGCAATTCAAATGAATGGAGCGACTGGAGGAATGCAGAGATCTGCTTCGGCCTCCTTTGCTGCCGGGCATCACCAAAGCCCTGGAGTGGTTACTAATTTGATATTTAAAAAAAAATTGATCATGATGAGAGAAAAGAAAGACAAAAAAGTTTTGGCTGTCGAAAAATAAAATTGTTGCTTTAATTCAAGCGAGTTTTTATATTCATTATACGATTCTTTTTTGAGCCTGCGTTTAGCAGACAACCAGACAAAGGTGTCACTTTTTCGTCGTCAACGTTCAGATTGTGTGTCAAAATTTGTGAAAGGCTAACACTATTCTAACAGGTACCATTTGGCCAATGGTAATAAAAAAAAAACAACAAACAAATACAAAAATGAACGACAACAATAAAAGAGCAGAAAAAGAAAGTCACGCAAGCACTTTAATACTGGCCAGTTTTAAAAACCAACCTCTGAACTAAAGATATCTGTAGTGTCTTCTCTATAGTATTGCTATTGTTACACGCAAGGGGTCTCACTACCGAGCGAATCAAACACCTGCGTGAGTCTGGCATGAGGCCCATTATTCCCTATTTCCAAGGACCTCAAGACAACAGTCGTTGTCAATTGAAGGGTTCTTAAACGCGCGAATGCTGCAAATAAATTTCCTCTAATTGTCACAAGATGAAGCCGGGTTGGGACTATTAGTGAAGACACCGAAAGCAACTGCGTTAATAAGATGTTTATTAATAAACGCAATTTAAAAAAATGAACAAATCTGACACCATTATAACAAAAAGATAAGGGAAATTATAAAGTTCCTAACATGGAACAATCAACAACAAGTAACTCAACGAGAAAAATCAAAGATGAATTTAACGAATGGAATTTTAAACAAACGTGAATAACATCCTATCACCAATCAACAAATAAGAGTATATGATCTACACCCTAATATAAACAAGGTCTTATTAAGTACCAAGGGTGACCAAAGCATGTGATTTATGCACTTATCAATATGATACTCATTTATTCATCAATCTATTAACTCATCAATTTATCAATTCATCAAGCGATATTGGAATATGTATGGATTTATGAATCTGTCGTTCATATAACGATATTGAAATGGGAATGCATGAAATTATGGATCTATCACACATATAGCGATATTGAAACGTGAATACATGTAATTTTGCACAGAGAGCAATATTGAAAATAACAATAAAATGGAACACGTAATATGTATAACTATCGTGGCGCCCATTTGACGACCAAGATGTATCTCCGGTTCCACCCGCTCTAGTCAATGGTCAAGGAGCCACCACGCATGGTCCACCCCTCCCAGTCTGTTGAAGGATCCCTCGAGAGCCTTCACATTTAACACAGACCCGCTGGTCGAGAAGCCTTGGTCCCTCGCATCGAGAAAACCAGTACACTCTTCCGAACCAACGTCACCAGACACAGCGTATACGTCACAAGAAACCACACAGTTCTGCGACTCCACAACACCAAACCATATATAAGGCACACAAGCACCACACAAGGCACCACACAAGGCAGCTAAAAGTATAACAACTAAACCGTGTAGTACATATGACACGGTTAGTACTTTTGCATTGATATATGTTGCGCATGCGCGCACATGAATTACATCTCGTTACACATTACATTAATCATTCAAAGCATGCTGTGTATAATTAAATAAAATCCGTCTGTTCAGTTACAACACATAGCTAACTTGAACCAGACTATAGTATTTCTAATATCATGGCGTTGTATGACCTATGTATTGACTCTCTGTAGAATTTAGAATAAATTCTAAAACATCTAATATATGAAACAATTATGTCATATAAAACGAATAGTGATAAAGAATACAATCTTAAATTTCACATACCTCTACAGCTGAAGATTTGCTCCCGTAAAGAGGTAAGCTTTCTGACAAGACTCGTCGTAGTGTAATTTGTTTATAGAGAATTTTCTCTATATGTACCCTAGCTGTGACAGATATGCGCAGCAGCTAGGTACTTAGGTTTTCACTGCAGGCAATTTGCACGTGCAGCATGGGGTGAATCGCGCTCAGTATTTCAAAATAACTAGAGCCGAAAAAATAAACAACCCTCGAGTAACGCTCTAGTCGGAAACGAAACCCGAAATACATTTTTGATCACATATACATATTGATATAAATCATACAATTCCGTGACACTAATCACCTAATGACCACACATCAAGAAACTCTAATTTCACACTTGCACAGGATTTCTTGTTTTACATTTGTAATGACTCATCAGTAAGCCTTTTCAAGCCGAATATTAGTACTTCATGCCATGCGCCACAAAACACGTGCCAAACACCTAATACAAAGAATTAATCCTATTCAAATACTAAACATATATACCTAAAAATATCCGAGCATTCTTTATGTTAAGAAATTAGGGGGGGGGGTCCATTTTACGAAACTAATCCATGTTACCATAAAATCACGCGAACACTGTAAATTATAACGTCTGCTCCTAGAAAATGGCTAATTACTCGGCTTGAGAAATATCTTGCCAACACCGACTCCCAATATTCAACGAATAATCACTAAAATGTAACACAACTATAAACGGAGACGTAAATACAAATAGCACATACCCTAATCTTATTACACTATGAAATACTGCAAATTATTCAACCATGCTTTTTGTGTATAGGATTACGTCATTCCTAGTCCGATAAATCAGACATAAAACCTTGTACGATATGTTCCATGCTTGTCCAATAAGGAAAATCGCTCGTAATATCTAGAGAAATATTGATCTCACAAGAAGTACGAATTACCATGTCAGCATGGACTATTTTCTGTTCAACAAACGAAACACTGCTCGGCAAGTATGAGGGAAATGCTATTTTTTTGCATCATTAAGATCATTGTAAAATTTATCTTCAATATATATATATATATATATATATATATATATATATATATATATATATATTCAATAGTTTAAAAAAATGCATACTCTTCCGTTCTATGACTTATGTTTTAAAGTTTGCGCACAGTTATGATTTTCGTTCGCTTCTTTTGAGATACCGTGAATAGACGTGAAAAGTTATCTTCTTTTCTTCTTTGGCCTGACCGTCAGGTCTAAGGTAGGACGATGACCCTATTGTTGATGTGACATATACTGTTATTTATGCTATTTAAGGTTTTAACGTCAAGTGCAGTTATATTTAACGTAGTTGTTGTTAAATGGAAATGCACATACGCATGAAATGTCCAGTTCCATATATATATATATATATATATATATATATATATATATATACACACACACACGATGTTTAAACATATTGTATTTGCTAACTTATGCAAAAGGGGTCGGGCTACAAGTTATTACAACAGTAGATAAGTCCTTCCCGATACAAATATAATGATACAAATTAAACAAGCATGACAAGCGGCGGAAGAAATGACTTTTCAAGGATAAAACCAAAATGCAAGGAATTTCCCAGGCAACCCCTCATTTTTCAAGGCCATACAAACCATGACGGATATAAAGGTTCAGGAGGAAGATAATGATACGAAAGTTGTTGCAATGCTGGAGATATGGGCCTTTTACATTTTAGAAATACAGTATGAAAGCATTAAAATATTTAAGAAAAACACATAGAAAAAGGAAAAACCCTATACAGAGGTACAACATATTCTGTACCCACTCCCAATCCCCATCCATGAGGAAACTGGATGATGTTGTGTCTCTCTGTAGGATTGTTTCTTTTTAGGTATTTTTCTAAAATATTCTAATGTTTTCATACTATATTGATAAAATTGCAATGGTTTGCTCTGAAGATCAAGGTACAAGTCACAGCCTACGCACAAGTTGCATGCCCAAATATAATTTTCCACCAAGCAAGTTACAGAAGTCTACTGCTCTTTTAAGGTACTTTAAGTATAGTTGTTAATTATTTGATCTATTGTGCTCATATATTTTTCAATGAATTCTCTGAAAACTTTAAAACAATTGTGTACATATAGGCACAGATCCAGTATACTGTACCACGTGAACTGCCTCGTACTCGGTTTACCAATATTTACTTCGTTTTTTTTACAATTTAAACCTAAGACTTTGCAGCATCGATGAACATACAGAATGATTTCAAATTTTAAACAGAAAAAAATATGTTTTAAATAATATTTTGAAAACATTTATTTATTTCTTGTTACATTTCCTGTCTATTCCTCCGAAGAAGAATTGTGTTTGCTGCCATAAAACAATAATTGTATTAACTCCTGGCACAAATGCCAGGATTGCACTGATGTGCCATTAAATGCTATTAGTACATACCAGGGATTAAAAAGTCTGATGCATCTGGTTGAACACAATATCCAGAAAATAAGTGTGGCGGACAAAATATTTGTGAACATTATTATAAAAATATTCATAGGAGGTATAAAAACTGTAACAAATAAGAGGACATCGATATCCTTAATTAGTAAACGTGCCAGAAAATGTGTCATTTTCAGTTCCAGACTAGCTGTTGCTTCTGGTTTAGTATCCTCCTTCCATACTACACTAGTTTTATATCAAACTATTTATTTATAAAAAAAAAATTCTTCAGAAAACAATAGTATAGAATTTCACCCGACAAGAGTATTTAATACCTCTCTACTATTTAACAAATTACTTTCTTTTCTTTTACTAGAACCAGACTTACAACATCGAAAAGACATAACACTTAATTGATGGGCATTTCCGGTCAAATCTGATAGTAATGTTTTATTTGCTCAGGTCCTAAGACATGTTTTGGAGGATGATAATAAAGTTTAGTTGTTGCTACTAGTATCTTTTTTCTGTTTAATTGGAGCTTAGACTACACATATTTTGTTCTAGAGGTCCAATTTTTCCATTTGCAGGACTGATGGAGAGTAGTAAGCAAATATCGTTACTGAGATGACAATCTTTTTAATTTACCACACTATTGCTCACTAAATAATCAAGCTGCCCTTTGCTACCCCTGTTTAACCAGTATATCTCTTAAACAGATGGGCTGTAGCAAGTTTAGTCAGCAACACCTGTATTGATTGTCTGACAAAGAAACAATGGGCAAATTTGATCACTTTTGAATTTAACTTCATTATGGTGCTTATCTGACACTTTAATGGATAATTAAATCAAAGCCAATTTAATATAATGATATTTGAAATACCTATGATCGATGTCCGGTTGCTCACGCTATGTGCTGGTCTAAAGCTCTGATCTGTCGGTCATGTCTGGTAAATACAACGAATTCTAAATCCCTGATACATACATTTTGTTTTTGTTGGTTTTAAACTGCTTTTTTAACACATTATTGGCTATAACATGCCAATGAAATGGGAGCTAAGTGCCTTTCCGAAGAACACACAGAGGCTGCAAACCCGTGCTACCTGGGTGGGTTTGGAACCGAAAACCCTTGGATTACAAGTCCAACTCTCAAGCAACTGAGCTACTGTGGCTCCCTTGATATATATATATATATATATATATATATATATATATATATATATATATATATATATATATATATATATATATATATAGTCAAACCTGTCAATAATGGACACCTATGGAAAAAGGCAGAACTCTGTACATAGGTTCACCTTTCAAAATTGATTTTTGAACAAGTACCATGCACTGAATATCATGATCATTGTTGTTATTATTAATATTATTATTGTTATTACATTATCAAGATTGTTTTATGTGTACTATTCACCAAAATCATAACAAAACAGAGAACTAACTCTTTAGTCGGCCAACTTGTATACATTAGGCTTGGAAACAGCTGTTCACACTTCAAAAACAATATCTGGATTATCCAGTTGCTCAACTCGCCAAGATCGAGACACAGTCAGCTTATGTGAGTGACCTGTGATGAATAGGGAATCAAAAGAAGCTGTATATGGCTGTTCTTTGTGACTCATGAACCGAAACTTTGCCTGCCATTTACATACATGTCTTATATATTGAATGACCCATGACTATTATAAAAAGGGATGTAACTTGTATCTCTTCGCAAAGATGAACTCTGTTCTAAAAATTGACCATAATATCTTGCTTACACGCTTAATAATCATTTGAATATGAATTCGCCCGACTCCCATTTCAGCTGTGATACATGACTACTCTTTCCAATATCCACCGAATTAATTGCTTCGACCAACTCCTGCAAGGATAAAAGCTGCCTCGCTTTCAAATCTGATGTATTGACGCCCTTGATTTAGACTGACAGTGTGATTGGAGTACGATAAGTACAAGCAAGATATGAAATGTTGACACATCAATTCACATCATATGCCTTTATCTAAACAATGCCTTGCTCATCAAACAAAGGTTTAACTTGGATACTTAGAGTGGTCACTGCTGATACTGACCGCAGAAGGAACTGTTACACACAGGACATTTATATAGGAAATTTGCCTGGGGGAAATTAGAATGGCCGTTGTGAGCAGGTGACGGTTATGTACAGGTGACGATTAGGACAGGTCTGACTGACTGACTGACTGACTGACTGACTGACTGACTGTATGTATGTATGTATGTATGTATGTATGTATGTATGTATGTATGTATGTATGTATGTATGTATGTATGTATGTATGTATGTATGTATGTATGTATGTATGTATGTATGTATGTATGTATGTTATTTTAAAACAAATAAACTGTTTTCCTGTCCTGCAGCTGTAGCTTAATTGCCTTTAGATAAGATTAATTAGTTGTAAAGACAAAGGTGTCAAGACCAAGGCGGTGATAGGGTAGGTGTTCAAGTAAAGCTTTGCAAGAGATTTTGAAAAATTGTAGAGTTATACATATATGTACCAGAGAGAGAGAGAGAGAGAGAGAGAGAGAGAGAGAGAGAGAGACTATAGTAAAATACATATTTACTTCCAAAGCATTATCATCATCACCAACAACAATAATATTAATAATAACTTAATATAAATACTTTTATTGGAAAATGACATAAAATACACTCAAGAGTTTAGCTATATATCTCGCGTCTCAATTACATGTTGCCCAAACACAACTCATCGCATTCTGATGACAGTTGAAAATCTCTCCTCCCTTCCTTAAAGAGCAAACTGATCAGTGAGCTGCAAATGACTTAGGGACACTATGGTAGAACCTTTAAGTGTTTAGCGCTGACAAGGATATATATATATATATATATATATATATATATATATATATATATATATATATATATATATATATATATATATATATATATATATATATATATATATGGAAACCCCGCTATAACACACTTCATTATAATAACATGAATTTGGATATAGCACAATCATTGCACATGGCATGGCTCCCGAAATTGTTCAATAATTTCAAGAATTTCTTTAAGTACAACAAAGCTTTAGTGCCAAAATAGACAAGAGTTTAATTGAATGATTTGGCAAGATGTGTTGTATTCTTGAAGAAGGAAAAATATCTTATCTCTGCTTCTTGCTGATTTGTAAAGATGTCAGCTCCTTAAAAAGCTGAGAACTGTTAATCTAATTATGACTTAACCATCAAAGATAAAACCATGCAGTCTTTTTTGTGTTTGTCTTCAATGCATCCTGTGTACAATCGTTGTTCAATCCATGGTAAACAATAGCCAACAGACATCTGCTGTGTCATCTGGCATACACAACCAAGCACCATACAATACAGTTGTCTAAGAAAGTTCCCATTCAAATTTATAAATGAGTTAATCTATCTACCCATTTAAGGAAAAACAATACACCACCAATGCCTGTTCAATCAACCATCATACACACCCATGCACCAAACAATGCCATTGTTGAAATAGCTCAATCATCCGAATTGCTAGGAGTAGGTTTGGACATTACCACACACATGCTCATCCCTTCTCCCCCCCCCCCCCGACATCAGCTTCAGTTCAATTCACTCTGATAAAGGAGTGAACTTTATTTGCATTTAGCCAATTGGACATTAGCAAGTATATACATATACATTTAAGTTTGTTACAAACATTGATGGTGACACGTTTAATACATAAAGGAAAACAAGTCTATCGAAGTTACAAACATTCGATAAATACTAAGATATATACTTACGTATGCATACCCACATTCCCAAGCACACTCATACATGCATATATCCACGTGCACATTATATATTTATATACATATACCTATACACACGCTTACATAAACCTACACACATATATGCACGTACATACATATTCACCGAGAAAGTGAGATAGGCACGCACATAAACATACATACCTGCATGCATGTATACATGATGTATGATATGAAGTAAGAATACAACACGTTGATGTGTGATCTGTAAATTACTCCAGACTATGTTTGTTGAATCACAAACACAGGCCACTTTTTATTGTAATGCTGAAGTTACATGTACACATGTACTGTTGTTGAACACTGACTGGAACAGAACCATTTAAGTTGTAGGGGCCGAGATATTTGCTGTTATAAACAAACATTCTGCTCCCTGTTTTTGTTCTGCAGTAGAGCAAAGTCAATAGTTATTAACAAAAATTTCAACGAATATAGGGCTTATTTCATTTATGTTTTCCTCCATCTTGTAGAAAATGACTCAAATGTTTTTTGGGAGATCCCTCTGCACCCATGAAATCGAAAGGTTTGCACCCAAACTTTGTTGGGCATTTCTGCACTTGATGAATTCATGTCAAGTACATTATGAGGTCAATAGCCTGTACGAATGTCAGCTGAAGTATTTTTCAAGCCTAAAAACTAATTTCTTTTTAGAAACTCCCAATGTCTGATTTATGCATTTTGTTGTTGGTCAAAAATCAGTCTCATTAGACATGTCAAGCATATATGAATACAGCTATTATAAGTTAGTCTGAGTGTATTAGCAAGAAATTAAGTATTGGGATTGGAATGGAATCCAGCAGAAGAAATATAGAAATTATGTTTCGTTGTGCCCATTTTCGACAAAATTACTATTACAGGGCTCGAAATTAACATTAATCCGCTATCCCACAGTTAGTGATTTTACCGATGGATCATTAAAACCCAGCCGTCACTAATCCGTTGGAAAAGTGAAAATTATCGCCATTGTTATCATAATAGTTAAGTGGTCTTGTGTCGGCTGTATCAAATAAAACGACAGCACTGATTTCATAACTGATGATAACAAAATGTATAAGGTCTCAGGCTAGTATGGACCAATCGGAAAAGGTCGCGTTCGCCGACCTAATGAATAATCCAGAATTATACCAAACAATGTGTTTTAATATTTATATTGTTGTTGATAAGCATTTAATGCATTGTGCGGTTACAATTGTAAATGTGAAAAAAATTGCAAGGTGTGCAGCCACGACTGAAAAAGCAGAAATTAGATGATGGCAAGACAGAGCGTAATCACAAATATGATCAAGAGAAGAGACTAAGAAAGTACCAGAAATGCTGGGAAAATGAGCACAAATGGCTGAAGTATAACCCAGGAAATGAACATGACCTTTCAACTTTTCATGAGTCTTGTTGGTGACATACAGTTGTTATTATTTCGAGATGATGTAAATTAATAATAAATGTTGAATTAGAAACTGAAATGGCTTCTGTTTGATTTTAGCAGGATCAGTAAAATTTAGGCAGGATCAGTAAAACTTTATTTTGGTGATCCTCTGGGTTAGTGAAAAAAATCCTAATTTCAAGCCCTGCTATGATAGATACAATGAGATCAGTTGGTGAGTACACGTACTCTATTTACGCTATTCAGTGTCCAAGTTTCTTATACGTTTATGTGTATGTACCAATGCATGGTTCTCTGCCAAAGCAATAAATATTAAATATGTAATCACGGTTTTAAGTATTTCTTGTTTAATATGCATCAATCTAAGTTTGTAACAGAATCCTGTGAAGCTCGTTGTTTTATGCCCTCCCCCACTCTTTGTCCTGTATAGCTAAGCGGATACACATGCAATATCTTCTTCAGGTAACTGACTTGTCTAAATATTGCACAATACGTTACATAACACAATGGCACTTTGTGGACCCGACCATCGTGTTATAGCGGGGTTTTACTGACTGTATAAATATGTCAGGGATCCCAAAATTTTAATGGCTCTTACCGGGCATTTTTCCCCCCTGAAAAATAATGTGGCAAACATATATTTTTGAAATTTAATATTAAAACATGAACAGGAATTATAACAAGTTGTGACAAAAAAAAAAGCATTGATGTACCTAATTATTGAATTTACCAAAACAAATGTGTCATTTTCAGTTCTGGATTTGCTCCTGCTTTAGAAATATTATTATCAGGAGTTGGATACCAAGAAGAATTTGTACAGCGGTATTTTTGAACATACTGCGATGCGTACAAAAGTATACCGCAATTATATTAGGGGCCAACAATGTAGTTTTCTGGGGCAGTGGACTGGGATTTGTTTTATATAAATTTCCAGCTTTCAAATAGCTGGGAAAAAAAATCTTGCTCTGATTTATATCAAAATAACACCATAATATATCCATATTATTAGAAAAAAATAATTATCTTGAGATAAAGGAAAATAAAATATCTCGGCTAAAAATAAGAGTGCAGCCCCCCTCTCCCAATTTAATGGTCAGTACCTTATAGTAGATGAATTTGCTATGTGTATGTTAATTGTTGTATACGTTGTCATCTAAAAACTGTGAATAAAGTGGGATGATTAAGCTTACACTATAGCTGACACCCTGTAAAATTTATTGTGTTGACATTAGAGAACTTGTTGATATAAATAGGAAGTGTTGACACTGAAGCCTACAATTTACTAGCTACACTATTGATGTAATAGGCAGAGAAACTTTGAGTGGGATGACAACACCCAGGCAAGATATTTATCAGGGAGGGCCAGTAAATATTAAACACACTTACTCAACAAAGAAGAAAATATTTAGTGGACAAGAGAAATTATGTAAAATTCATACAGAAAACAACTACTCTCCTGAAAATCTTACGATATTTACCAGTCTTACTAAGGAATACATGTACTTAGCACATTAACATATGCTAGTAAATAACTACAACAAATTCAAGGACATGTCTTCGAGACAAGGGGTAAGTTCATGATGGCGGATGTGTTAACATACTGTGCAACGTTGGGACTTTTCTTTTGGACAAATTCATAATTTGCAGGTAACTAATAAGCACCGTGTGATGCAAGTCTAATAACTGAACTCACCTTGATCGTGCGGTAACGTAACGTATAGGAAATAATTTTGAAGTTCTTTCTTCTTTGTGGCTAAAATGTAGACTCACATTTTCCTAAAGACACGGATCTATTCATATGCAAATGAAATAACAAAAGCTATCTAACGACTCCATTTTTTATTCAATGTTTGTTCAATATATATGTCCAGAAACAACTGAGCGAAACACGTCAATTTACGTTTGTGCTAACCTTACATGATTAGCTGCTTGTCTACAAGCTCACAAAGAGTGCAGTATGAATAGTCGGACGAAAACGTATCAAGAACTCAGGGCAATCTCACCAAACAGAGTTCCTTGCCCACAGCAAGAATGGATTAACCCTACCATGGACTACAGTAGATATGAACCGTATCAAGCTCATACACAAAGCCTGGAGGAAGACAGCTACAATCAATCCGATGAGTTTAATTTCAGTAGCCAGTACTCTCATATCCCCAGTCAGGAGACAATATCTCGGTTTGACCATGAACTTAACGGTCTTGCAAAACAGTTATACATTGAGAAGCTCACTAATCTTTCAAATGGAAACGAGGACTTAGTGTCCTGGTACAGATCTGTTTTAGCCGACAGGGCTAGCAATCTCTCAACCTATCCAAATAAAAGGCTTGTCGTAAGAAAATCTACAAAACAGGGTACAAGTGCCAAAAATACGCCAAAGATTGTCATGCCTTATATTTATTTTTGAATGGAGATGATTCTGAAATAGAAGACATTTTTTGTAGATCAACAACCGTATGAACACCAGTGACTCCCATGTGTAAAGATAGTAGTGATTCCGCTTCAAGCGAACTTACATTAGCAGAATGTAAAGCTTACCTGCATACCATGACCATAAGGGTTAATGACTTAAAGATCGAAATAAATGAAGCTACCAACTTATTCAATTGAGAGACGAGAACATTGATAAACTAGAAAAGCAAAACACTACCTTGCAATCTACTTTAGAAAAACTTGTGTCTGATGTTGAGGCTAAATTCACGGTGCTTGAAGCTTTTAAAATGTATGCATCTAGCAGAATTCATAATATTGGTGATTTTGACGAAGCCAGCTACACAGCATGACTCGATGCCATCGAAGCCAATGTTTCGAAGTTGTCAAACAAAGTGTTGCAAATATCAACTAAAATGAAAACGCATTTACCACATAGTGAGAAAGTAAGTGCACACACTGATTCTCCCAAGAGTCCAGTTAGTGTAGTTAACAGCTCGCCCATACCAAAAACCGCTTCACCATTAAGTTTTCAAAATAACCAATCTAAAGGAAAGGCACATGTCGCCGTAACATATGCAGAAGCCACTGCAAGACACTTGAGTCCACAACCTGTAGCAGGCGGGTCTAGAGGCTCGAACATACAACACCAAACTGAGAGTACTATTACTATCAACAAAACAATAAGCACAAGAAAGAAAAGAGGCAGCTGGAGATCAATCAAAATTCACTCATACGGATGAAATACAACGAAAACATTACCAGTAACAACAGTCGTATACAGATAGAAATTCCAAAACCAGTCATGTAACATACAGTCCTAACCACACACAGTACAATTCCTCTATTACGAGCAACGATGGACCAATTGATTCTGGAAGAAATGATTATCGACAAGATAAACATGGCCCAGACTTCGATACAAACGAAGTAAGGACTGATGATACTGGAGAAGTCTTTATAGGAGTATTGCGCAGAAAAACGTACAGGTACTACCTAGGAAATATCGATAATCGAACTACAAGATCAGGGATAATTTCATATTTGAAAGAAAGAGGACTACATCCGACGGTGATTCGTATTTTCCAAAGTAGGAATGGACGAAACTTAATAGTGAGGGTAAATATTCCCTCAGAAGAAGCAAAATTAATAGAAAGCGAAAACTTTGTTTGGCCGAATGGTGTAGCATGTAAGCGCTGGCTCACTAGAAACCAGTTCCGTGCAAAATACGACCAACAGAAAATACATAGAGGAAATCACGAACGCGACAACAATGAATTCAGGGGATATAATTTGGGATTTAACTTAAAACGTAGTAGAAGGAACAGATATATGGAACATGATCATGATGATGACTATGATGATCGTGACCAAGACTGCGACCATGATGATTATGATTACGATCATAGGTATGACAGCTTTGACGCCTATGACTCGCGAAGAAATCACAGAGAGTGGTAATCCGCTTTGATTATTGTACATGTATTGTTTACCGTAAAGAAAATATGTTAGCTGAAATGTCACTAATGACTACTGCAATATTATTGGTGTATACGTCTGCTGGCTTACTGATGTATAACAACAGTCTTAACATTCTTACTTGGAACGTCAGAGGAATTATGTCTTCTGCATTATGTGTCAGTAATTTACTTCATCTATTAGAATGTGATATCGCCGTGATATGTGAACAAAACCTGACAAAACAAACCAGCACATTTATAGATACACTTCATAGGGATTACATGTTTTGTACAAAAATTTATAATACAGAAAACTGCTTAATCTCGAAAGGTCGAAGAGGTGGAGTATCAATTATAATTAAAAACAACTTGACCTACTCAGTAAAAGAACTACATTGCAGTAATGATCGAATTGTTGGCATTGAATTAAGATCGATAAAAGATGTCACAGTCTTTATATTTGGTGTGTATCTACCCTCTGACGAAAATCTCAATTTGTATCAAGAATGTATTGATTCAATTGAATCCCTCTATGAGTTTTACTCGTGTTACGGTGAAGTAATAATTATGGGGGATTTTAATGCTAGATACAGAGAATCACCATCATCATGGTGTGCATGATATAAATGTAACGTGTTCACGGCTTTTGTTGACAACAATGACTTGATACCATTGAACAAGTCAAATTTAAATAAAGGACTAGGTTATACGTTCGAGCCATGCAGATCAACTCTTGATTATATAATTGTTAACAGAAGAATGATAGATAGGGTCGTTGATTGTGAGGTTTTTACAAATCACGATACGTGCATAGCCTCAGACCATCATGTTGTGTGCAGCACCCTTACGTTTGCAGCTGCAAAATATTGTAACTCTCGTTTTCCTATATTTCCATCTCCATCTTGGTCTAAATGCGGAGATGAGAAACTAATAGCTTACCAACTTGAAGTTGATAGACAATTAAATGCAGATTGTGAATCGCCCCTCCCCCCAATTGCCCCAACAAATAGAAAACATTCATAGTAAATTAATTTCTGTAATGAGGGATGTAGCTTTTCAGGTCTTACCGTCGAAAAAGTTTAATCCTCACACAAAGCCTTATTGGTCGCCTGAAGTTAAGAAAGCTCACAACAAAGCTCGATACTTTCGGAAAAAGTGGATAGAAAATGGAAGGCCCCTTAGGGTTTGTCCATTAATCTTACAAGCAATATAAAACTGCTAAAAGGGAATTTAGAAATACTGAAGAATATGCGATACAGGCTCATGAAGAAGCTATTTTTAAAGACTTAGATGAAGCAGCCGAATTAGACGTGAGGCTTTTTGGGAAGTTGTACAACAGACAAAGTAACAAGAGTAAATATTCAAAATGTTGTTTTGAATTAAAATATGACGGTGAATTAGCGACTGCTCCAGATGAAATATCTCGACTGTTTGCTGAATATTTTACTAAATTGTACACTCAGTCTAGAGACATATTTGTAAATCATGAACTAACGGACGGGTTCTGTATTTATTAACCCTATCTTTAAAGTAAAATTTAGCTATCAATAAATAGCCTCTGTCTTAAAACAGCTCAAACTTAGGAAAGCCCCGGTCATTGATGGTATTCAAAATGATCATTTACGTTACGGGGGAAGAAGACTGACATAATTCATTACAATACTTTTCAACGGGGTAATAGACCAGTGTTACATACCGTGTTATTGGAAAGTAGGGTTAATTGTGCCCATATTTAAAGAAGGAGGGACATATAAAACTGACCCTGACAACTACAGAGCTATTTCCCTGTTGCCTGTATTATACAAACTATTTGAAAAGTGCTTATTCAATAGATTAACTGCATGGTGTAATAACACTATATATAGCTTCCCTAATACTGACCAACAGGGATTTCAAAAGGGACTGAGTAGTATAACAGCATCTTTCAATCTACATGAAGCTGTGTTTTCCACTTTAGAACTAGGATCAAGAGTGTTTGCTGCTTTCTTAGATATTCAAAAGGCGTTTGACACTGTGAATCACGACGGACTTTTTCTAAAACTCAGAAATCTGGGCATTCCAGGAAAGATTTTACATATATTAAAGGACTCGTTCACAAATATTCAAAGCATAGTCCTGATGAACGAGTCAAAATCAGAACCTTTTCCAATAGAAATTCGACAGGGAGGTGTTTTATCAACATTTTTATATCTTGTTTATATTAATAACCTTTTACAGGAATTACATCAGTCAAAATTAGGGCTACTTGTTGGGTCAACTCCGTCTGGAAATCCAGCATTAGCCGATGATATAACTCTGCTCGCAAACACACCAATCCATTTGCAAAAAATGCTTGATATATGTAACAGATACTTACTAACATGGAACTTCACCTTCAACGTTAGTAAAAGCTGTGTATTAGTTTTTAATCAGAATAGGCAAACAACATGTGAAAAGTTTAACTGGAAAATAGGCAATCATACTATACCTATTTTAAATGAAACCGAGCATGTTGAAATTCCTGTGTGTTCCAATATGAAATGCTTGACTAAAGTAGACAGGGCTTGTACTAAAGGCAGAAAATCATTTTATTCTCTTGTAGGGGTTGGCACAAATGAAGCTAGATCCAATCCTCTTACCTACGTCAGCTTGTACCAAAAAATTGTGATACCATCAGCCCTTTATGGTTGTGAAGTTTGGTCGAATATCAGACTCAAAGATTTGAGAAAGCTCGATGTATTTCAGCATCATTGTACCAAACTTCTGCAAGGCTTTCCTCAAACAACGCGGTCAGGAATGAGCGAAAGTTTACCGGGGATAAAGAGAATTATATCAGAAATTGATAAAAGGAAACTGAACTTTCTTGGTAAATTATGCCATCTTCCAGAAAATGTAACAACTAAAAGAATATTTTTATTCAGACTATATCTATATCTTTCTAGAAAAGATGTTACAGAACAAAAAGGCTTTATTCCAGATATATGTAGCATTTTGCAGAAATATAATATTTATGAATTTATTGAAATTTTTGTTAGAGACAAGATATTTCCAGGAAAAATAAAATGGAAACAAATTATAAAACATGCTATTCATAAATATGAAAACGAGCGCTTTACAAACTTGTGCCATACTGACATTTCCTACAAAACATTCAAAAATGTTCATACTTCTATAAAACCCTAAATTTTATGGCAAACTCCAAAAACAACAAGGGGGTTACAGTTAATTACTTCCCTTGCAAATGTTCTGATAACTGTTCCAAATAATAATATGCAAGTTTGTAAACACTGCAGTTATTCTTACACAGATGTAATAATTCATGCCTTTATTTTCTGTCAGAGCCCTGTGCGACAATGAGACATATTTTGGACACATATTATAAATAACTTTGACATTAGTCTTGGCGTGTTCCTTCATAATATATCAGATGAAGAACTTATTCAACATCTCCTGGGTAGGAAATTTCCCAACGGTATCGGCTTAGATGAGCCTGAAATACTGAGAAATTTTATAATGTCTGCCTCAGTGTTCTCTGCAACTGTAATTCATGGATTCTTTTCATAGTAATAGGATCGATTTTCAAATTATCAAGATTTGGAATCAAGATATCGTAGAAATCTTGATAATCATGTCTTCATGCATGCTATTGTTTTTCAATATTACATATAAAATAGTATTTTCTGTAAAATAATGATGACGTGTACAATAATTAAGTATTGGAGGATTGCGCAAGAGTGCACCATACTTTTAATAAGTATAGTGTCCTCATATAACAATCATCATGGGGAAGACTCATAGATTCCTCGCATGTACAACTCTGTTAATTGTATATAACTAATTCAATTCAATTCAATATTGGTTTCTTTTTCCTTTGTTTGCATCCTTATCTCTGAAAAGAGGAAATAAAGATTGATGATGATGATGATTCGGCCGCCATGATGGTATACGTAACACATGTCGAACATGAGATTAAAGGTTCATAAATATAATTATATTTGTAAAATCAAAATTAATTTGTGACAAGTACAACTATTTTGTACAAACCTTAATGATTTTATGGAATTATTTTGTTATGAAAATATGCTTTTAATATCATTACATTTTCTTAACAAAATTACTCTGGAATTTACGTCCTTACTGACGGAAACTACTGAAGTACCGGTACAGTGAATAAGTACCGTGGTAAAACCGGAAAAAGTAGGCGGTAAACCGATATACTGGAAATACCGCGCACCTCTATTATTATCTTTCTATGATTTGCTGGTTTCCTCTCAACTAATTATTTATGATTGATATTAGTGTATCTGAAAGATTGAATGATCACATATCACATATTGATAGCTTAACGAGAAGCAATTGCTGGTATTTATTATGCGGGGACTTTAATGCTAGGACTAACGCAATGCCTGACTTTGTACCAGACGATCACACGTTTACAGGTATACCGTTTCCTGACAACTATATGCCCGATCATTTCATGCATCGAACCTCACGGGAATATGGTCAAATAAACGCATGGGGTCATGCACTTTTAGAGCTCTGTAAGAAAACATCACTTAGAATAGCTAACGGGCGAGTATGCCAGGATTCAAATATAGATGAATTTACTTTTGTAGACACAAGAGGTAGAAGTGTAGTCGATTATATAATATGTAATCTGTCACTTTTACCTTTGTTTGATTCTTTTCTTTTAAGCCCACCGAGTTCTTATTCTGATCATTGTGCTATACATTTTAGTATGAAAGTAAATAACTATTTTTTAATATTAATACTTCTGAGAAATGCACTAGTACTTTCGATTCAAAATATACTTGGAAGCCTGATGTAATTAATGAATTTATTGATAAATTAACCTCCCATCAGTCAGAAAGAATTTCGACAAAATACTGGAAAAGTGTTTAATATTAATATAAATTATAAAAACTATTAATGAATCGATTACAGAATTCTCAGAGGTAATTAGTTCGGTAGCAAATGGTCTACGTCGAAAACGTCAAATGCCTGAACATATTCATAAGAGTAGACATTCGATTTCGAGTCCATCTTGGTTTGACGGTGAATGTAAAAGCAAACGAAGAGACTTTTATAAATGTGGAAGGGTATACAGAAAAAAAAATGAATCCGAAGAAAGTAGAAAACGTTTGGTTGCGATACGATCATCCTATAAGGCATATATTAAAAAATGTCGAGGGAGATTTATAGATGCCGAACGAATAAACTACTAGAAGCGCGTAAGCTGGATGTTAAGGAATATTGGAAACTTCTGAACAAATGTGTTACTAAACAAATACCTGATATATCAATAAATATCTAATATATCAATAAATGAATTTAAAGCTTTTTCAAGTGTGTCATTATGACTGATGACCCACTATTTATTGCAGATGATGAAGAAATATATTTCTATAATGATTATGTACATAGTGACCTACACATTTTGTTTAATGAATTAAATATTGCTATTACAATAGGTGAATTGGAGAGAGCAATTAAAGAGTTAAAGAATGATAAAAGCAATGGCCCATATAATCTATTTAATGAATTGTTGGTATATGGCAAGGATGTCCTCAAGCCATACTTACTCGATACTTTTTAATGTCATTTTCAATACTGGTTGCTTTCCAGACATTTGGCATGAGGGTATAGTTATACCTATTCATAAAAAAGGTTCTGTAAATAACGTGGACAATTATAGAGATATCGCCCCTTTAAGCGTCATGGGTAAATTGTTTACTTGGATTTTAAATAACAGACTTGTTAGTTGGGCGGATGATCAAGTATTTGTTAAAGCTCAGGATAGTTTTAAGAAAAATTTGTCCACAACTGATAACATTTTAACAGCACATGGGTTAATATATTAACCACTATATTAATTCAGGTACAAAATTGTTTTGTGGTTTTGTTGATTTTGCTAAAGCGTTTGATTCTATTATAAGGGATATGTTATGGTATAAATTACTTAAAATAGGAATAAGAGGTAAAATATTTAATATTGTATATTCAATGTATGAAAATATCAAAAGTAGAGTGAGATTCAGTAATACCTTGTCGGAAGAATTTGCATGTGTAACTGGCGTGCGTCAAAGAGAATGCTTGTCGCCTTTCTTATTTTCCATGTTTATTAATGACATTGAAAAAGAATTTATTAACAATGGTTTTCATTGCGCTGACTTGGGTATGCTATAACTGTTTATGATTTTATATGCAGATGATTTAGTAATATTTTCTGAGTAAAAACAGTGTCTGCAAAAGGGCCTAAGTGCTCTGAGTAAATATTATGATAAGTGGCTCTTAAAGTTAATACAAACAAACACAAAATTATGGTTTTCCGTAAGGGAGGAAAAATAGCAGATGATTCTTTATTCTTCTATAAAGACTAACAATTAGAAGTTGTTAACAAATTTGTATTTCTTGGAATTGTTTTTACAACTGGAGGTTCTTTCACACTTGCTTGACAAACTTTACTTGCAAAAGCTTCAAAAACATTATTTGCAATGGATAAATATTTATACAAGTTTGGAAATGTGCCACCAAAGGTAAAATGTGAACTTTTTGACACTAATTTCACCAATTCTTAATTATGGATCAGAAGTATGGGGATTCATTGAAGGAAATGCTGTTGAACGGTTGCTCTTACATTTTTGTAAACATCTTCTTGGGGTTAAAAAAAAACTACCAAAATGACTTTCTGTATCGTGAATACAGAACACCGTTACAGATAATAGAAAATATATACCTGTAGATATAATCTAATGCTTACGAACATAGAAAGTCGTCCTGGAAAGAAAAATTCGATATCGTTAGTCCGGAATTTATTAAATAGTCTTGGCCAGGGTGAAGTGTGGATAAATCAAGCTGCTCTGAGCATAAATATTTTTTTTTCTTTAGTTAAACAACGGCTATCTGACCAGTTTATCCAAAATTGGCAATCAAGAATAAGAGAATCTTCAAGCGCTAGATCATATAGAAATTTGTCACTGCATTTTGGCTATAAGGAGTATTTATATATAGTAAAACTTACAAAATTTAGAAAAATAGCTATATTTACTGATGGCCTATCGGCTAAATTCAATAAAGTTCTTCTTCTTCTATGAAAATAATTTTTTTCTTTCAAAAAACTATATTATGGAATTTCAACAGACAACAGTATTATATTCCACTCTACTGTTTGTAAAATGTATTAACTGTGTTATATATATTTAATCTATAAAATATATTGAAAGTTTGTACTTTAAGTCACGGTCACTTGTAAACAGGATGTTTACATAGCATTGAAGTTTTTTTAACATTGGGCCGCTTGTAAACAGAGTGTTTACATAGCATTTGAGTTTCTTAACATTGGACCGATTGTAAACAGAGTGTTTACATAGTATTTGAGTTCAAGACCATTATTGTTTACAATTAGACTGTTTTTTTTTTTCAATTCGAGTACTTCATATCTTGTTATGATATATATCGAGTGAGAATATATTTAAATAGGGATGTGATACACAAATAATTAATTCCTGTTTTAGATCAGTCTGTGGAAATCTATAGTTATGCTTTTGAAATCAGATATAATTAGAGAGGAATTATTTATTTAATATATTCATTGGAATTATTTATTTAATATATTCATTGGAATTATTATTTTGGATTTTTGTTAAAAGATATTCTGGATTGCATCATTGTGGCATATCACGACATTCAAGAGTATTGGTCGTGGTTTATCAGGACATTCAAGACTATTGGAATTCATTCGAAACATTTCATATTTTTGATTTGTGATTAGGACATTGATGATTATTTGAATTTAATGCACAAATTGTAAGTGTCTCTTGATTTTCACTTTGTATTCTAGGGAAATAAATTGCTTGTTGATTTTACTTAAATTGTTGGTTTCACTTTCTTTCTGTTACATATGTTTATGACCAAGAGTCATAACGACTAACAACAAGCAGACTTACTATTTCGAAAATACGTAACAAGTAATTGACGGTCATTTCCTGTAAAATCTGATGGTGAAGTTTTTTTGATCTGATCCACAAACAAGTCTTGGAGGATGGAACAAGTCTTGGAAGATGGTAATAAAAGTTAGTTATTGTTGCTTGTATCTTTTTTTTAACAATTTAATTCGGGCCTAGGCTACACATATTTTGTTCTGAAGGTCTGATGTACTTTTTTGGGAGAGAATGTAAGCTAGCTAGAAATAAATATCATACTAGTAAAAAAAATCACTCACGACTAAAAGCACCTCAAAGTCAGAATGACATGCTTTCTGCTAGTAGAAATTACAAGAAAACAATCAGAAAATTTACAAACTTGCATAACAAGAAAACCCAAGATAAACTAAGACACTTGCAAACAATAAATCCAAAACAATACTTGTCATTACTAAACAATTTAACTAAAGCAAATGATGACATACCTTTCGAAATAGACACCTTTTACGATTATTTTAGGAACACACACTAATCCCATGTGAATAATGACGAGACAGATGAAAATGAGGGACCATCAAATATAGAACATTACACAATACTAAATGAACCAATCTCTTCAGAGGAAATACTAAACGTACTGAGAAATTTGAAATCTAATAAGTTGCCTGGTGAAGATTCCATTTTGAATGAATATTTGAAATGTAAAAGAGTATTTTTTCTTCCTGTTTTTGTAAGCTTTTTAAACCTGGTTTTAAATACAGGTGTTGTTGCAGAAACCTGGACTACAGGGTTGATTAAATCGATATATACAAATAAGGGAGATAAATCAGATCCTACAAATTACAGGCCTATTACTCTACGGAGTTGTCTTAGTAAGGTCTTGACTGCTCTTCTTAACATCAGAATTTAACAACTGATAATATTTTTGTCTTATATTCCTTAATAAAACTTTTAAAGAGAAGACTTAAAACATTGTTTTGCACTTTTGGGGATTTTTCTCAGGCTCTCGACAGGGTATGGAGAGTTGGCTTATGGAGAAAATTGATTAGCACTCCTATAAATGGGAAAATACTCAAGGTGAATAGTCTGAAGCAATAACATCCATGTTCAATCAACTTATTGCATATGAAACTTAAACTGAAATAACATAAATTATTTCTAGTGAGGACAAACTCAATATACAGTTCCCATAGTGTTGGGCCATCAATCTCCTTGAACTTTATATTTTGCATCAACGTGATTTCGGAATGTCGAAATCAAATATATAAACAGTGTCCCATTCCCAAATGTAAAACAATTCAAAATCATGCAAAACTCATAATTGTATTGGCTTACACCTGAAAATTGTATTCCCAATTGATCAATCTTTTTCCCAAAAATGATGGGCCCAGGTCCCATTCCCAATCATGCAAGAATTCCTACACCTGCAAAAGAGGCCAAATGATGATTACAATCTGTGTCAGCTGGAATTCTGACCTGCTGGGATTTTTCTGTCTATTAGAAAACGAGGCCCCTTGATTCATGGGATTGGGAATTTTTGCACGTAAAACTGACCAATTGAGAAATATTCACAAAGTGTAACTATCAGGGCTTTATAATAAAAGTCGGGGCAAGCTGACTGGAAAATTGACCTTGCCTTTAGGGGGATTTGAACTTGCCTCAAAATATGACAACAAAATATCACAAGTAAAACCAAATATAGTAAATTAAAATATAGGATGTTTTAAGGAAATCACATTATATTTATTTTACAAATAAAGAACTTTTGTTTACATTTCTCTTTGTTTGCACGTTAAAGCAATATTTCAATAATTAAAATTATCAAAATAGATATATGTAAATACTACATGTAGACGAGGAAAGAAAGGAATGGTTAGAATGCACTATCCTAAATTACAGTATTGTAATTACAAATATGTACAAATATGTAATCAACTGCCACTTAAACAAACAATTTAATATTTTGCTGTTTCTAAAACTTCACCAGAAAATGACAAAGTCGAAAACATTTCAAAACAATTTTGACACAACCCTTATAAAATGTACATGACTGTACAATCACATGTGTCTTCACATCAGTGTTCGTCTATTCAAACTAGTGGTCACTGATGTTACGGATTAGTAACCGCAATTTGACAACCACATGTTTAGGGGTTAATTGAAAACAAAATCTAGATCTTTTGGACTGTCAATTTTTGGTGAAGTTTTGAAAACTAACAAATATTAAATTGCTTCTACTAGTGGCAGTTGATTAACAATTATACATATTGGTAATTACAACAATGTAATCTAGGTAATCCTATCAGTTAGAATTAATTACAGTGAATAGTTTCTGCTGTGCTCATTTCAAGTCATATGACCAAAATACGTGGTGTAATGTCCAAAAAGGGCACATACACCTTCATTGTCATGATACTAGTAATGACAGAGGTGGTGATGATGACATTTATGGATCACTGACCATGTGCTTAGTAAAATTCATTAAGCATTTGCATTTCCTTTCTCGTTTTTCTCATAGGTTAGGTTGTGATATAACTCAGAATTAGATTCTTAAGGGCTATTGGTAATGCACAATTCAGTACAGGTGGGTGGGGATGGTACTCTGATTGTGAAGAAATGGCTAAAAATTATGGTAATAGTGATGTCCCATTTCTTTCAGTTAAGTATCCTATAACATTTAGCAGTGAGTGTGTGAAAGAATAACTTATCATAGAAACAATTCTATATCTTTTTGTCCACAGACTTTGATGCAGTGTACAGCAATATGGAGTATGTATGCAGTGAAAAACAATGTCACTAACACTGATGAATGATCCATTTAGTGGCAAGGAGAAGTAGATTTTGTATAAAACTTGCAGAAATTGAACATGATCTGTTTTTCTGCGCATACTAGTTTCAAATAAAATGGAGTTTTGTTGGTTCTGATCAACGTTGACAGTAGTTCCTAAAAAAATGGTCGGGAGGCCTGCACTGGCCATAAGCAGCATTTTATGATGAAGATAATGACACAATTGTACATGTATTTTGGTAATAATATTATTGACACAATTTTCAGTCCCAAACATTTTGATGATCTCCAAAATTAGCAGTCTGGAATATTTTCATATTCTCCGTTCACGTGTCTTTCTATATATATCCGTGGCTTATTCGACACGCCGTAGAATCCACAGTAGAAAAGCACGTGGATAAATGCATGTATACATGTCATATTCACCGTCACTAAGCATGTTGCGCTATACTTAGTTTAAAATTCATGATTATTGACAATCGTAACATCCAACAGATTGAACGAAGTACCTTCTTCTAAAGCATGCATCTGCTCATATAACTTACCTGATCGGTTTGTATTTTTTAAAAATTTGTCTTTTTCTTAATTTGAATTATACACTGCCATTAGGTGAAGTGCCTTCTCACAGATTAGCGGAAACGCATACAACAACTACAATAGTTCTCATACTTACAAGCAAATTCAGTATATATCCAAGGTTTATTTAGAATAATTAGCTAATGTCAAGTACTTTAAGTATTTTTCATCATCTTTAGACAGGTATTAAGAACAAAGAACTGATAATACGTAAAGATATAAACTTCAGCGGAGTAATATTTACAGAGCCACATGCGGTGAAAGAATAGCCTAAAAGAAGTAAATTGCGCGTAAAATGCAATAACAGAATGCCTATTTTAGCTCTTATAAATGTCTTTTCGGCAAAACATATTGTACCTGCACATTTAAATTACAGTCTTTTAAGTTAATAATTTATAAATTTTCACTTATTGCGCATTATAAGTGATGTATGGCTATACCACACCCACCCACCCTGTTAAACCTATTCGCATTATCAATAGCCCTTAAACTTCAACATATAAGCCTTATTGCATCTGATATACTTTGATCGGAAAAGAAAATTTCACATCATTTGTTTTGTCTTTCTCTGTATATATATTCATGAATAAATCAATCTAGTAAATTTTGATTTTTCAGCACTCTTATTGGACATTTTTTTTTTAAAACTGCACAAGAATCGATCCTCTTTGGTTTTAGAAAAGGGGCCAAATTTTAGCCCTAAAAAGGCAGAGAAATATCCCTAGCCATAATATTACCATGGAAGCCAAAGCGATTTGTTCCAGATTAACCAGCGTCCTTCCTAGTTTACTGTCTTTCATATATGCATCCACTCTACAATACTTGTCTCTTTAGCTTCATTGGTTATGTGTATCCTTTATAAAATGATCAAGTTTAGTACCTTCTTTTCTAACCATATCGTGTTACTTCTGCCAACTTTTATTTTTCCTCGCGCTAATCTCGTCAATCCCTTTGAGTCGCTGTCAAAGCTGAAACAACGTCAAAACATTTATTTATTTTTTTATTTATAACAATAAGCAATGAAAACAAATAACATTATATTAGATATAATGTAGGCGAGTTTAGTGGCAGGAAAAGATCCCACCATAAATTCAAGTTAAAGATTGAACGTAGTTAGGTAAAAAGAGCGGTAAAGCAACTATGGCTGTGTATATCTCTTATAATTTGTGGTAATAATCCAATACTGGTATTTTTACATTTTATAAAACTAGAAAAACATAAGTTACACAATCATTTAGCAAAGTAATAACTTGGAAAAGCTAGGCTTCGTAGGGATACATCATGTTTCTTATAGGCAACGAGAAAATTATGATGGGTCACATCCACGTTGGACTGCAGGGTGTGTTCTGTTGGTCGCGTCATCTACTTGGACAACCCCTGCAATAAAAAAGTACTCTAAAATGTCAGCCATTTTTGTGTAGCATACCATGGAAAATCTTTGTATTTTGCATAACGAACTAATTCTGATTATGGATACGATCTCCTATAACATTAATCAGTGTACATTCTAGGCTGCGTCGTTGCACCAATGACCTTTATTTTTCATTTTTGGCACAAATAAAGTTCCCTCCATGGTGCCCTTAGGGTACATAAAAAGGCCCAAGATAAAAGAGATCATAGATTGCTGCAGTTGACTTTTGGACTGAACTGAACACATTCTAAGCTTACTGAATAGAGTGCGTTCATTGCCAAAGCAGCACAAGATGACCAATTTCATTGGCTGACAGAAATGTCTTACTGATTTTCACTAGCTTGGTCGTCAATGAAGAGAACATTATCCATGATTATTGACAAAATCTGCAGTGAAAACATTGCTGCTTTTTTTGATCAAAGTAGTGTACACGGGAGAAAAAAATGCAGACTCAAATGTCCAAAATAAATTTTGTATTGAGGGAAATGGTTACTTGAGCATGAGGAATTCAATTCCCAGTATGGAATGCTCATGATGGGAGAGTCTGATAATGATCAAAGGCACTCAAGTCATGGATTTGTTAATCTCTGCAATCAGTATTGACTTTTCCAGTACTATATACTTTGAGTCAATCACTGTTGAGTCAGACTATACAGTTTGCTACAATTTCCATGTCACCTAAAGTAACCATGAACT
The DNA here is from genome assembly GCA_029931535.1 of Margaritifera margaritifera. Taxonomy (NCBI): domain Eukaryota; kingdom Metazoa; phylum Mollusca; class Bivalvia; order Unionida; family Margaritiferidae; genus Margaritifera; species Margaritifera margaritifera. The sequence goes on from JAQPZY010000811.1 coordinate 359,596, forward strand.
GTACAATGGACAGTTATTTTAGCGAACAAGGAAATTGCAGAAAACCGTGGTGTAGTCTGACTCCACAAGGCAGCATTAAAAGCATTTAATGGTGAGAAATTGACTATTTATTGCAGAAATTAATTAATCCATGATGCAAGTGCATGTGATAATGATATGTGTTTGAATTTCTTGAATAGGCAAGAAACAGGTAAGTGTATTTCTGACGTGTTTTTTTTCTAAATGACCCCACTTTTTGACTCGCATGGGGCCTTTGGTCCCAAATGGACACAAATATTATATTGGAAAATACTAGAATTGAAGGTTTGTACAATTTGTTTCCACAATGAATTATGTATTTTTGTTCTTTTTATAAAAATAGAAAACAACGCTGGTATAGACTCAACTTACACATACTATAGGCAGTTTTATGATTTTCTGCACAGACGGAAATATTTGGTTATTGTTTTTATAAGCGTACATTCAGGTGCAAATAATAAAGGTTCAGTGATGAGTATCAAATGTCTTATTTGATTTGGGTCAATTAGAGTTTCCATTTGTGTGTTCCGAAGTGCCGTCCACAGACTGGTCGTGCTGTGACGTTAAACAGCAACCGCGATATGCTTAGCTTGATTTCTCTCCTCTCGATCTGTCATCTGATCAGTTCCTATCATCGCAATCCTGACTTGTTTCGCAACTTGTTCTTAGTTTGACCCGTTTTGATCCAGGCTGCTACAATGGTTTATCCCCCACTACACACACACACACACACACACACACACACACACACACACACACACACACACACACACACACAAGAAAAAGACAGGACTACATATCCAAGAACAATCGCATCATAAGTCCCTAGACATCAAAATCAACGGTTTTCAAAAGAACGAAGTTACTGCTTGGATTCCAAGTACATGTAACAGGGACAAAAATATCTATGAAGAGAAGTATTTTTCTGTTGTTAGGGTACCACTGAACTGTAAAGCCAATATATGTCTTCCTCGATAACTCCAGAATGATGGGGTCCATAAAGAGCAACTGGTGAAGTCGACGGTGTGAGACATTGAGGGAGACTTGAATTGTGTTTAATATGTGTCCCCCCAGTGCTAGCAACTTAAATTGATGCATGAGAATTATAATCTTTATTGACACGCACAGTCAGTCATCTAATGGATTTTACTTTTTAAGTCAATAAAAGTCAATAAATTGATGTCTGAATATAGAATTTGACATGCAAATTTGTGTATCAGTAAAGTTGGAATTGCTACCTGTTTAAGGTCAAAACACGTGTATCCATCATAAGCATACACTAACGAACTAAAGCTTCGTAGGTGGAATTTACACTTATAAACGAAACGAACCATCAGTTTGCACTGGTTAATTCATCAAGATAGCGATTTTAAATATCACCATACACTTATCTGTCGATAGCACTTGTAAGTGACTAAGTACAACCCAATATCATTTGTATTAATAAAAACAGTCGGCTCAAGCAGCTTTATGGTCCAGCAACACTACATCTGGATTGAAAAAAAAAGAAAAAGAAAGATAAAAGACAATAATGGTTGCATTTTATTAGAACTTGCAAGCTTTTTTCAAATGTGTCACTGCATATTTTTGGAAAACTTCAGACTTTTCTACTATGTGTGATTTAGCAAGAAATTAGTCTGACCCTACATGCATATGTTAATGTGATGTCAGCACCTTTAATGTATTGTCATCTGCTGAAACAGTTAATCTATGAATTAGCTTGTGTCATCATGCCATAAGACCATTAAGTTCTTAAATTTTATCACAGTCTAATTAGGTTCTCACGCTGTGACAATCAGTTGACTCTTTTCACGTTTGAGTCAAAGAAGGCATATCACATATATGATAATTACATTGAAACCGAATTAAAAATACAATTGCAAACACAATTTCAATAGACAAGTCTGCTGTAATTGATATTGCTTACAGTATTGCCACTGCTAGGCATTTTCGAACATTTTCATTGATCGATATTACATTGCATGTTGTATTATTTATTGAAGAAAATATTTTTGTTAAAGAAAATCATACAAAATGTAAAATTTGTTATTAAAACCTGCAAATTTCATGGTATCAGTTCAAAATTTCCACCAATTAACTGCCGATTTCAGCAATAAAACGAGTTGATAAATCGAGCGTTCATTTTTATGGCAAGTTTTTAATGGTAATCCTATAGGAATCTTATTTTTGCCTTTGTATGTAAGTTTGCTTTTTTTGGTTTTAAAGACATTTTGAACGTACTATTGGCTATATCATGTAAAAGAAACTGTAGCTAAGTGTCTTGCCCATGGATACATTAATGCAGCCAAACCTGGCTGGCCTGGGCTGGTATCAAACCAGCAATCCCAGAATCACAAGTGTAGCGCTCTACCCAACTGAGCTACCGTGGCGCCCACTTTTTCTAGGGGTAGAAAAATTCATTGCCAGGGACACCAAAAAGTATTGCCAGACAACCATTTTTACCAGTGTGAAAGCCTGGTCTGGCAGCCAAAATAATATGTATTTTATTGGATGATAAAAATGTCTTACTGATTTGGATTAGTTTGGACACCAATCGAGAAGACATGGTTGATAACTATGCATAGAAAATGTAAAGAACAGAAGATGAAATCTTTGCTGCATTTATTTCTAGAGTAGCATACAGCGAGGGAAAAAATGTAGACTCGAATGAGTAAATTAAATGTAGAATGAACGGTTGCAGAATGGTGACTGCATTAAAGGGAACAAAACAAAAAAATAATTTTATGACCTGCAAATTTGTTTTAAAAGAATGTTCATCTGCATTTGGTTATGCCTGCCGTGGCAGAAGTTCAGCATGGTAATTTTTTCTTTATCCATGTGTATGTCCATTAGTATCTTCATATATGATTTTTTTTCCTGGGATCTTTTTTATGTACCTGGGCCTGCATTACGGATGATGCAATGACATTTTTTGCCGGGTCAATTGGGCAAAAAGATTCATTTTGTTTTTCTTTGGGAGTAATTATTGTAACCTTCTCAGTGGGTGTTGTCCCAATCCCTAGACTGTTTTAGGCGGGCACTGCACCCAGCTCTCCCTTGGCTGGTAGTGAGGGGGGATGCTCTGTCATAAACTGCTGGAGGTTTAATACATACCATATGGTTAACATTCAACATGTATATAGTATCTTAAGTACACCAATGGAGTGCATAAAAATTATCTCTTTTGTTAGAAACTTGACTGTACTTAAGGTGCCCTGGATAGTGGTCTAGGGATAACACTTAAATCATTCGCAATTGATTTGTTGTTTAGCGTTGAACATACAAACTTTTCACCATGATGTATTTTTACTAGGATCCATGAGTTGATTTACTATTAGAATGTTCCACAAGAATGTTATGAAGACAATAAAACCTGTTCTGAGAGACCATCTATTTTGCCAGCAAAAAAAAAAAAGAAAAAAAAAATAAAGAAAAAGATGGCATTTAATGACAGGTAACAGGGCTCAAAATAAAATTATCTTATTTCAGCAGCACTTGGATAGTTGTAATATTTTCAGCTAGCAAAAAATCAGGCTATTTTCAGTGTCCAATAGCATTTTTCGTATTTCAATACAAAATATCACTAACAAGAAACTTCTTGTTCATTGTTTTCCAGCTAGCAATTTATTGGCATATCAGAATTGTAACTAGCAAAATGCTAGCATGCTAGAATCAATTTCGAGTACTGGGTGGTCTCATTAGAGGACGTCAAACAATGTAACTTGACTTATGGATTAAGATACAAGGCCTTAAAATGGCAGGTGGTCTCCTAGAACAGTGTTTTAATGTAGTATATCATGCAGTCTTGAAGAGAAATTATAACCAAACGATTTCACTGGTCTACAGCCAAAATGCTACCGCAATAAATGTTGTCAAACTTTACTAATTCTGGGTCACTGAGAACGAAAATGATGCTTAAAATTGGTGATTGACTCTAGTTTTAAAGATATTATACTGGGTCAGTATATACGACCCATGACTTGGGAATGGCGGAGGATAAGTGAGTTATAAAGGGAAGAGATCTCAATTTAAACCAGAAATGACTAAAATATATATTTGACTGGATCTATGAATAAATCTATGACTGGGTTTGGACAGTACTTGCTTTTTAGGCAAAACAATAAATGATGCAATCTGAAGCTGGTATTGCGTTATACATGATATGAATTGCATCATGTTATTCCTAGAAGTCATGGATGATGCAATCATAACTAAGCTTTCATCACTCTGCTGAAGAAATTGCCCTATATCAGCTCTACAAATCATACAGTGTCGTGCTCTCTTTTTTGACAGTGTTTGATTTTGCAAAGGGACACATTTCTGTTTAGCCAAAGTGAGCAGGGATGCCTCGTACTTGTGTGATCAATGCAGATAACTTCTGCTATGTTTGTGGTGAAGTGACTTTTGCATCACAAAAGCGCAGTATAACCACTATGGTTAAGAAAGCCTATCACCTTTATTTTGGATGCAAAATTGGAGATCAGGACAAGAGGTGGGCCCCACACATATGTTTCAACACTTGTGCAACAAATCGTCGCCAGTGGTTGAACAGGAAAAGGAATTCTATGCCTTTTGCAGTGCCAATGATTTGGAGAGAGCCAACATATCATATCAGCAATTGTTACTTCTGCATGGTGCCTCCAGTTGGGAAAGGTGTGTCAAAGAAGAAAAAGTGGACTGTGCATTATCCAAACATTCCGTCAGCTATACGCCCAGTACCCCACGGAGAAGGACTGCCGGTTCCTGATGCACCAGAATCATTCTCACTTGAGTCAGGAGAGGAAGAGGAAGAGGATGAAACTTCTAGTCCTAAACCATCAATGTCACATGACCCATATTTTCTCCCATCCTCCTCCTCTGAACCACACCTCGTAACACAAGGTGAACTGAATGACCTTGTCAGGGATTTGGAACTACCCAAGAGTAAGGCAGAGCTGTTGGGCTCCAGACTACAGCAGTGGAATCACCTGGCAGGTGATGTTAGGGTTTCCATGATCTTGTCCCATTCTTCTTCATGGAAGGTGATCTTCTAACTTGCAACAACATCGATGGTGTGATGGCAGCCCTCAACATCGTTCATAATCCAGATGAGTGGAGACTGTTCAGTGATTCATCGAAGACGAGTTTTAAAGCTGTTTTGCTGCATAATGGCAGTGTTTTGCCATCAATTCCATTTGATCATGCAGTCCATATGAAGGAAACCTATGAAAACATGAAACAACTTTTGAGGTGCATAAACTATGACCAACATCAGTGGCATCTTTGTGGCGATTTCAACGTTCTTGCTCTTTTGCTTGGTCTGCAGATTGGATACACAAAGTACTGCTGTTTTCTCTGCGAATGGGTTAGTCGTGCGAGAGGTTCCCACTACATCAAGAGAGATTGGCCACTCCGACAGTCATTGGAGCCTGGGATGAAAAGTGTTCAGCATCCACCACTTGTTGAATAAAGGAAGATTTTGTTACCACCCTTACACATCAAGCTGGGTCTGATTAAGTACTTTGTCAAAGCCATGGACAAAACACAAGCAGCTTTCAAGTACCTCCGTGGAAAATTTCCAAGGTTAAGTGAAGCTAAGATAAAGGAAGGTGTCTTTCTTGGTCTTCAGATTCGTGAACTTCTTGGAGATGATGCATTTCATCGTGCACTGCGTGGCACGGAAAAGACGATATGGAAAGCCATCCAGGTAGTGGCAACAAATTTTTCGGAAACAACAAGGCAGACAACTACAGAGAGTTGGTGGAAAACCTCCTCAAGGCCTTGGTTGAAACATGTCACTAAAGATACATTTTTTGCACTCTCATCTAGATTTTTTTTCCACCGAACTGCGGAGCAGTGAGCGACGAGCACGGCGAGCGATTTCACCAGGACATTGCAACAATGGAGAAACGCTATCAGGGCAAATGGAGCCTATCAATGCTTGCTGACTATTGCTGGACAGTGACAAGAGATGCTCCATTTAATGAATACAAGAGACAAGTCAAGAAGCGCCGAGTAGACACTGAATAAGGACTAAACTATGTACTTATATATACATAATAGTTTTTTGATTTTTGTTTCAATATATTTTTTATTTATATAACCCTTTTGCTGTTTTTTCAAAGTGTTACATAAACATTACAGGTGAAATATTATCATGCAAAGCAACCATAAACACATGAAAAGCCCTAGGTTTACAATTTATGATTAAAACTCTACTATGTACACAATATACATAGACGTAAAATGTAAAAACTTAAATATCTTGGAAACAGTAGCCAATCAGTTGTTTTAATTGTCATTTTTGAATTCAGCGCATCAAAATCCCTAATAAATAGCACATTTTATCTCTGAAGCAGACGACTTCGGAAAAATTGTAGACCAGTGTTTTCAGTGTTTATTTCTATTTATTCATGTGGCAAAGTTGTCTTTTTCATAAATCCCAACAAGCAGAAATGGTGCGTCAAAAAAACCATATTACAAAAATGTTTTAAACTGCCATTTAAATCCTTAATTAAACTGTTTCAAAATCAGTGTTTTTTGTCAATAGATGCATACCCTCTGGTTTTGACGTTTGGAATTTAAATGTGACCCATTTCTGACACATGGAATTTTCAACCTGTGCGTTTTTATGACGCACATTGATTTGGGCCTGAGCATCAGTCTTAATTACCCTTGATTCGGCTCTAACATAATTTCCTACTGAGCGCGCGCTGTCCATAACAAATTTACCGTATGCACCAGTGATGGTCATTTGTTAGACTACTGTTTACACCTTATCGGCCAATATTATCGCACCTATGTAAAATCAATATGAACTGGGCGGAGCTAACAGGTCACCGGTGTCGCGCTTAGGTGTGCATAATTGAATCAAGGTTAGGTTGTTTTGAGATTATAGTTGATGTTTATGATAGCTAAAGGGAGGGGGAATCAATTACGACTTGATTAGATGAACTTTTGATCAAATATCGGTGTTTGTTTGATTGCATATTATAATATATTAAACAAAACTGGAAAATATGGCGGCTCACGAAGCCAGTTGTCAAAGGTAAGTGGACAAACTTCAATTGTTTAATTGGCGATTAATTTGCTTCAATCGGCAAAACGTTTAGAAAATCAGGTGTTTTAACTAATGTATCATTTAGTAAGAATGTTCCCAACAAAGACACAGAGGAATGTCCCTAGGATTTTGAAACTACCGTTCTACCAACTGAGCTACCATGGCACCCAAAATTTGGAAATGAACTTATTTTTAGCTCCTTACAGTTCAGAAAGCAACTAACCAAACCGAGTAGATGAAGTATAATGAAGTAGCTGCTGTAGATTCAACCATAGGAATTGACAAATCTGAAATCATTAATATGTTTAAAAGAAGTGAAGAAACATTTACAGTTGCTGAAAGTAAAAGTACCTGTTGTAGCTGGATGTTCTGTTGGCTTGTAGATTAGACCCAGGCATTTTATCAAGAAGAAAGTGTCCTCTGGATGTTTTCATACCATTTTAAATGACAGTTGAAAAATTTGGAAAATGAATGCATTTTGAAGTTGGAGAGTGTCATATGCACTTATTAACTTTAAATGGTCTTAGACCAAAAGAGCTTATGGGATGGCCTGTTGTCCGTTGTTCGACATCCATCCATCTATTAGCAAAAGTTTGTTATTCCCACTCCTCCTAAACCACTTGGAGGATTGCCATGAAACGTTACATACATGTTAATCTCAAGGTCTAGTTGGTCCTAAATGAAAATAGTGATGCTCAGACATCCGGTATGGCTGCCACACTTGAAAATTTTGTTATCACTGCTCCTCTTGAATAGATTGTCATGTCAGCATGGGGTTTTCACTGAAAGATTTCACACGATGTTTAGCTAGTTCTAAATGAAAATCGTGCCATTCTGAAATCTAATATGGCCACCATAGCAGTCCTTTTGAAAATCAGGTTATTGCTACTCCTGATTTGTTTGGTTTTGTGGGGTGTAATGCCATTTTTCAACACATGATAGGCTATACATGGCAGCCAGTATATTTAGTGAAGGAAGAGCCCTGGAAGAACCACCGACCCATGGGAAGCTACTAGCAAGTTTTCTCACATACCCACGTTGGTTGAGAAGAGACTCGAACTCACACCGACATAGGTGAAATGTGTGAGTGATCTGTAAAGGTGAGCACCTTAGACCACTCGGCCACCCTGGGCCCCACAGCTACTCCTGAACAGAAAGTCAAGACGACATGGGGTTTTCACCAAAAAACATCTTATGATGTCTAGTTGGTCCTAAATGAAAATTGTTTCGCTTGAACATCCAATGTGGCCATCCAGCATATCAACGTGGGTGTTTTACTAAAAGTCTTTATGATGTCTAGTTGGTCCTAAATGAAAATGGCACCAATCTGACATACAATATGGCCACCGTTACAGCCCTCGTTAATGGAAAGTTATATCAGCATGGAGTTTTCACCAAAAGATTTCTTATGAGGTCTAGTTGGTCCTAAATGAAAATGGTTTCATTCAAAACACAGTATGTCCACCACAGTGGCCGTCTTTAAAATCTTGTTATTGCTCCTTCTGAATGTATGGTCATATCAAGATGGGGTTTTCACTAAATGACTTCTTATGATGTCCAATTGGTCTTAAATGAAAATGGTGCCAATCTGACGTTACGTATGGCTGCCATGACAGCCATCTTCAAAATCTTGTTATGGTTTCTCCTCTTGAATGGAAAGTCATATCGGCATCGTGTTCTCACCAGAACACTTCTTATGATATATAGTGCTTCTGAAATAAAAATTGTGCTGCTCTGATAACCAATATAGCAGCCACACTAGCCAACTTGAAAATCTAATTGCTACTCCTCCTCGATGGAAAGTAATATCAATATTGGGTTTTCACCAGAAGACTTTTCATGATGTCTAGATGGTAGTAAATGGAAATCGTGCGGATCTGACAATTCAGTGTGTCCAGCATTTCAACCATCTTGAAAATCTTGCTGTTGCTACTCCTCCTAAATGAAAAGTCATATCAACATGGGGTTTTCACCAGACGACTAATTATGATATGTAGTTTGTGCTGCCACAATTAATACATTGCAAATCTTGTCACTAAGTCTCCTGAATGGATGGTCATATCTGATATCAACATGGAATTTTCACCAAAAATCTTCTGCTGGTGTCTAGTTTGTCCTAAAGGACATTGCTGCCGATCTTAATCCAATATAGCTGCCATTGTGACTAATTTGAAAATCTTGCTGCTTTAGAATATCAGAGACGGTTTAAACGCTCAGCAGCTAAAAAGAATAAATGGCCTTAGACTATATCTTGAATTCCTGGAAATTATTTTCAGACAGTAGAGCGTCAGTCCTTCGAGGGACAAGATAAATATTCTTTTAAGTTGGTGCAGAATAAGACGAAGAATACAATCTGAAGAAGAGCAAATTTTATATTAGACTTCAGTTTTCTTTTACTTTTGCTATAGAAATGCCAGAAAGCCCATGTATGCTTATATAACATATATGCTTATTTTTATGAAGCACTTGATTGCTTGTCCTCTTCACTCTGATTTCCACAAGATAACTTCCAAATAATTTGGATTTCAACCAGATTTGGCATGTGGCTTCAGAGTGATGAAACTTTGAGTTTTATTTCCAGCATTCCATGGCATTGTGTATGGGAGTTATGGCCCCTGATTGGATAATATTACTTTGTTTTATTTTTTTAAAATGTGGCATGCAGCTTTATATTTATGATACCTTTCTTGAGTTTTATTTCTAGTGTTCCACATTACCATTTAGAAGATCATACTTTTACTAAGGGATATTGCATTTCTGATGATATTATTGTGCACTTTGATGTTAATGAGATATTGCATAATTGTAATCTCCAGCATTCGACATCATCATTTCGAAGACTGATGGCCCAGTACAGAGTGGGGTCCTTTGTGATGCACCCATCGCTTCTAGCTCTATCTATATTTCTTATGCATTGATGTTCAAGTTAGAAAATGAGCTTCCCGTTTCAATATGTTTAATCTGGTATGAAGCACTTCACAAGTTATAGAATGTGATCTTTGACTGTCTTCATATTAGATTAATGGATGTTATGCAAGTCCATCCTTTTTACCAGTGCTTTCTTTAAGACAAATTGCACGGGCATGATCCCGCTGGTAGTGATAGAGGTTTATGTGTGCATAAATGCTATTATACAAGTACTTGGAAGGATTGAGATGTAGCCTGAAATTGTACATATATATTGCTGACTCCCAATAAGTTCCATTCATTGTGTTCAATATTGAGAGTTATTTGTAAAGCATATTTTCAAAGGTTTGCTGATTTTGGTGGAAAAAGAGTGAACAGATGTGCATTGAATATTAAAGCTCATTACAAGATTTTGTGACAGACATACACATTTATATATGCCTTTCACATTTGAATACGTTGAACATTAGGGGAAACAAAGTAGTAGTATACACATACTTAGTTCTGGATCATAGTGAAGTTTAATAAGGCCTGAACTCATTTTAATGAATACATTGACAAATTCCACCTCCATGTATACTTCCATAAAATACCTAGACCAGTCAGACGTGAATATTTCAGAAATTAAACAATTACTAGACCAGTACAACTGGAGTACACAAAATAAAATGTCAGCAAGAATTTTATGGATTAATAAATATTACATAGCGCACAGGGATTAGTAAGCAAGGCTGCACGACTCAGACATATAGCATAGGAATACAGACAGAAAGTTAAGTGGTTGGAAACTCTGCAGAGTTGAAAAATATTTTCCTGAAAAATTGACACATTTTCATGACTTCTGCTCATAAACTGATGATGTATATGTACACAGTAATCGGTGACATAAAATACAGAAAGTTGCACACATGAAAAATAGTTAAATATATATTTACTATATTTAAGTTGAAATGAATAACGAGGAATTTATCAATAAATGATGCATACCCACCACAACATTTGAGAAGAACATTACAACCTCCTTAGAAATGTATTTCTTTGGCCCATCTGTACTAATTCAGCTTTTAAGAAGCTATGCTATTTACCTATAGGTAAAGCTTTGCTTTTCCAAAAGTTGTATTTGGTAATAACTTTATCTGGTAAAATCGAAAGAGCTATGAGGTGGTCCATTGTCAACTAGGTAAAAGAAAATGGAATAATCTTCTATGCAACTTCAACCTTCATGATCGACAGTGGACCAATTGTAAACCTAAATAGTTTTTTTTCAAAAGCATGCTGTAAACTACCTTAAAATTTAATGTTGGATGCTAAATTGTGTTGAAAATGCTTTTTGTTTCAATCAACATTTGTCTGCTGATAAAAACAGTGCTATTTATCAGGAAAAAAGTTAAAATCATTTCAGCAATGAAAGGTTTGATTTTATTTTGGTTTGACCTTTGCATGTACAATATGAGCAGTTTTCTCAGGTAAAAGTTAGTGTGCTGTCAGGTAGTCAATTGTAAACCAAGTGAAAATTTAATAATGTGGTTGTGCAAGTTCTCCAATATATATTTAATAGTACACTTATTGACATCTTAAACGACTTCATGAGTCTGCTATATGCAACTGTGAGAGCACAGTTAAGTACTGAATGATTGACAGACTTAATAATGTTTGTTTCACTTGATATTTTTGTAAGTAAAAGTTTTGCTGTTTGTCTAATGATAAAAGGTGTGCTTTGCTAAAAAGTTAATGCATTTCAGGGATTGGGTTGACTTCACCGTTGTATGTTGACAGGGTCTTGTCATGTTGAACATTGTACAGTCTTTACTGTTGTTCTTTAGTAGCATTGATTTTCATGGTCTCTAACATTATGTTTTGTTCAGGTTTTGTCATTTCCTCAGCTTTAAGAAAAAAAACTTTGTGTTTTGACCAAATGAAGGAACACAACCACCTATCTGACAATATATTTTGTTTGAACGTTGATGACTGGACAGAGTCAGACTCTATTGAGTTGTATGTTTTTTTCACGTAGTGTGCTTACAACAACATGTGATGTTTTAGAGTCTTCTTGTTCTTTTTACATTCACGTTTCCAAGCTATGAGTCAAGCTCTGCTCTTTGTACGTCTCTTGGTTTTTGGGAAGTAACCATGTTGTTGCTTTTAATTTTACCTTATTCACCTTCCATTTATTTGCATGGAAATTTGGAAAGTATAGCTCAATATAAATCTGTATAGGAACAAAAGTTAATTCCAAGTCAAAGGCAATGTGTGCACAGCTAAATCTGTCATATTTAAGTAGTGATAAATTATTTGAAATTTAATTAGGTAAAAAAATAAGAATGTATACAAAGAAATGTTCCAAATGTCACAAAAATTGAATTTGCAACTAAATTTAATCAGAAACAAAGTAAATGCAAACCTTGTCAAAATAAATGCAACAAAACACAGAAAACTTAAATAAATCTAATTAAGAGTATATGAAACAAAGGGTACCACAACAATAAAAACCACAGGATAATATAATTAGCAAGAAACGGAATTTTACAAGCACTAAGACCAGTGGCGGCGCGATGGTTTGAGGCGCCCGGGGGCAATTTTCTTTAATGTCGCCCCAACCGAGGAGCCCGGGGCAACGTTCTTTAGCGGCGCTCCTACTTTGCCACAGAGAACAGTTTTTATGTCAGTTCCCAACCTCAAACACCCCCTCCCCCATCTAAGCCCTGAAAAAGGGCTTACCAGGGCTTACATGGGGTGGGTGTAGATTAGCAAAAAAAGAAGCTCCCGAAGACGCCCCCCATCGCCCAGCGTCCAGGGGCAATTGCACCCCCCCCCTCGCGCCGCCACTGAATAAGACAAAATATTAATCTGATACAACATTCAAACTATTAAGTGTTTCTTCAATCTACATGGTTAAAGCTTGATGATGACAATTACCATTGTATTTCTGATCATTTGATTTGTTTGATCCTGAGCAACAAATAGATGTTCAGTGGTCAAAAACTAGATACATGGTAACCAATGAATACAGATCGAAACATGCTAAGATGCTCTCGAGGAAAAGAGATACATGAACACCTGAAAAAGGGTTGAACAATTTAAAATGTCACATTTCAACACTGAGGATATTTTTACAGTGTTCTTTAGTCAGTATTTCATTATCAGCATCGACGCATAACATATATTCCTAAAAATAGAGTTGTCACATATATTAAACGCATCTACAATAAAGCAACCGGTGCATAATTATTATCTTTTTTTTCGTGTTCTGCTATGCACAGGTCTCGCCTTTCTGTTTTGCAGAGGCAGTACGCTGCATGTGCCCTGACACTCCGTGTCCGTGTACCTTTGGTACACCTTCGACACATCTCCAACACTTTCTATTTCCTCCTTATTTTCTGTTGTCTTGTTCTAAATGGATATGTTTGAAAATTTTCAAACTTGCTCGCAATGCAGATAGAACAATCCCTACTTTAATGATAAGAATCTATTGAATTATCCAATTTCATTTGATGTCATGTAATCATCTTTTAGTTAGTTTTGTAAACTGCCTAGATAATCATTTGGAAGAAATCTGCTAATCAATTATGTCACAGTGTAGATTACAACATCTGACAAATGATTTGGAAATTTTTGCAGCTTTAGCAATGACAGAAGTTTCAAATGTCTTGATTTTTGTTTTTCATCCATTGTTTTCTCCAACTCTTTTCAGTTAAAGGTTTACCAGTTATTTCTTTGTATGTTTCATTTGCAATAGCTATGTACATTTCTTTTTGTGCTCTCTAGTTTCTGTCGAGTGTAATGTTACATCATTACCGTAGGTAAGATGTTCCCTTAAGGAGCACCCTAGCTGAGTTTTATTGAAACGTACAAAATTCCTAATTCCTTTGCAAGTTGTGCTTTTGTCCATTTATCAACCATGAAATCTTCAATAGTTAAATAACTGAAAAATGACTGAGGGTGGTGGTGATGATTTTGATTATTCAATTGAAAATTCCACATCTGCAGACGATAATTATATTGTAGATACAGAACCTGCAATTGATAATGCTGAAAATCTTGTCCATGATTTGGAAGATGTCACACTAATTGGAGATTTATAGAGTTTTACTAGACGTTATTGGCCTATACAAGAAGGTTTAAGAAAAAAAGAATTGCCGTTGATGAAGTACGATACTAATTGGAAAGACAACTTTAAAAGAAAAACAAAACACTCTGTTAGATAAAACCTGATGGCAACAGTGCAGATTTCTATGAAAAGCAACATGAAATCATAACTTGCGCTAGTACTTTGGTCGGTCAGATTTGAAAGGAATTTTTTGTCACATTAGGTTCGAGAAAAGGTAGCAAATGGGTGCATACGGAGTATAGAAAACCTGATACACTACTTAAATATCCTCTAGAGCCTTTTTTATATGCAGAAAACCAATGAACGTACCAGAGACAATAGAAGCGAACAATAAAAACAGGCAAGAGAAGATGAGACTATAATTGACAAATATCAGGCAAGAATTAAGAATGGAGAGCTTCCACCTTCTGTGGAAAGATTATTCACTACACAAGAGGAAAAGGAATTAAGGGCGGGCCCGCCGAGAGTGTGGGGGCGGAAGGGGGTCTTGCCCAGGAGCCCCGGTGATTTCTAGGGGCCCGCCGTCAACTCATTTATAAAAAATAAATTAATCTTTGCAGTCAATATTAAAACTTTGTCCTTGCAAGAGTGTAAATTATGGTAGATTACTGCAGATTTTATATGCAAAACTGTACACAGGTTTTTATATACAAAAATATTAAACTAGTTTTGGGCCCATGACTGCTCTGCGCAGGGGCCCGGAATTTCTGTCGGCGGGCTTGATTAATGGGTTATGTGAATGCTGCAGAGGTCGTAAATTCAAAATAAAATCTATCAAATTTAATGACAAAATGTATGAAAAACAGATTGAAGAGTTTGAAAAAGACAGAATATGGAAAGGGACCTAAACAAAAACGATGTATTGCAAGAACAAAAGAAAAGTTTTGAAATTTAAAAAACAAAAACTCAATTAGTTGGACATCTAACACAGATATAGAGATATTTTGAATAAAATATTCAAAAGATTAATATTAAAAAAGTTAGAGAAAATTTACCATTAGTCGAAAAGCTAAAAATTTTTAAAGTAAAGGGTGTAACAATAGTTACTACAGACATATTTGTCCAATTATCGCCCGTTGTACTGATATCGCTCGCTATGTGTGTAGCAGTAGTGTCCGCCATATCAGATTGTAAACATAGCGAATCTGTGCCTAAAAATACACATACAGGATTCCACTGATTGCACAAAATTTATGAGAGAACACTTACATTCCAAATTTGTTGGAAATAAATTCACAATCCACGGACTTCAAGTGAAGTGGCAGCAAAACAATATTTAAATTCTAATGGATATTTTTGTCATTAAAAAAGAAATGTATCTGTGCAGGAAAACCGGTTTTCAGCGAGCCAAGATAGAATTTTATATGAAGACATGCTGCTTGAAATTAAAAGTCCAATGCCTACTAACTGGACCACACTAGATAAACTTTTTTTGAAACAGGAAATATGATGTCCAAAAGAGTGTCAATGACTATCTGATTACTAAGAAGAAAGGGAATTGAGGGTTCTATATGCAAAAACAGACAAACTTCTTGTATGACTTAGTGCAGATGACCACATGTTTGTGAATGTAAAGTATGATGAAACTTATGCAAATGGTCATGTTACAAGACTGCGTACATTTTATGTAGAGAAAATGATGTCACGCATAGTTGATGAAATTTAAGAAGATCGCTTATTGTTCAGTAAGACTTTCAAAGCATGTATGCTTCTGTGACCATACATTTATATAATTATAGTTAATTTTTTTTTTTAATTGAACATAAGTTGTCAGGATTTTACATGTTCCCGTACATCACCACCTGACCTGGTGTATGGGGCATTACCTTAAATTATTTTGCATCCTGATCTTCACATATGTTCCCTAACTTAGACACAACACCCACACATGCACACACACAGACACATACATTCCGAAATATTGTACACAAAGACACACTCGCATACAAAACCCAAGGTGTTTTAAATTGATTGTTTGTTGTTGTTGTTGTTGTTATTTTAAAAAAAAGTAATCTTGTTTTCTTTGCTCACTGCAAATAAAAGTAAGAACACGTAAAAAACAGCCATAAAAAAAAATAAAAAAATCATATACCAAAAGTTGACAATACGGTCCACATTTTCTTAAACTCATCACTTCTGTTATTCACGTTGGCGACATATTTTTCCAGCGTTTTATATGATAAAACACAATTTTTATAATAGGTGAGATTTGGGATTTTTGATGCTCAACGTGATCTGTATATAACATATTTTGCAAGCAAAATTAGGAAATTAATAAGATCAAAGTTATTATTCCTATAAAGATATCTTTTCGTGTAATTCTAAAATTTGGATCATAAGTTTGGATCCATTCCACAAATAATTTCGAAAAGTGTTCAGTAACTGAACAATCATAGAATAAGTGCTCAATTTGTTCTATTCCCTCCTTACAAAAGGTACATCTATCATTATCACTTAAATTAATCTTTTTAAAAACTGGTTTGTGGCAATATTTCTATAGAGAAATCTAAAATTAAAGCTAATCAGTTTTGTATCTTTTGTACAAAGTTTAGTCAAAACAAAAGAATTGGTCTATTAATTTGCATCAATTGCACACTCTAGCTGCCTGGACCAAGCTTTATGTTTACCATTTGGCTTTTGTATATTGGTTCTTATCAGGTCTTTATAAATAAATTTATTCTTTGCTCTTACAATAAGGAGTGATGTTTTGTCGAAAACTACATGAAAACTATTTCTTCTTTAAAAAAAAAAATCTTTCAAATTTCTTTTTCACTTCACTGAGATCTTTGAGATGAGAGCAAAATACTGTATGAAATTATTAGTTTGTGTTTTTTGTTTTATTTCATCAAAACTTAATAGAGATCGTAGTGCATCAAAAAGATGTTGAATAAGTACAACACCGTTTGTTTTCCACCTTGTGTATGATTTAAAATTATCTATAGTAACTAAATTAAGAATATCTTGAAACAAATATTCATGATCAGTATATGATCCATTTTTCCATTGTGATAAAGCATAAATAACACCACGCCAAAAAATAATTTTAATTGATTTAGAAATTTCTATTAATTTAGATTTTCCTAATTTAAATAACAGTGTACCTCCAACTTTTCCAAATATTTGTTCATAAACCAGTTTTTGCCATAAACCATCTTCGTTTAGTAAAAGGCGCCTAATCCAGGAAAGTTTTATATAACACACAAATGAGTGCAAGTGAATCATATTTAATCCCCTTCCTTAAAAGAAGCTATAAGAGTGTCTCTTCTAATCCTCTCAGTTTTACCGCCCCAAATAAACTGGAAAATAATGTATTCAGTTCATTTTCTATATGGGGTGGAGGACTTGGTAGAGCTGCAAAAAGATGATTAAGGATTTTATCATAATAATGTTTCCAATAAGGGATAAATTTCTTCTGCTCCACCAGCCAAGCAGTTTCTTTACTTCATTCAAATTCGTGAAATAATTAAGTTCTACCATATCATCCAAGTTGAAAGAGAAATCTACTCCCAGTAATCTAAAATTGGACATTGACCAGTTAATATCAATTTCTGCACATATTTTTTAATTAGAAATTTGTTTATTTCCTATCCAAATAGCCTTTGATTTAAAAACATTGCAGTAAAGACCTGATATCAAGGCAAAGTCATTTAAAATATGCATGGTTGTCTTCAAGGACAAATAAAGCCATATAATAATAGAAAAGCATCATCAGCGTCCTGCCATAATTTCAACTCCATCCATTATATAAAACGCATGTAATATTTGTGTTCTTTTTTTGTTCTATTGCAGAAGTTTAATTCATATTATAAATAAATAGGGTTCTAAAGGGTCTCCCTGGTGATAACCTCTCTCCAAATTAAAAAATGGGGATAAATGTCCATTATTAATGGCACAACATTTTTATTTATTGCAAAATACTCTGAACCAGTGACAAATGGATTCTCTAAAGTTAAAAGATATCAGAGCATTTTCCAAAAGTCCCATTCAACCGAGTCGAAAGCGTTTTAAAAGTATATCAATAGGAGAAGACCAGATTAATTTTTTTCTGAAGATATTGCATCAGGTCACACAAAATGCTTGTATTTTCACCAATAAATCTCCCTTTCATAAAACCCTTTTGGCTGTCACTAATGATAAAAGGAAGGACTCTTTTGACCCTATTAACAATATACGCCGAAGCAGTCTTGTAATCTACATTAAGTAGTGAGATTGGTCTCCAATTTTGTTTATAAATTTCCTGTCTTTATCTTTTTTTGGAATGCAAGTAATGGTTCCCTGAGACTGAAATTCTGAAAAATGTTGAAAATCGTATCCAGCGTTTAGAGACCTAAAGAGAAAACCGCCTAGATCTTTCTAAAAGAATTTGTAGAATTCAACAGTAAATCCATCGGAACCAGGGCTAGTTTCATTTTTCATTTTTTTCATTGCTAAACCACATTCCTCAAATATTAACTTACCTTCACACGAGCTTCTTTCAAAATCTGAAAGTTTTCTTTATCATGGTTAAATAAGTAGTTACAAATTTTGCAAATTATTTTTGGTTTTCCTTGTGTATAATTTTGTATACAAATATTTCTTTTGATTTAATATATCTTTTTGACCTGTTACTCTTGTTACGTCTTCCGTAATTAATTCTTTTATTGTTTTGTTTGTGCAGTTTCTCTTCTCAAGATTAAGAAAATATTCTGAGGTTTTTTTCACCAGACTCATACCACCTTGCTTTTGATCTTAACATTACACCTGTCACCTCTCGTTTCCTCATTTCTTCTAAATCTGCTTGTTTTTTGTTCAGTTCTTTCATAATAGTGGGGTTACTATTTTGATTCACTAAAATATGTAAGGTATGTATTTCATCTTCACTGTTCCTGAAATTTTGTTTCTCCTGTTTTGCCTTAGCTTGTGAATACCTAATTGATTCTGATCTTATAATCATTTTAATGATTTAAATAAAAGATAGTTTCACCTGAAGTGGATTTTTCTTATCACCATCACAATAGTATTCTTCTACTGTATTGGTTATACATTTTTTGATTTTTTTCATTACCTTGCTTTTGATCTTAACATTACACCTCCCACCTCTTTTTTCCTCATTTCTTCTAAATCTGCTTGTTTTTGTTCAATTCTTTCATAATAGTGTGGTTACTATTTTGATTCACTAAAGTATGTAAGGTATGTATTTCAGCTTCAATTTTCCTGAAATTTTGTTTCTCCTGTTTGTTTTGCCTTAGCTTGTGAATACCTAGGGCTAATTGATTCTGATCTTAAAATCATTTTAAGGATTTCAAACAAACAATTGATCATTACAAGTTAGTTTCACCTGAAGTGGATGTTTCTTATCACCTTCACAATAGTATTCTTCTACTGTATTGGTTATACATTTTTTTTACCAACTGAATATATTCACTTTGCTTTAATAGATTTGAATTTAATTTCCAGTACCCAGGACCTCTACGTAATGCAGAAATAGACACCTTTAATGTTATTGCTGAATGATCTGTTTTATAGCTAGGAATAATAGGAGTCCATACAATTTTAAAACATGTCCTTAGAGATTAAACAATAGTCCAGTCTACTCTGTTTCGCAGGGTTTGCTTGTCGCCAAATAAATACTCTACTGTCATGATAGACTGTTCTCCATGGATCCAGTAAATCAAGTTGATTCTTGATGTCCTGGACTGCTGCTCCGGCCATGGAGTGTTTATTATGCAAGATATTATAATAGTCAAGCTCCATGTCCTGAACAACATTCCAGTCACCACAAATAATAACAGAGTAATTGTCAAAATTTATAATATCTTCTTTCAAATTTCTGTAAAAATACCAAACTCTGCATTATCATCATTATGACCGTATAGATTCACAAGCGTAAATCTCTGTCCATTAACTGATAAATCTAAGAGAACGTATCTGCCCTGATAATCACATATGTTTCTGTGAATAAGAAATTTAAAATTAGTTCTAAACAGGATAGTACCACCAGCACTATTGCTAGATTTATGGCTTAAAATACACTTATAGCCCCATTCAGCCTCCCAGTACTTTTCAATCTTAACTGTACTATCGCCTGTAAACATATAATGAATGCATTCTTTTGTTTTACATAGCAGAAAATATCTCTTCTTTTGAGATTGGAACTGTGTAGACCCCTAACGTTCATTGACAAAATTTTAATCTGGGTATCCATTGTTAAATTCTATTTTGAATAGAACATTCACAGAGCTTATATAACTATGCATTACACAACCAGTATCATGAAAAACACTCACATGCACCATGGGATACACTCTCTCACACACAACCACGAGATGCTTAAAACCCGATAAGTGTAGTACTATGTCATGCACCACTGGATACATATATGATGTTTTCCAATATAGAGATACATTAGGTCTGTTCTACACTGGAGTGTTGGTATAGTTATTAAATTTTAACATCAATACAGTGTGGCTCACCCATTTTCTTCCAAACGATTTCAAGCCATTTCATACGAGTTCTTTATTTGTTGGTTCTTTCTATACATGTGTATAGGATAGTGAAAATAAGACAAATATATTTCTTTTAGTAAATAAACCTATTTTAATCTATATCTTTTTAATGTACCAACATCACTCAAGACAATTGAGAATTTTAAGAAATTCACCCATAAATTATCTGTTTACACGGATGATCAACAATGGTATATATAAATAGCTCTACAAATATACATATCAGAACATAGCACACACCCAACCTTAAAAAAAAAAAAAAAAAAAAAAAAAAAATAAAACCTATGTAAACATTCATACTAAATGACATTGGCAACTCTGTGCCTAAGAATCTAGCACCAAAACTTCAGTAAAAAATATATGACCAACATGAAAGTTATATGCTCAATCTTTTCAAGATTCAAACACAATTACATGCATATGTCAAAATTTAGCTACAAGATGATGCAAAGATTCTTACCAATTACAGGCTTTGTCCTTCTACGAAAGTCACTTTTGTAACTTATAATATACATAGCTGAAATTAAAACTCTACCCAACCCTTTTGGTACAAAGTTCTATACCTCTTAGTGTATTCAGAATCAATAGGGAAAATTATTTCACTTCTGGGTTGGGTTTGATTGTTTCACTGATGTCGTCAAAAAGATGACATGTGTACCTTTTACCGGCTTTTGTTTTGGCGTACACACTGCAATTGAAATACCAGGCAGATTAGATTTTACGATGGGTAGATACTCTATTTATGAGTCCCATATTTTGCCGAGTGACATCTTCCACTATTCTTACATTAAATTTGCTCTTAGAATACCTTTTCTTCTTAGCGATGTTGACTTTGAATTCTGCATTCCAAAATTTCACAATTAATGATTTAGGGGCATCATTCTTCCCAGGTATCCGATGTATTGCAAGAACATCCCTCTCATCTACGTCATGACCTGTAACATTCTTCACCATCTCTGCAAACTTTGCTCAGACATTTTCGTTTTGTGATTAAGGCAAGTTGAAAATTGTTATGTTTTTTTATTGAGTATTACTCATTGTGGTTTGCAATCTTCATGGCTCTCTTTTAGCTTTTCACTTTCATTCCTTGAGGTCTCTAATTCTTCTCTTAATTGGTTATTTTCAAAGTTCATTGACTCACTATTGTCTTCCAACTCTTTTGTTTTGTTAACAATCTATCTGTCTACTTCCTCCATCAGTTCAAATTTAAGTTTCTCAAACAGCTGGGAAACTATGTCAGAAACTAAGCCACCTAATTCCTCTCTGGTCACTAAAAAATTAATACCGGTTTTTATTTCAAGTAGATCCCTCTGGATTAGGACAACACTACTCACCTCTACATTATCAACAAACAAATCCCCTGACTGAGAGCTTGTAGCGGACCTTGTTAGTGACTTGCTGATTTCCTTCCTAGCACTCTGAAAACTAGTGTTCAGGGTAGACTGAACAATTTTCTTTGGATTGCTCATTTTGTCACATTAATTCTGGTAGTTTACGAGAGTTCAGCACTGCTTATTGTAATCCTAAAGTGTCTCATTGAAATTGTGGAGAAAGTAGTGTAATTTGTGCAATTTGATTACCATGGGGGTCTTCTCAAAAAGGTGTACATTGACACAAGGGTTCACATACAAGAGAAAGAAAACTCACTTTCAAAATTCCAAAAACCACAAATTGTTCAAGAGACACATAATCCACAGATGAACGAAAACTATATATTGAAGGAAAAAAGCTTCACATCGACGCTAGTCCAACAATGAATCCCTACATCACAATGCAAACTATGTAAACATCATCAACATTTGAGAGAGAATTTGATAACTACTCGCCCTAATGGCCATCTTGCTCTCTCTATAGTTTTATGTTGGTTCTGATTTTGTAATCACGTTATGATGTTAATGAATTTGTCATTTATTTAAATTACATATTTGGGAAAATAAAATGTGATCATTTCTTGTCTCAGTTCAAGTTTCACCTTTAGCCAAGTGAAAAAACATAAACTCATAAGAAAAAAAGATGAGTTTCTTCAGGCCTAGAATATAACATAAATTTCCTTGTAGCAAGAAGGACTAGTAGATTGAGAAATTTACGAGTCCTGCTGAATCTTCACTAGTCCTTCCCACATAACAATGTTAGCTACATATCTAGATTAACAACACTCCAGAAAGATGGTAATGTAAAAATCCGCTTTTTTCAACTATGAATTTATCACTTGCCCGTCCTCCAAATGCCTTTGAACCAACTTAATTTGCCCATGTGGATATATTCTTACCATATATTTGGCAGTGTTGTGCGATTATAATTGCCGTAAGTCTCACCTATACTTTTGAGATTTGAGATTAGTTGGCCTCTGTATAAATGTTTCTGCACAATCAATAATGCATGTAGTCCGGGGTAGTTATCTCTGAAAGATTCCGGGTAACATTCTCTAATTATTTATCTTGGATGGCATATTATCAGTGATTTCAACTTATCTGCTAAGAATGTAATTCAAGAATTTAAAATCTTGCATCCCCATTTGACGGCATACACTGAAATTTAAATGGTACCAAACACGCACGGTCTTCATACACTTGTCCGTGTATATCACACATTGATTTCTTCCATAAATTGTGTTTGCGACGATTATTTGAACACCCATTGTGGAACGTGAACTACCTCCATCTTTCTTATATTTTCCATCGCTATCCATGCCAATTGTTAAGAGAAAACGAGCAAAGATAAATTGTAGACAAAAAGACTGATGTTGTTTTGATCGCGGCACGTGTGGTATCTAATCTTCCTCTAACTATCGTCATGGCTGACACATTACGTGATTAGTTAATGGATGCGCTCATGAAACTGGGGTCAAATACTGAAAACGGTGTCTATAGCCACTGCTGTTGGGATGACAATATCAACTGTTGCTTTGTCTGTAGCAAGCTTTGTCTGTGGTGGAGGAAGAATAGGTGGCGGTAATGGTCCATCAAACGGTAAAGATAATTGATTAATTAATTGACAGAATTTTAAAAAGGCTTAATAAATATTAGCAATTATTTGTTTAAGTTAGCAAAAATGTCAGTAGTATCATTGCTTGGAGTTATTGGCAGTGTAAAAAGATTTCGCTTGAAGACAGCTTGCCAGCT
Organism: Margaritifera margaritifera; assembly: GCA_029931535.1. Classification (NCBI taxonomy): domain Eukaryota; kingdom Metazoa; phylum Mollusca; class Bivalvia; order Unionida; family Margaritiferidae; genus Margaritifera; species Margaritifera margaritifera. Next base: position 383,275 of record JAQPZY010000811.1, read on the forward strand.
GAACATATTATTTTACTTATTTTGGCATTAGTAAGTTTGTTATTTATATTTTTATCGAAGATGTACACAAAACGACGAACTGGGATAGAAGTTCGTAACTATTTCAAAAGTCAAATATAGCAGTTCCTGCAGCCTTAAGTATAGATACACAGAATTGTTTATTTCATGATAAATATTGTTTTTCTTTTTTTACGCTTCTAAATTGAACTTTGTCCACACTTTGCAATTGATGTGTGTGATTGGAAAGTCTGAGTATCGGACAGCATTAGCAGATCTGCAAGTAGGACTGTCATGATAATTTGTACTTACTTTGTTTTCCTTCTCCTGTCCTCTGGACAAGTACTATAGTTCTAAACCGCCTGTCTTGACCAAACTGTTTTCTTGGATTGAACTGTTGGTAAGGAAGAAACTTCCAGATCAATGTTCTTCATTTTTCAGTAAAAATGAATATCGTGGTTTAAAATATGTATCTACCGCTCATTTGAGATAGAATGACAGTCATGGAAGGATTTTCAGAGAGATAATGTAAATCAAAAAATTTTAGTAAGCCCAAAGTCTTAACGAATTTGTTTGCGAGGAAACTATATTCATTATTTTTGCTGTTGTTGTTTCTAACGTGGCTCTGTAGAGTTAGATTTTGAAAGAAAAAGAATTTCCCAGGTTTTCCTCACTGGTTATCCTTCCTATTTAAAAAAGACCTTGTATATCTTAGATATTATTAAAAGAACTGTTAATTCTCTTTATTTTGGTGTATAATTGATGGGTGCAATTTGGGTTATAGAGTATACAGCTTGGTCTTACTTAAGATGTGCACCTATAAAAAAAAAAACTGCAAGCTTCGCTTTGTCATTTTTACTTCCTGGACTTCAAAGGTAAATTGTACAAAAAGAGCTGATAACTATTTTTGGTTTTTATATATTTGGTAACTCATTCATTGTACTTTCAGAAGCTGGTGTTGCCTACTCTGGCAAAATTCGTTTTCCCTATTTTAATAACTGCTAAAAAATAGTGTACTTTGGACTAATTCAGGCTGATTTTTCGAGCACATGGGAGTAAACATTTTTGTCAGCAGTGTGCTTAGATCATGTACAATTTCCACAAGTACAATATGTAAAGAAATTTCAGTTACAGTACATGAAAATTGCATAGAGGTATGCCAACATTCTTTTGACTGTGCTTGTTGCAAATTTAAACAACTTCACCATACACCTGTCACTTTCTCAGAAGTACATAATATCTGTAGAGCGGCTTCTAAAATGATATACAAAAAAAGTAATAGGCACGAGTAATTCGCAAAAACGTATGTTGCTAGCATCTTGAATCAAATGCATTCGCGAAAATGTGATGACACTAAAATATTATAATTTACAATATTTCTCAGGAAGTGTCACCACACTTATTTTCCTTTCTCTGCCATCTTCTGATTATTAAATCTGGAAATAGGAAAACTGTATTACAGCAATACCTGTGTATTTCTCTCTCTTTCTCTGGAATAAACTAGAACTGAGTTTGTTTGTGATCAAATCAACTGTCCAGGAGACATAAAGTAAGCTAGTGTAGTCACACAACTTATCAATATCTAGATGAGAATGGCAAACGTTGTGTTATCACTGAAAATGACCTTTCATTAAGTCCTATCACAACTTTCGTGGCTACGTGCCTTGTATTAAGCCTACAACCAGAAAAACACATGTGCATGTTCTCAGTCCTCCTTTAAAGATTCCTGAAATCTGCAATCAATCCTTTCTTGAAAGCGTCTCATAATTCTAGTTATATATATATATAGCTGAAAATTACCAAATATACTCAAGTAAATATGTTGTATATGCAAGGGTTGAGTCCGTTTCAACATTTTATATTATACCTGGGGTAAGACGCAACGTTTTGTTTAGAGACGCTGTCTGTCTATTCGTTTTTACTGCGTACACAATTATTACAGTTTTAACGAAATATCTAGACCAAACTGACGAATAGTTGATTGTTCAATGTTGTAATGGTGGGGAGGATAAACGAATTTGGGTATAAAAATTGTTCTATTGGGTATGGACACAAATCTATCACCATATCTCCAATACTAACGTGCAGTTTCTCTAAACAATGGTCTTTCATAACATACTTTGATCAGATCGATGAACACACAATATTGCGTATAATTTGTATTATCAGGTAAATGTGTAACCAGACCATGTAATATGAAAATGTTATTTGTTGTGCCTATATGTTCACAAAAACTATATAGATCTTCTATGAAAACAGAATGCCCAATTTGTGAGTCTGTTGTTAATACTCGCGGTAAAATTGTATATGTACATTGTGAAATAGAGACGTGCGTTGAATTGAGAGAGAGAGAGAATGCAATATATTCGTGTAACCTGTATTTTCTGCAAGCCATGTATTTAACATTTCTTCCGTCAAGTCGATATTTTGTTGTGTATAAACATGGCATATACAACGTAAAGGACTAAAAACAACCTGGGACCTTTAGTTCCAGAAACAACATAAAATAGACTCTGTATGATAGAGTGCCTTAGGCTGAGTTTTCCTTAAGAAAGATAAAAAGGATTTTACCTGGAAAAAGCTTTTAAAATTGTATGTTTTTATATAACCGTCCAATGTATATTATAAGATAGCTCAGTTTCATAGTCAACAATTTTCTTTAACGCATTTTCTTCTTTTGCCTTATCTCGGTTGAACAAATATAGAACAAAGTTATGAGTGTTTATTTTCACCCTAGGATCTGTTTCTCTTTTACAAATTAGTTGTGTTATTTACAAAACTTGCTCTAAGCGCATAAATGTTAAATCATCAAATATTCCCTGTACCTGCTGGATGAGAAGGTTGGTGCAAGCAATGGCGTTAATTGCAACATCATCTTTGGAGCAGTTTGAAAGAGACTCGGAGGTTATTGTAGTGATACTTCCCAAACTGGTAAGTTTTTGGCGGACGAACGGATCCTTATAAAATTATAGGTGTTGAAAATAATACGCTAGGACGTTGCAATTACTGAAATACCTGCACTTTTAATATTATTTCTGCAACTTTTAATGATGAACATATTGAAGAAATCATTCGGTTTTAATAGCCTCAAACTATTGTATACGTTGCTGTTAGTGGCAACTTTTTTTCGAAACCAAGGTTAAGTCGAGAAAAAGAAAACAAAATTCTGCAAGTTTCTAACTGGTTTCAACTTGTGGTGTCTGTGTCGTTATCCGAGCTGTAAAGGGCGGTTAGCCACTGTGAGGAGTAATATTGATTCGAAACATCCTTGTCTCTTTCCGATGCGGGTCGAATAACTTCGACTCTCTGCAAGAGACTCATAGGAAATCGTAATGATGCTTCCAAAATTGGTACGTTTTTGGCAAACGAAAATCCGCTAGACGTGCGAATAACAGATTCTTATAAAAGGATAGGTGTTGAAAATCACATTCGACGACGTTTCAACCATCAATGAAATAAAATGCACCTTTAATTTTTAAACGTATTCCTGCAACATTGTGATGAAAACATTGAAGAAATCATTTGGTTTCAATTGCCTTAAACTATTGCTTACGTTGCTGTTAGTGATGACACGCCACCTAGCCATTGTGACATCTATGCAATTATTTTGACGTAATAACAACTACCGCCTTGAGTGAAGTTCAAAATTAACATTGTTTACCTACAATATTTTTTTCTTTTTGCATTCGATGGAAAAGGCAGAGGAAGTTTTGATTGGAGTATAATGATTTGCCTTTATTTGCCAACTACGGCTTTACACTTCCGGTGGTCGTTAGGCCACAGGTAACTACTAACCGCCATCTTTGAACTAAGTGCGAAAATTTCGTACTCTTTACCATTCGTGCACAGCGCTGGATGAGGAGCTACAATAGCCTGGATTCCCGGCCCGTCAGCATCTAGCGTGCAAGTGTGACTTTAGCCAAAAGTACGACAGGGGACTAGTCTAGCGCTACCAACGAATCACTGCAGTTCTGGGTGGAGTTTCCAAACATAATTCAGACAGGCCTTTGACTAACCAATTGGGAGAGAGAGATTTTTCTAGCTACCTGAGTATAATATTGGCTTGCCAGCTTATGTCGAGTACCAGCTAATTGTCTTGAAATAAACCTTTTAAGAATTGCATTCGTTTGCCAGAATTTCAACTGGGCGTTGGTAAAACAAATCTACCTAGTGGGACGTCATACAAGATCTGAGACGAGCTAAAGCAAGGTCATATCGATGCAGTCATGTGACAATAAATTGTTACTGCATGCTGCTAAAATAAATTCTTCTTTAAGTCATCATGATGATTGTGCTTATGCTGTTCTGTGTTTCCATAGACCTAGTACCTGTCTTTGTCAAATTCATACATACTATAAAAATAACTAAAGATAGTTATATCGTATTCGAATGTCATAAGGTAATCATACCCACACTCGACTGCCTCAATCAATTATTTGGGTAAATATTTATTTATTTATGTATTAAAATATATTTACATAGTTCCACTTCTGTGGACCTGCCAAAGAACTAAACATAGCAATAAATGTACATGCATCGTTTGATGAGATACATAAAGAAAAGGTATACACAAAAGAATGACACGATTACCAATCATCCAAACATAAATTCTTTATGGATTTATGGAATTATTGCAATCGATATATACATGGACAAAAGAACAGAATGGAATAAAGATACGGAAAGCTTATGGCTATGCTTTTCGCTGCCGAGTTCCACTGCATCTAAACTACAAGTCAGTGCAGGAATCAGTGTATAGATCAAATTGGAACGGCAAGGATGCCGAGTTCCACTGCATCTAAACTACAAGTCAGTGCAGGAATCAGTGTATATATCAAATTGGAACGGTAAGGCTGCCGAGTTCCACCGCATTTAAATTACAAGTCAATGCAGGAATCAGTTTATAGATCAAATTGGAACGGTAAGGCTGCCGAGTTCCACCGCATTTAAATTACAAGTCAATGCAGGAATCAGTGTATAGATCAAATTGGAACGGTAAGGCTGCCGAGTTCCACCGCATTTAAATTACAAGTCAATGCAGGAATCAGTGTATAGATCAAATTGGAACGGTAAGGCTGCCGAGTTCCACTGCATTTAAATTACAAGTCAATGCAGGAATCAGTGTATAGATCAAATTGGAACGGTAAGGCTAGAAAACTTCACCAGCATTCAATCAAGAGCAATCATTATGGTCGTTAATTGGAGGATGCATTGTATATTCACAACATGGAAAAAGGGATTTTTTTCTATAGCGGGAGGAATCACTTGACAGTAATGCAGGCATTGATAATCACATCATTCTATTGCTGTAATGATAGTTTATAATCTGTTGATGATTTAATATCATGGGGTAAATGTAGTTTTAAATATTTCTGGTAATGATAGGTCCCATCTGGGCAACAAAGCATGTTACATTTAATTATGGCATATTTCCTGATTCAAGTATATTTTATAATGTTTAATATTATCTATAATATGTTTCCTACTTCCAGTAGGTTTATGTTATATCAATGATATACCATATTAATAAGCTTTCCAAGTTAAAATTTAGGATTCTTCTGCCTAAAATAATTATAAGTTACGATTTCTTTACATATAAATAAATATGCAACAGAAGCTTTTGTATCAGATACATTTTAAATATGTGCATATTTATGTATACTGTAATGTTATTAAATCGATATATGTCATATGTTATTTATGTAATTTATCTCATTCAAATCACATTATCTACTTGTAGTGTGTAATACCATTCTGTATATTTCATACCATGATTATTATGATTGTATGTAATGTAATTTGTCAAGTTCTACTGTTGCATGAGTTGTTGTATTTTATGTATGTAATTTGTCAATTCTTAATGTTCATATCACTTAGCATTTGATATATATTTTAATGTTTGTGTGCATGGTTTGCATTCTAATTTCCTGCATGTTTTATGCATGAGTCTTTCAATAATATCGGTTCGGTAGAGCTTATGTTAATGTTGTAAAATACGACTAACTATAATACATTTTACTTGACTTGCCTAATATCTTGAATACATGATATCCGTCTGTCCCAAGTAACTGGCTGCACTCCTATTTCGATGCTTTTTACTTTTTTACTTGACTTGACTAATATCTTGGCTACATGATACCGACGTTGTGTCCCATGTAACTAGCTGCATACCTATTTCAATGCATTTTATTAAACAACCCCCCCCCCCCCAAAAAAAAAAAAAAAAAAAAACCCACCCCAAAACAAAACAAAAAATTTAAGATTGCATTTGCCTGAGCTTGTTAATGCCACGGAATAACTGATTGGAGAGAGAGAGAGAGAGAAAGAGAGAGAGAGAGAGAGAGAGAGAGAGAGAGAGAGAGAGAGAGAGAGAGATTATTACTAAAATGAAAGACATAAGACATATTACAGATTATCTCCATTATGGAACAGTATTAGCTTTTTGCATTAAGTTGGATATATATATATATATATATATATATATATATATATATATATATATATATATATATATATATGAGCATTTTCTGTCAGACAACCCTGCTTTAATCAAGTGTATACCTGTTACTTTCAATATTGTAATTACCGTTATGTATCTTTACAGTCACATTCGAAATATAATTGTCAAAAGCCTAGACATCATTCATCTATGTTGTATTTATGTTCTCTGTACATGTATGTAGTATCTTTTTAAACGATACATTATCTATCATAAATCTATCTTAATATCTATCTTCCTTTTCGTCTGTATATCTTATGGCATTACCAGGTAATATCAACAACAGCGGTTGAGAAATCACAATTTCATGTATGTTTTCCTCTTTAGAAAGGGCTGTATGAAAGCTATGAATGGGTTTCATATTTTATATTAAGGTTCCATCTCTCTGTTGGTGCCTCGTCCTTTAAATGTACTGCGTATCAGTTATGTTTAAAAGTACATCTTTTCACCCTGGTTGATGTTTTTACGACCAAATTTGTTGGACTCCCTTGAGGAGCGGAGAATGTGCGTTTTGTATTTGGATTTGGTGGGTTTCTTTTGTGGATTTTCAACATAATTGTAGCCGTACCCATCAAATAAGATCGACATTGAAATCTATCTGTGGCACTCTAAAGAGGCATAAGTCCTTTCAATAGTTTACATAACATTTTATATACATTTGTTTAGTTATAACACTTTTAGTCTCATTCATATTCGGGTATCCTCTAAACTGACACATGATCTGGACGAACAGAGCATGCATAAAGCCATGCACATCTCCAATCAACTCAAATATTCAACATTACCCCCTGCAACTTTGTCGTCGATAAAACATCGGTGCAGAAACATAATTTGGGTATGTATAACAGTTTCACACATGCATTAATTTCACCCTCTATTTATATCTGCATAACATTTACATATGTCTTATCTGTTATATTTTATATTTTAAATCTTGGAACAGTTTCTTGCTGTATCATTCTTTTTCCGAAAAGCTCAAATATTAAACACTCGACTATAAAGGCACTACTTTTGTACTATAATGTCATCAGTTTTATCACTAACCGGCCATTTTCTAAAAGTAGTGATAAATATGCGATTTTCAGCTCAATTTATTTTTTTGCACCAACCAACTTGTGTTAGGATACAGAAACGCTAACGTAAATTTAAATATTCGTACACTAGTATAGAATAATTCTTTTGCATCAGTCAGCTCATGTAGGGATACGGCAGCATTAATATAAAAATCCAAATAGATAGCGCACAGCAAACACAAATAATAACTTTTTTGTTTGTTTTATAAAACATACATATTGGAAGAAAGCTACACCGCATTGAATTTAATAATTTTCAGAAGGTGATATTACCAGCTCATGAGTTTTAACATGAAAGAAATAATGTCGGTATCAAAATAATGCGTAGTTTGGACGGGATCAAAGTGTGGTCAAAGCAGGTTGTATTACAAATAACAAAAAAGAGAAAACAAATGTTGATTGCTGATGTTAAACATAAAAAAAGATATTCTACGATTTGAAAAAGATGCAGATTTACAGATAACTTTTAATAATGATGCCATTGAGATAGGTAGCACCAGCTCTGATAGCAGGTGGTTAAAACACTGAAGGATGAAGAAGGAATACATTACGTATTTGATGTTGGTAAATGCGCAGATTTGTAATCGGCTAAATGTACAGCACAGCTTGAAGATCTCGTGAATTTACAAGGTCATTCTATAACCAGTCAACTAAAACAGTGATATTATTTATGGGTAACAAATTTAGATTTAAAATATCACCAGGCGACTCAGGATATGAAGCAGCTGTTTTAGAATCACTTATAGGAATCAGATCAATAATTACTAATTGAGCAGCGTACCAGTCTCGAAGTGGAGGAGGATTGGATACCGTACTTAACACTTGGAGATTGTTCAATTGACTGTAATATCAGCGTGGAAGTTTTTTTTTAAATTTTCTGAGACTTTTATCCTTGCTTTCCACTTCTACATAGATTCTGTATGTGCGCGTACACGATTTAGATTTTATTCAACTGCCTTAAATTATCCTGTGCCTACCCGTTGCGAAACTGGTAATTAAAAGTAGTTTTTGCCGGTACCTCGCTTTTGATTGTTAATAAAGTTTGCGCTTAGTTCAATCAAACTAGTTTAATTTTCTCAAACGGTAACATTGATGTCCACGGAAAATAAATTCGGGCTCTGATCACTATAGGAATGGCAAAATTTGACATAAATCTGAAATAATTGAAAAGTTTGAAAGGATTGAAGAAACGCTGCAAATTGTAGTTCTTGTAGTTTGTCATGTTGGCTTGTTGATTACACTTGAATAAAATGTATCAAACATAAATTATTATCTGTATTTTTGTTTTTTGTATTATATGACTGACAAAAACAGTGTTTAAGTCTTCTTAACTACGATCCTAAATGTCAAGTTGCTTATAAAAATCAATCAATTGTAGCAACAAATTAAACGGGACTAAAGTAAATAAAATACCCTGAATTAAAAGAACGGATAATTGAACAGTCCATGTTGAAATTACTCAAGCAACGGAGAAAAAGATTGCCTAGCAAAATATAGGTCACGTAGATAAAACCTGTGGTAGGAAGACGTTGACATGCAAACACACGAAAAGACAACAATGGATACAAATATAATTTGACGGTGATAAATATTTTTTCATTACTCTTTGGCCGCGAAACTTAAAAATGTGGATAACACACTATGCATTAAGAGAAATTTTCAAAGAGCTAAAGCCTGAAAAGATACAGTTTGATAAAGGAAAGGAGTTTTACAACTGGAAAGTTGAGAATTTGTTACAAAAAGAAAACATGTAATACTTTAAAACTTATTCATACACCTCAACCCGCACACCCCATCTCCCCCCCCCCCCCATAAGAAAAACCAAAGAAAACCCCCAAAAGACAAACAAAAACAAAACCAAAAAATATATGTAGTAGAAAGATTTAACATGGACCAAAAGACTAGAATATGGAAGTATTTGACTTAAAACTGAAACCAGAAAATAGGTTATTGCAGCTCATTTATGGTTACAATACCACTCATCATGTTTCAGTAAACGAGACTCCGTTTGAAGCAAGCAAGGAAGAAACCTGATAGACAGTATACATCAATCTATTAGGTTATTTAAGAACTGATTCATTTAGAACCTCCTGGTTTAAAAAAGGTGAAACAGTCAGACTTTGGAAATACAATATTTGCAATTCACAACTTTCCTAACTATAACAATGCATTTTGTAAAATGAGGCCAGTATTTGTAGGTAATACAGTAGTTTACAAACTGGAAAACTTAGAATAAGGGGATGTAGATGGCATGTTTTAAGAAGCAGAGTCTACTCTGAGCGACAATCAAGCAATCAAGATAACATATACAAAGTTGAAATTATTCAGAAAGAATAATGAATGAAGGGTTATATATATATATATATATATATATATATATATATATATATATATATATATATATATATATTGTTACGACTCTATGGTCTAAGAAAAATGTAACAGAAAGAAAGTGAAACCAACAAATCATGTAAAAAATCAACAAGCAATTTATTACTAGATAATTAAAATGAAAAATCAAAAAGTCACTTACAGTAATGTGTTTTGAAATCCTAATAATCCAATAAGAATGATTGTTCTAATCACAAGTCCTAAATATAGAATTTGTCCTTGAATGTTATTATGTGCCAATGGTCTCCAAAGTCCTGATGTACTAGAAATCTTGATGTGCTGAAGTCAAAATGAAGTATTCCAAAATCTCTGAATAAGTTCACATAAATTCCAAAATTGTCAATTAAAAATCCAAAATCCAAAAGTTTATGAGCACTGTTATAATCCAATGAATATTTAAAATAATTCCTCTCTTAGAATTTGGAATGAATTTTCACAACTGTAATAGCTCTTTACAAGACTGATGGTAATGTCGAACTGAAAAAATGTCTACCAAACATGGTATATATAAAGATTGGTCACATGACAGAATGTTCTAGATTGGTCACATGACAGAATGTTCTAGAATGTGTGTCATCTTAATGGAATTTTTACTTGTAAACAAAAATCAACCTTGACCTTCAAATTGAGAAAACATATTGATCAAAACAACCTAATTCAAGGACACTAGTTATACATGTTTTTCCTAACATACATAAAGATTTAAGCAAATATTAAAGTGAAGAAACATTTATAATTTCCTAAAATATTTATAACATTATATAAACATCATACATAACAATATATATATATATATATATATATATATATATATATATATATATATATATATATATATATATATATACAACATTGAGGTTTTGAAATGTGTTTATATAATGTGATCGATGTAGAATAAACAGCTAATTAGAGAATGAAAGTGATAATCATGCAAGGCATGTTAAATTATGTTGATTACAAAGAAACCAGAAGGAAAAAAGTACGTCCATAAAAGGCACCAGTAAAGAACAAAATAGTAAACATGAAAAACGTAATAAGAAGAATACAGCGTAGACAATTCCCATCCAAGGTAATACATAATTGTATGCGAAAAGGTACAACAATCATGATAACTACACCATTAACTATACTTTGCAGGACAAAACGTTGCCATGTACAATTTAAATGCATTAATTATACCTTCTGTTACAAAGAATTACTACAAACGTATTTAAAATCAGCTGATATGGGAAGAGATTTTGCACCAAATCAAGAACACCTTTTACAGTGTGTAGATAAAGAAAATTTGTCGATAGAATTGTTTATGCAAAACACTTTGCCCACGGTACGATTTATTTCAGAAGTTTTATTGGCATCAAACAGTAATGGAAATTAAACTGCACAAATAAATGGCACAGTCAATATTTAAGAGATTAGTAAAGGAAATGGAAAACGAAATATGTTTGTTTTTGTTGTTGTTTGTCATTCGAGTGACCATGACATCACTAACTGGTTTGCTTTCTGTGAGTACGTGAGTAGTTGATCAGGGCAATTTGTGCTCTGAGCTGTCTGTGGTACAATTGCCAGGATATGCTGATTGGGTTTGCTTGATCAATAGAGGACGTGTTCAAGTTCTAAGATTTACGCTGCTCGCGCTTCTGCACTGCCTCTGCAGTTCTCCTCCTTTCAAAGTCTGTAGCTGCAGTATGGATCAGACTTTGCCAAGTGGAGCCATCCTATGTGAAATCTTCCCAAGACTCAGGGTTAGTGTGGAGATATTTCAAGGATGACTTGAGGGAATCTTTGAAGCGTTTCTTCTGACTACCTTGAGATCGCTTTCCCTCCTGCAGTTCGCCGTATAAGATCTTCTTTGGTAGTCGCTCTTCTGATATCCTGGTGACGTGGCCTGCCCATCTCAACTGTGATTTCACCAGCAGAGTGTCAATGCTTGGAATTCCTGCCCATGTGAGAACCTCAGTGTCTGGGACCTTGTCCTGACATCTTATCCTCATCAGTTTCCTCAGGCAGCCCATGTGAAAATGGTTCAACTTCTTGGCATGGCATCTGTACACCGCCCAGGTTTCGCAAGCATACATCAGGGTCGGCAACACAATGGCTTTGTAGACCTTCAGTTTTGTTTGTAGAATGATGCTTCTGCGCTCCCACACAGTTGCACGTAATCTGCCAAAGGCCACACTAGCTTTAGCAATTCTGGCGTTGGTTTTATCATCGATGTTGACAGCACGTTACAGTCTGCTGCTGAGATAGGTGAACTTGTTCACCGCCACGAGGTTTTGACCATTTGCTGTGATTGTAAGCTCAATGTAAAGCTTTCCTGGTGCAGGTTGGTGCATCACCTCTGTCTTCTTGATACTGATTGTCAGACCGAAGTTGTCACAAGCTGAAGAGAAATGGTCCATACTCTGTTGCATGTCAGACTCAGATTTGACATTCAGGGAACAATCGTCAGCAAATAGGAGATCGCAAACAGCCACTTACTGTACCTTCGTTTTCGCCTGTAGTCTCATCAGATTGAAGAGCTTTCCGGCAGTCCGGTATCTGATGTCGATTCCAGTGTCATAGTCACAGAGGGCATCAGTAAGCATGGCAGAAAACATCACACTGAAGAGGTTTGCGGCCAACACACACTCTTACTTGACTCCATTGGTGACTGGGAATGGTTCAGATGACTCACACTCATCCACAACAAGAGCGTACATGCCATCATGGAATTGCCGAACCATCACGATGAATTTCTCTGTGCAACCAAATTTTGCCATGATCTTCCAAAGGCCTCCACGGCTCATTGTGTCAAAGGCTTTTGTCAGGTCGATGAATGTCGTGTACAGGTTGGAGTTCTGTTTCTGGCATTTCTCCTGGAGTTGATGAGCTGCAAAAAACATGTTTGTGGTGCCTCGTCCTTTCCCGAAGCCACACTGACTCTCCGGCCGGAGCCCTTGATCGATGTGTTTCAGCAAAATACTGGCAAGGATTTTGCCGGCTATTGACAGCAAGTTGATGCCCAGAGTTTTGTCACAGGATTGTATGTTGCCTTTCCGCTTGTACAAGTGGACAATGGATGCATCCTTGTACTCCTGGGATATAGTTCCCTGAGTCCACATTGATTAGTAGAGTTCAGTCAGTTTATTTGCCATGTATGAGTATGCGGCTTTGTAGACTTCTGCCGGTATAGGATCTGCTCCAGGTGCTTTGCCATTTGACAACAGGTAGATTGCCTTCAAAGTTTCAGTCAGTTCTGGAAGATCAGGAAGTGATATGTTGATTTTCACTTGGGGCAGTTGCTCAATTGCCTCCTTGCTGATAGATGACTGTTGATTGAGGATGTTGTTGAAGTGTTTTGCCCATCTTTGAAGTATCTTTTCTTTGTCAGTGAGCAGCGTGGGGCTGTCAGCACTCAGTATTGGAGATCTTTCTGATGACTGTGGCCCGTAGATAGTCTTCAAAGCGCTAGAGGCTATAACTTTAGGACGAAAGTCCTCCAATGTTTCTCTGTGGTCTACACAAACAGTATTACATCTATATTTGTACCTGGTGTTCATTACACAGATTAAATGTAATTGATGTACACTTGGCTTTTCGTGTGTAATTTACAAGGCGTCTATTTACTGTTCATCCACACTCACATGTGTCTCTCTCTCTCTCTTTCTCTCTCTCTTTCTCTTTCTTTCTCTCTCTCTCTCTCTCTCTCTCTCTCTCTCTCTCTCTCTCTCTCTCTCTCTCTCAAATACTACACTGGATTGTTTTCATTGAAACTGAGATTGCCTCTGTCTGCGTCAGAGAGGTGCAATTAACAGAATGAATATCAGCATAAAAGATGAAGATGAGAAAGTTATGTATTTTTACGGTATGCCTGCAATGTATGTTGTTCATGTAAAGTAAACAATAAAATGACGACGTGCACCTTGGATGACGCTAACTTTATCGTTAGATAAATGACATAGATGAATCTGAGATATCTTAGACTTGTCTGTGTGTTCGTTTCACCATTAAATATTGATACAAAATCAGCGGAGAAAAATGTAGCGTCGCCGACTAGACAAAGCCCAACAGTAGGTCAAATAATTAACAGTCATTTAAACTTAAACAGTAAACTGCAATAAAATTTTGTGTGGGTTTCTGTTAACTTAACTGATGAAGCTACTAGTTAGATTGAACAAAAGCATGTTGATAGTCAAATGCGCAAAACGTTATAGGATACTAATTTCAAGGATATCAAATGAACACGTCATCTAATGCTATTCAAACATTACAAACAGTTAGAGAATATTTACAGTCAATCAAGAATAAGATAAACATCGTAATATATGCTATATAAAGCAATATGTAGAAAATAAAATCAATGGAAAACTACAATAATTTACATTCTCAGTTGAAACAGTTACAAGGTATTTGAATAATGATATTGAACAAATTGACCCCAAACAATTAAAAAGGTAATGGAAGATTATAGCCAAACGTTACTGACTAGAACAACAAGATAATTGCTAGTACTAATACCCTGTCAGAGCTGCAGAAGAGGAATGATTTTACTGAAATAACAGCAAAACACAGAGGACAAGAAGCGTATAATGAAAGCACGATAAAAGCGATGAAAACAATTTACAAAACTATAGGTTGTAGATATGAATAAAAAGATCAAAACAATAAAATATGTTACATATACTGAATTTCACAACAAGTTACATGCTGAAGTTTAACAATAAAATAGTTACAAAAATATTTAAAAGTATAAAACTATTGGTAAGATTTAAATCATTTAGAACAAACGTTTACTTCATAGACAGATAAACTGAAAACTGATAGGAAAACACACTCTTGCATTAGGTGGTATCATTGATACAGTTAAACTAAAATAAACAAAAACATAAAAACATTCCAAAAACTGAAATAAACACATAAATGGACATAACTGTTCTATTCTGGTTAAAAATGAATGCATGAATAGACAATCGATAATAGCAAAAGGTTTTTAAGGAAAGAATAAAACGAATACCTTCTCATATCTTGCATGACGAATTTTTGCATTGTACCGAGCCAGACGGCATTGCACTCGTTGTACAAGACAATGGGTAAATAACATTCTGAATACCAACATTATATGCTATTCCTATCGATAATGAAGAAACAAAACCGTTGTTGGATATCATAAAGTCTGAAGGAAAAAACAATTGGTTGAAACGTATGCATTTAACCATACTTCATCATGCTTTGCCGAATTCCAGTTAGTCTCAACAGATTTAGTAGATCAATATGTCATTCAAATTATTTAAACAGATATGTTTCATTACGTCTAGATGTTTATATAAAATTAGATACAATTAGAGCAAACTTTGGTGATAGTTTTAAAAATTAATCACACACACACACACACACACATATATATATATATATATATATATATATATATATATATATATATATATATACATATATATCGTCCTTAGGATAGTCAATGGTGTTGTAAAACTTTGTTATCCTTCATGTCACTGTCCAAGTTTTATGTCTTAACACTGATACACAATGAATCTGTAGCGACCATGAGTAGTCTCATATATCACCGGATTTGTTTTTAAATTTGATGTAGCAAACTTGTACATTAGCTATTTTGATAACTCTAACACTGTAAATCCATCATAAATTGGTTTGTTTGATTTGGTCTTTATATTTTTCAAACCAACCAATACTATGTCATCCTCAATAATTGTTCTACTGGGAAACAATAAATGTTTCTGATAATTGAAAAATTTATATTCATATGTTCATATTTTAACTGCTATTCTTTTCCCGAGATTTTGCCAGCATTGTTCGTTAGTTTGATGAAGTCTTTTTTGAAATCATTTGTTGCTCTTTGTCATAAATTTGTATTCAGTTCAATGTTAGGCCTTTAGATATGGTTGTTGCTCAAAAAAGCCAACTATGTGAATCTATCTTTGTCTTAAACCTATCTGTATGTAAAGAATAAGATTTCTGTAGTGAATAACATAGTTTTCTTTTTTTATAATAAACGTAGTACTCTTTGTACAGTTGGTATTGTACACTTTAATCATCATCATATTTTGCCATGAGATTTATTATTTTCATCTGTAATTGATTTGTTTGGAGCTAACGGATCGTCCTTGAAATAGTCATGGGAATTAAATGGAATCTCCAAATCCACTTTCGAAATGGAATCTCTGTCATAGTCTTCTCGTATTCCGAACTTATTTTCTTCTATCCATCTTATCTGTACATTAACTGACCATCTAAAATCTTGTACCGACATGCATTGGCTCATTTTTCAGAAAAGAGGTTATTTACATAATAAATGAACTTGACCTTTCATATTCACCTTCAGACGTTATCACTCTATCTGTGTCCAAGTATTATTCATAATTTGCTTTTGGCGTATCTATGTGCTATCATGCTAATTCCACCGTTTCCTTCACTCTCAATAATCTGGAACATAGTATGGTCTGTCAAATGTTCAAGTTCCACACCTGATGTCTTTAAACGTGCATCATGCACCATGCTAAACTGTGTCTAGGTTGTAATTTATAATACTAGTACATAGATTCCTAAATTCCTCAAAAATGCCACATAGTATCATTGTATCCTTCATGACATGGGAGTCATTAAGATCTCAAAGTGTTTGAAGGTTCAAACGTTCCACGACATCTTTAACGTACTGGCCATCATTATTTGATACGTATGAATTGTTAAGTGATGAGTAAAACTTTTCTATTGGTGACATATCTGTTTTTGTTTTAAACTTTTCAAACCTATCCATGTATTCATATGGGTGGATATCTTTCCTTGGTCATTAAGATTTTATGTCCAATACATGTAAATAATGTATACCTTTGTAAACTATTGTTTAAATCTCATGTAGATAGATATTAGGTACAAATAAAACCCTGATGAATTGTGTTTAGCTGTTTTTATGATGTAGCATTTGTCAGGTTGTGCCGGATACTTCCTGCTCGTGTGCCGAAGGAGCACCGTTGGTACACATTGTCCCTGGGATGACTATTGATGATAAATGTATGCCTTTGGTATTATGATACTTTAAAAAGCACATTAAAAACCATTCTGGACTTTAATTTGTTGTTAGTAGTTCTTGGATTTTACAACTGAAACCTTTTTGGGGCATTATGCCTATCGAATTATCTACATTGTAACAGCGTCTTTTGTATACTGATCATTTTTCTAGTGTAAAGGAAACATTCAAACACTTTTTTTTGTATGAGGGTTTTTTTTTCCTTCCTTTTTTCGGTGATTACACTAATTTTTGAAGAAAAATTGATTCCAACTTAATGACATCCACCATCTTTGTAGTTTATAGATCCACTATATTGAAACATAATTAACATGTCATTCCTTCTATATTTAATATAATCTCACATATTTAAGATTATTTCTCTTCATTTCCTCAAGCACGGCTAAATGTTTCTAACTTTATTCCTTTTTCCCCACAGTGATGGAAGCTTTTTTCCATATTGTCAAGCGTCCATCTTGTGCTCTCACTCATTTCCTGACCAAATATGGCATGCAAAATGTCGTATAAACATTCAGTTACAATCTCCATTTTGTCTTTATTTAAAATATTTAAAATATCTTGTCCATGACAAACATTTCTATACTTAACTTTCTCTCTCCGCTGGGTAGGTTTTGTCATAAGGCTAACCGTTAAGTCTTGCTCTACTTTTACCGAACAATAATAGCCGAATTTTTCTCCTCCTGATACTTTTCAAATGCGTTTCAGTTTGATTGAAAATTTAATACAAATCTTGATTGTTCCCACCCAAAACGTTGTATTCATTCAACGATGTACAAAATAAATCTTTCAGTTTTATTGTTATATCTCTGTTTAGATTGCATTCTTTTCTGGTTCGAAAAAATATTATAGATGGTTGAAAACTTTTGTTTCTTATTTTGTGTTTGGAATATCAAGTATCAAGTTTTCATTTTGATTTATTTCAGAACAATAGCTTAAGATATATTTAACTATTTTGCATATGTGAAATGGACTGATAATAAAGGATATAAATATTGTTTGCATTTGTGTGGAAACATAAGAAGAATAAAAATATATTTCCTATCGGTACATTTATAAACAATATGAAGACAGTGAATAAAGTAATCTGTATTAATGTCAATCAATGTTCCGTTCAGATTTATAATCTATGAGCAGGTGTTCATTCTAAACAGGTGTTTGTTATGAGCACATGCTTACTATATACAGTTGCATGATTTTGCTAGGTGTCCTTTGTAAGCAGGTGTCCACGTAGGCATGTCTAAAGCTTTTAGGTTCTTTTAATAATGATAGTTATAATGTTGCACTCCAGAACATTTATAATTTATTAATTTATTATTTCTCGCTAGAGTGAGTAAATTCACCTTGTGTATGGGAAAAACCTTGGTAGCAAAAGTAGTGTACATCGTTCACATTTTCAGGCTGGGGGTGGGGGGAATTCTGATTGCGAAAATGGCGTACATAGTAAGTCATTTCTTGGATAATGTCTAACTTGTGTGTATTGGGTTTTCTGACGGCATCAGTGACAAATCAACTATGTCGGGAATATGTGTCCATTAATTCTTTTTTGCTTGATAACCTAGCATTCTTGGATAAATAATACAGCATACACCAATGTCTGTTTATATTAGCGAATTTATAAATAAATAAACTTAAATCGTAAGAAATCGCAATTACAAATTTTAAAGAGAAATGCTGCTAAAATTCTTTATGTCGGTTTGATTTTAATGCCAGGTGGAACGTTAAAAATGACCATATCATTCGTTTTTAATGGTCTTGTTCAATCAAACCTCTCGCGTGGTTAAGTAAGATCTCCGGAATATGAAGATTTTGTAAAGAGCTTAACATAGGGCTCTTCGATCAAACTTTGTATTAATGAGTCTCTAAAGACATATCTCGTTATCACGACATGTATCTATACATGCTTTTTGCAATCATTCAGATCATTCAACATCGCTTTGTAAACACGCCGATGCAGGAGGTGTGTCTCAACCAGTCAATGAAACTTTCCGTGTTGATGTAAAACATGACGCCATATTATCATCACAATGACGTATCACATCACCTGATCTCCCCGAGCAGTCAAATCACTTTTCTGAAAAGCTTGTCTTCTTTTACTACACCTTTCTACGGCGGAGATCTCACAGAGCCACACGAAAGGTCTGGTTGAACGAGACTACCGTCTTAACAATATTCTAGAAGATAGACTGATTCTCTGTAGTTTTCTTACACAGTTTGAACCAGTCAAGCTACTAATGCACATATTGAGAAGTAGTGGCAAACTTGGAAACTAATGCACAGATTGAGAAGTAGTGGCAAACTTGGAACCAGACATACTCCAGAGTGTGCAGAGCAAACAGACGGTGCAGCCGCACTGAACTGTCACAAGATATGAGGAAGACAAATCAAATTAGTATTTTGTGTTCGCTGCGCTGTTGGACTAGATTTTTTAAAACTTTTTTATTTTTATTTTTATTTTTATTTTAGTATTGTCCTATCTCTGTACAAATTGAGTATTGGTGTGCATCAGAAACGCACAGACACTACCTGGTTTGATTGGATATAGCCCGATTTAAGTTTTGAATTTTTTTTTTAATCTTCAAAATCTCCTATACAGTAGTACACCTTACTTTCTTAGGTGCACTCAGATTTGATTGATGCAAATAATTATATTGTGCTAGTCATGCCCATCAACAAATAAAAGCCGGTACGGCTATTGAACCATATTAGTGAAGTGGTTGTGGTGGTGGATGGGTGCGTGGGGCTTGTTCCACACATAAAAAATGATCACTCACGTCCACCTGTGTTTGAGTTTTAGATTGCCTTTGTATTTCTGACTTTGAACATTTTTTTTTTTTTTTTTGTAATTGTTTCAATAATTAGGATAAAATTAAATATGAAGTATGGTAAACGGTGAGGAATGGGAGGTAACTCTAAATTAAAAGCCTGGTCTTTACAAGGATTGATTCGCTTTAACGACAAAATGGCTGAAAACAAACAAAGTCGTTGCAAGAAGAGTCGACTGTATTAAACAATTTTAGCGAGTTTAATTTTGGACGATTGTGCAATATAGGTTTTAAATTTTGTGAATGATGTACATACGTAATTCCTCTTTCTGAGGGGAGGAGCGGAGAAGGAGGAATTTCAACATATCTGTGGTTTTAGTTATTTGCTTAAAATACAAACAATTATTGTTCCAAATATTTTTATTCGCAATTTAATGCGGTCACATGGATAGAGCATATGTAAAGACATTATAAATTATAGAATTCCTGTCAGTATTAAGATGTTTGTCTGCTGATATAAAATACGACACTTCTAGAAACATC
This sequence comes from Margaritifera margaritifera, assembly GCA_029931535.1. Classification (NCBI taxonomy): domain Eukaryota; kingdom Metazoa; phylum Mollusca; class Bivalvia; order Unionida; family Margaritiferidae; genus Margaritifera; species Margaritifera margaritifera. The sequence continues at coordinate 403,576 of JAQPZY010000811.1, forward strand.
AATACAGTCTAGAAATGATCTGATACAAGACAACTATGTAAGAACTGATCTTCAGAATTTTATTCATGAAGTCATGAAACTTGAAAATCGATGACACATGGCGAAGCGAACAGTTCGAAGATAGTGTGTAATCTAATTTAAAGCTTGATGACTTTACGAATGCTGTAAAATATGAAATTCTATTTTTATAATTCGAAATAGTTATAAAAATAATAACGAGAATTTTAAGAAATAAATAACATAATAAAATATCAACCATTGTTTACAACTATTGACAAACACAAGAAGGGTGCATGAATACATAGCACATGCAGTTTCTTTCTGGTTTTATGAACAAATACTTCTACTTTTCTGCGTAACATGATGCGTTTTTAACCACTCTAAATCCTCCAAAAAAATTAAACTTTGCACCGCCAGAAAAATAATGCTCTTTTGATCCAATGATTATTATTCCTATTGCAACCGCCATTCTGACCGAAACTTGGGAATCACCAAAATATGGATAGCAAAATATACTAGCTTTTATTTCATTTAAGTAACGAAAAGTAAAACATTACTAATTTCAAAGTTGGATAGTTTTAGTTCAGTCTTGCATACTTCGATATTTGTTTCTCCCTTTAATGGCCCTGTTAAACTCGTGCATAGTAGAATTTGAAATCTGAACTTTTCAAATAGCTACGTTTGCAAACACATCTTTTTGCAAGTAAGAACATTTTTCTGTCGAAATAAAAATTATTATCTTTAGTAACCTGTTGATCTTCACTGACAATTTAGAGCAGCTACAACGTGTCCACCCCCCCCCCTGCACTTTAATGTGTGGCGGCTCACTACACCAGCATTTATCGCTTTTTATTCATTCAGGACTCCAAGTTGAAATTCCAAACTCTTCTCCATTTTGTTATTCATATTGAAATGCTGTTAAAAAACGTAGAACTTTTTAAAACGTCATTATTAGTCAAAATATTTTTAAAATTAATAAAGATTATTCGAATCAACAATGTACTTTTTATGGGAGCTTACAGAAATGTCAAATGATACACAATTCTATTTCTCTACCCAATACCTATCTTTCAGGTTTCTTACGAATATCAATCATGAGCCAGAAGAACCGTCTTTGCCTGTTTTTCCTCATACTGTTGTGGTCGCCACTCTACACCATGGCATCGAGAAAGAAGAGGGAAGTACGACAGGTGACCATTCCACCTGTATACATAGGGGCTATTGTCAGTCCATCTGTCTACTTAGCTCTTCAGGCCAAATACGGTGAGGCTGAACTGATTAGGTATAGAGTTCAAAACGTATGTATCCTTTGATATGATTAGGTCCTGAGATCATATACAATCTTTGAAAAGCTTTAAGGCTATTCTGATGTCTTGGGTTTGTCCCTCCGTCTGTTAATTTGTTTGTTACTTCAGCTCCTCCTAAACACATGGGTGGAAACTCACTTAATGTGATTATAGACATATCCAAAAGACAATCATGTGCTGGAAGTAAATAATTGAGATCAAAGTGTCAAATATACTAAAATTTATATTAGAGAGTCATTTTCAGACATTTGTTTGATTGGCTTTTAAACAGGAAAATGGGATGTCTCTCCGGTCCACAGCTAGCCTATGACTTTGAGCAATAAAATAAAAATAAAACTAGAACCGAAGTCCTTTAAATATGCAATCCTAGCAAGAAGACAAATAACAAATCTAACGGATTTCGGGATACGACCTTGGATCACGGTCCTAAAGGAAAGCTTGAGTGGATGAATGGATCGGGGGTATGGGGGTGGGGGTGCAGGCGGGGGGTGGGGGTGGTAGCGATGGAAAAATGATGCTGTTTTAAATTAGACGATTGGAAAATAGGAGAGGCATTGCGCTATGGCGAGTCATCGAAATTGCTCCAGTTCTTATTGTCATTGTCGTTGTCTCCGTTTCCAGCGCTGACTAATGGCAACAATTATATATATATATATATATATACATATATATATATATATATATATATATATATATATATATATATATGTGTGTGTGTGTGTGTGTGTGTGTGTGTGTGTGTGTGTGTGTGTGTGTGTGTGTGTGTGTGTGTGTGTGTAAAATGTATGCTTTGGAACCCAAGGTCACACTATATAAGTTATAAGATTAAGATGTTTAGTAGTTTATCATCTTCCTTAATTCATATTTATCAGCTTCAGACAGCCATTCCTGTGCCAACAATCGTGGATGGTGTCGCCGATCCTGCTTCGTTAATGAATACCTGGACTGGTACAATTCAGCCGTGTGCGGCAGACACTTCTATTGCTGCCAGTCATAAAACGTGGGATAAAATTAATTGTCTAATGACAGTGAATTACATTTATCTCATTGTGGTAACTAAATTTGGCAGAAACTGCTCTGTCATAGCTTGCATAATTATTCAAATTGTTTTACAAATTTCATTTTAAATGAGTACTTATGTAAATTTTATACTTGCTTAAAATTTATTACGAACCTGTTTTAAACCGCGATTTCAACAATTCTTATCTGATTTATGTGTTATATACAGTGTAGTACATAAAGTATAGCATAATAGAGGTTACAGCGTGATCTGTATCAACACCTTGGAAATCTTAATTTCATTGCAGGTATTCAGTATATGTACGGAATATAATTTGATACTTGTTTGTATAGTTAGCATAAATATACGATTACGTCACAAAGAAGCATCTGAAAAGTGGTTCTTCTAATCGACATCTAGTCTTTCGGAAATATATTGTATGTTTGAAGTTTCCAATATCTTATGGGATAATTTTATATATTAGAACCTTGTTAGGCATGTATTATGTTTGCCGAGTTGTAGTTTCTAGACATTTAAAAAACAACAACACCTTAATTAAGAATGGTAGGCACTTCTTTAGTACATTTCAAAAAATTCTGTTTCACTTATACAAAATTCATACAAAACAAGGGAGTGAAGCTTTTGGAATATGAGGGTGTTCCACACCATGTAACGTCAATAAACATTGACAAATGTATGTCTCATATACAATCTATTAGGAATGAAGGTGTTTTTTAAGATAATTCTACAAGATAGCTTGTACCTTTAGTTCTGCAATGACTGTCCTGTATATGTACCTGTCATGGGAAGAGTGATAAGGAAATAGAAATTAAAATTCTCGTCTGACTTGAATTGGTATTTAAGTCTCGTGTTAGGCAATACATTTGAAAATTCATTTTCAATGAAATGTTAGATATATGAATGATAATACTCATTTTGTCGTACTGACATATTACTATATGTCTTTCAATGGGTAATTCATAAAACTTACCATATTTCTCTTTCTGTTTGGCAACATTTACCTAATAATGAAAACATGTATTCATTCTTATTTGTAACCTTTTTTTTATACAGCTGTAATAGCTCATATCACCTGACACGCGATTTATCTAAGGCGAATAGATGCGCATTGATTACATTCTTATCAATGTGTTTCGTTTATTTTGCTGTTCGATTAGCGACAGAACATATCCTCCTAATTAAGAGAGAGAGAGAGAGAGAGAACGAAAACGTAAATCAAGATAGAGCGATGATCGAGCAAGAGAGTGAGCACGTAAGAGCGATAGGGAGATGTGAAGAGTATAGAAAGATAGAAAATGCGTGAGATAGAGAGCGCGTGCAAATGCTGAGAAGCGTATGCGATTGTAGTAAACGAGAAAAGACAAGAGGGGAAAAGAGCCCGCATGGGGTAAGAGAGAAAAGGGCGAGCATGGGCGGACCCGAAGAAGGATATAACGAGAAAGCGCGAGTGAAAGCGGTCGATAAAAGCTTTGAAAATAACTTTAACGAACGCGAGGAAGATTGAGAGATATTGGAAGCACATATGCACTAGAAAGTGAGCGATAGTGAGCCTTAAACAGGGTACAAGAGAGAGAGAGAGAGAGAGAGAGAGAGAGATAGAGAGAGAGAAAGAGAGAGAGAAAAGAGAGCATATGCAATATGAACAGTCCGATCAAGAAAGATAACAAGAGTGAAACAGCGATAATGTGCGCAATTTATGAGAAAGCCAGAGCGAGCATGAGAAAGAGACAGAGAACAACAATGCAGCAACAACTAGCGAGAGAAAAGCACCCAAGATAAATAGCAACGAAAAATAATAAACACGTGCAAAAAGGAAAGAGATATATTCTAAATTTAGATGTAATATTGAATCAATTTTCAAAAAAACTATGCCTAAGGAAACGTGTTCGATGAATTAATGCAATTTAAAGATCTGACAAACACTGACCACGAAGATATGTTTCATTACATACGTACATCAATTCATCATATGACACATTTCAATTATCTCTGTATCTCCAAAGTAAACATCTTTTTCTGAAAACAGAATCAGAAACAGCAAAAAGAAAAAAGAAGTCAATAATACCTGCAAGGTTATCACAATCTGTGAATTTATGTGCTCGTTACTTCGATATTAGTATAAGGGAGACAACTTTCCAATGCTTATTACAGTATTTGCAAACAAGAGAAGATTAGAACCCCTCCTCCCCCCCCCCCCAAAAAAAAAAAAAAAAAAACCAAACAAAAGAAAAAACAAGAAATAAACAACATAATTAATAGAGAGAAGAATCAAGACAGACACCAGGCAAGGGAAATAGAGAGCCAGCAAGAGATAAAGAATGAGCCAGAGACAAAGATAGACAACGGAAAGAGAAGACGATAACGTGGAGAACAAATAAGAAAAAAGGTGAATATCTGATCTGAGAAGAAAATGAGCAAAGAAGAGAAGCACGCTCAAGGAGAGAAGATATAGCAAAAGAACTGGTGAGAAATATAGATATCAAACGAGGTAGAGAGACAAAGCGTACGAGAGCTACGATAATACGAATGAAGTGAAAAAGAGAAAGCGATCAAGAGAGGAAAAATGATAGAGTAAGATAGAAGGAGAATAAACAAGCATGATTTAGCAACTAAGAAAGAGATCACCATAACGTGAGCAAGAAAGCAAGCGAGAGAAAATGCTTATAAAAGAGAACAAGCATGAGGTAAAAAAGGAGAAATTGCGAGCCAGATATGAAAGGGTACGAGCGAGCAAAGTCGAGTTAAATTGCTTTCTCTCTCTCCCTTTTGTTAGCTTTATATCTCCCTCAGCCGTTTGCTCAATCTTTGTTCCTCTCCTAATTTCCTACTTCTCAATTGATTGTATATTCTTTATGCCGTCCTGCACCCTCTCTCTCGTTCTTTTTCTCACCAGTACTATTTCCTTATCTTCATTTTTTATATCGCATCATGATATCCTTGTCTTTCTCGTACCTTTGTTTTTACACGTCCTTGTTGCCCTTTGCATCTCCCTATCGCGCACGAGAAATAAAGAGAGCCAGGGAGCGACAGAGAAATTGGCCAAAGGAGAGAGAGAGAGAGAGAGAGAGAGAAGTATATATAATACAAGTTATGGGACAGACACCAAGTTTATTTTACATCTATCCAGTGTCACTCGCACCCCCCCCACACACACACACAAACGCACACATTCTCGTAAAACCCACGAAACGGGGACATAAGATTTTTACCATCAAAATGGGGAAATTCATATCTCGACAAATTACTAGCCAGGAAGATTGGTTTTACTATGCTTTGGATATATACATATTTTTGCAATCGATTTGTAGTCGATTTCCAAAATTAACTGTTTTTACATTTTTACCATCAGAATGGGGACAAAAAAATACAAAGTGTCGGGAATTATACAATCAAATCGAGGACATTCCATAATTATGTATTATGATTCTAATTAACTAGCAGATTGATGCAAATATTGCAGTTAATCTCAACTCATGTCAATAGTTGCCTTCTATATCAACGAACTAAATTGAAATTTATGTTTGAATTTTTGTATTACGTTTAATTTATACATAGGTAAAATTGTATGTACCCGATTTCGAAGAAACTTATTAGTCAGAAATGTGCGAATATACAGAAAACATATTTCTGTTAAAAGAAAATAATCAAAGATCTGCATGCCGGATGTTCATTTAAAATAATTGTACTGACAAGTATACATTTTTGAACTTCAAATATCAACAAAATTAAAAAAAAAAAAAAAATGTGAAGCTTTATGTGTTCCAATTTGTCTTGTAAATGGAATCAACTTAATTAATAGCATGATAATGTTTCTTCAATATGAAACACACCAAGAATATGTTGACAAAATGTCTCATTTCAGCAAGAAACCGTTTATTTATTTTTTTAAATATTTTATATTCACATGAAAATGTCCCTGTTTTGTAAGTACGATATCATGGTTTTGTGTATGAAAATATCCCCATTTTGTAAGTACGATATCATGGTTGTGTGCATGTAAATGACCCAGTTTTGCAAATGCGATGTCATAGTTGTGTGTATGAAAATGTCCGCATTTTGTAAGTACTATATCATGGTTGTGTGTATGAAGTACCATATAATGTTTGTATGTATGAAAATGTCCCCGTTTCATATGTGCCTTGTCAAGATTGTATTGTAACACGCAAGAGGGCTCACTACCGAGCGAATTAAACAACCTCTGCATGGGCCTAGCTTGATGTCGATGTTTCCCCTATTTCCAAGAACCTCAGGACAAGGTCGTTGTCAATCAAAGGGTTCTAAAACGCGCAAATTCCCCAAAAATTTCCTTTAATCACCTAATGATCACACATCACGAAACTCTAATTTCACATTTGCATGTTTTCTTTTTTCCTTTACATTTGTATGACCTATTAGTAAACCTTTCCAAGCGGAAGATTGGTACTTTACACCATGCACCAATAAATAGACCCAAACACATAATACAAAGAATTATTCCTATCTCAAATTGCTAAACACTTACACATTGGAATATTACTGAAGTTTTTTTTAGGGAGGGTCCATTTAACGAAACTAATCCATGCTACCATAAAGTGTCGTGAATACTGTACATTATGACGTCTACTCCTCGAAATTGGCTATTTATTCTGTTTCAGAAATATCTTCCCAACACCGAGTCCCATAATCAACAAATAATCACTAAAATCTAACAAAGCCATAAACGGAGATGTAAATACAAATAACACATATCCTAGGTTTATTACAGTGTGTGTGAAAATGTCCAAGTTTTGAATGCACTATGTCCTGGCTGTGTATAAATTTAGCGATGTTTTTCAAGTACCATGTCGTGGTCGTTTGTATGAAAATGTCCCCGTTTCGTATATACTTTGCCAAGATTGTATACATAAAAATATCCTTGTTTTGTATGTATTAAGTCATGGTTGTGTGTATGAAACTGTCCACGTTTTGTAAGTACCATGTCATAGTTGTATGAATGAAAATGTCCAAGTTTTGTATGTTCCACGACATGGCATGGTTTTTGAAAATGCCCCCGTTCGTATGTACCGCGTTAAGGGTGTGTGTATAAAAATGTTATCAATTTAGTACATAACACGCTGTTGGTATGAAAATGTCCACGTGTCATATTTATCACGTCAAAACTATGCTCATGAGAATGATCCCGTTTGGTATGAAGAACTTTAAATGTTGTGTATGAAAAGGCCCCGATATTGATATTAAAAGGTAATGACTGTGTGCATAAAAATGGCCGTGTTTTGTATGTATCTCAACGAGTTGGTGTGTGTCAAAATGTTTCTCGGTTTTGCATGTACCACGCTAAGGTTGCATCCATGGAAATGTCGCCAATTTGTACATGTATACATCACCTTTTATGTGTGAAATTGTCCCTGTGTGTGTGTATCACGCCAACGCTGTTTGTATGAAAATGACATGTTTTGTATCCCAAAAAACCCATAGGATGCATAAATGAGAAATGTCTGTCTGGTTTAAAAGAATATATTGCTTGTGTGTATGAAAATGTTGTCAAAAAGTCTGAAACAAATCAAAACTTTATATAGGAACATTTCTCCGTTTTGTAGTAAAAATAGAATTTGTGTGTAAGTTGACGTACATGTTCAGTAAGTTCTTGGTATTACAATGTTCTCATTTAGTATGACCCGTTGAAGGTTGTGTGTATGAAATACACCAAAACCACAGCCCTACCCTAGACTTTAGTATGAAATATTTTGTACAACAATGTCCACTCTCTGAATAAATGGTTCCAGAATATATGTATATAAGTTACCCCATTTAGTATTAAAAGCCAGACCAAAGTCATGTTAGAAAAGACTCCAGCTGGATCTGATAAAGGCAAAATATATGTGAAAATATTTTGGTGGGTTCGAAGTACTTCAATAATATGTTTTATTATTATTAAGCGAATGCATACTTGATAAAGAGAACATAAACAGATAGTTTCTTCTTAATCTAGCAACATTCAAGTCATTGCCCATTTTATAGTCACTGTTCGTTATACATTTCGATACGTTAAATATTTCACTACAGAAAAACATTGATGCACCATGTATCAATGACAAAATGATTAAATATTGTTTTCTTGTATATTTGCGATACAACTTTGTGCATGGAAAGTTTCGGTATTATGTTTTTCAAAGAAAGTACTTTCTTACTGATACAGATGTTTCAGTGTTAAGTTTTATCTTCTTTATGTTTTCAACGGTATTAAAGCAAAGCTAACAATCCTACATACACACTACATACTACTTTATTCCTTTTTCCAAGTTTGCATTAATAAAAAAGTCTTGCGGAGAAGACAGTCTACGAACGCAGGTAAGGTAAGTAAACATTTAGGAATAGAGAATATTGTGATGTATTTTGTCTTGTCTATTTTCCTCGAATGCTCTCACAACAAGTGCAGTACACACGAAAAAAACAACAAAAAAAACCCCCAAAACAAAAAAAAACCCCAACAACAAACAAACAAACAAACAAAAGAACTCAATAAGCACATGCCAGTCCGTGCTGTTAAGTAGTCATAGTAACCATTTCCGTCCCAAGGCTTTCTTTTACCTAGATCTACATGGAGTTTACATAAACTGAAAATCGCTTGAATTAGTCGTGTCAATACATTATAAAAGATTGGGTATAAATGAACTGAAACCAACATTTTGCAATATCGACAAAATCGTGACCGATGCCTTTTTTTTTTTTTTTTTGTTTTTTTGTTGTTGTTAAATACATACAGAAGAATGTGTAAACAAGTAGCGTTCATGTACACTGGATTAGGATTTTTGTCTCTTTCTCTCCCTTTGTTTCTCACATATATTATACAACGAATTCTGACTAATATAAAACCCTTTACAAAACCTTAAATCAGTTACACAATTTAAATGCAGACACAATAGAGCACTTGTAACAAAACAGAACTACACTGATCTTGATTGCCAACTCAGGTGTATCAATAGACATAACAGATTCAGTACAAATACAAATTAATAATGGTGGTGGGGTGGTATAGCGGATAGAAAAGTGAAGGGTAGGGAGATATTCTGATGAATATTTTGGACATGCATGACAAAACGGGATGTATACATAACTATTTTGAGTTTATATGGGAACAGAAATATTTAAATATCAGTTCTTTTAATTTACTTTATCGTACCTGTAAGTGAACATTTGTGTTATTTAGCAACTCATTAAATTTGTATGTATTAACATTTTTGAGATATTTCTTACTTATATATTGTTTGCTTATTTCAGAAAAAATATTCATGTTGAAAAAAGAGCAGGAAATTCATCACCTATGTCTTGTTAAGCACATAATTCACATTTTCTTTCAGATATATACAAATTCTGCCACCTTTAAGTATTAATTGGAAACCTATGAGTCGTTGCAAGGAACTTTGCTAACATTATTCAGTACTTTTGTGACAATACTACGAAACAATATCACAACGATCCTAAATTTGCTTTACCTAATTTGTCAGATATATTCAACAAAGACCTTTTTCACAAACTGAATTATGTCAAACTGGGTCGACATGCGGGTATGTCTGCTTCGCACGAAAGAAAAAACAATTTCTAGCTTACCTCCTGCTGAGCTGAATTCCTTCAGCAGATAATTACGTGGCGCATACATTAGAACGATATTTGAGACATATGTAAGTTTGCTTTAATCACTTGTCATCACTAACAAGGAGACGTTCAAGGTACTTGAAAATAACGAATAAATTAAATCTGAATGAAAAGAACTTGACTAACTTCTTTTGGTAAATAGGACATACCTTGGCATGTTTTAATGAAGAAAAGTCTGAAATGACACTGACAGTCATTGGATAATATACATAAATTTCAGAACACTGATATTGAAAGCGCTTGACAAAAACAACCCATAATTTCCTCACACGACAGTATATTCCATGTGAACCAACGATACAGATACCAATCTAAGTGTTTATCAGGAGAATTTTTAAATTTTTTTCAACATAAAGATACGATGTATTAACCCTGATGTTCGAAAATTCTGATTAAATTCAAACAAAGATAGAAGAAACGAGAAAAAAAGAGACTAAAACACAGTCAGTCAGTCTCTCATGTATGCAAAATTGTGGGACAGATAAATGAATAGATTAACATATATATATATATATATATATATATATATATATATATATATATATATATATATATATATATATATAGAGAGAGAGAGAGAGAGAGAGAGAGAGAGAGAGAGAGAGAGAGATTCAAACGAACAACTAGAAAAGAAAACAAGTTAGCAGAAATATATCTATTTGGAAAATGGTAGAAAGCAATACTGTTTCGTGAATGGAATACATATTTATCAACCATATAACAAAGTTACTCTTGACATAAAGATGGCCTGGATAGCGCAGTGGTAGCACACTTGTTTCGCTCCTCTGCGATCCCGGGTTCTTTCACCGTTTCACCGGCTGCAGCATGCAAGTGGGTACAGTGGTCTCCCATCCACAGCCAGGCTCGCCGAGAAGGGGGTGGGGTGGGGGTGGGGTGGGGTGGGGTAATTGCCCAGGACACCGGCGATTTCTAAGGGCACTCCGTCAACCCAGTTAAAACAAATAAATTAATCTTTGCAGTAAATATTAAAATTTGCTTCTTGCTAAAGTCCAAGTTATGGTAGATTGCTACAGGTTTAATATGCAGAACTATACACAAGTTTTTATATAAAAAAAATTAAACTAATTTTGGGGCCCATGACTGCTCTGCCCAGGGGCCCGGAATTTCTGTCGGCTGGCCTGTCCAGGGTCGGTGGTTCTTCGGTTTCTTCCAATACAATAGACCACAATACGTTAATGTCTAAGTCGGGAAAGTACTTAATACCAAGTTATGTTGTTTGGGTGGTTTCTAATGGCATTTTCAGCACTTCATTTGGCTATATAAAACCGAGGAAAAGTAGTCCGATGCTTGATAATAAATCGACGCAAAATAAATAAAGTTTAAAGTTTAAATATGGTTGTGCCACTTTTGATTTAGCGCGATGGCCATGCCATTACATTGTCTCGATAAAGAGAAAAAAATAAACAAACTTAATAGGCTAAAGAAACAGGCATACGGAGGTGCGCGTATGTAATTTTTTGTTTGTTTTTGTTTTTAAATACTAACTGAATCACGAAGCCATCTACAAATAGGCTTATCATCCAAATTGAACTTGGCTAAAATGTTTAAAAGAAAACACGACTATATAATTTCTTGGCCAGAGTTTTGAAGAATTTAAATAAAATACACACAATAGTATTTTTTGTTATATGTACACATGCTAAAATTTGCATGCAGTGCAAATTTTTACATGTGGCAATTTCCTTTTGCACTACTTCAGGAGTTAATGCAAATTCTCATGCCATTCAAAATTAGATAGTTGTGTAAATTCGTTGACATTACTAAATTTATGTAAGTATGCAAAAACATATATACGTAAATTTGTACACATATGTTATCTGGTGCATACGAATGGGGTATTAAATACCAATTCCCTTGAACATTAATATTACACGAAACAAAATCTTACCAATTTTGTAATTTGCAAACAACGTTAGACATTTCACCACTTCGCTACTTTTATGTGAAGAAAAACATCAATCGGTACCATTGTCATCATCACCATAAACAGCAGAAACAACTACAACTACGGCATCAACAGATCATCGTCACTTTTATCATCGCTGTTGTAACTACCATTATCATCATCGTCGTAATCGTCAGTATCATTCTTCTTTTATTATTATTATTATTATTATTATTATTATTATTATTATTATTATTATTATAATCATCATTCTTCTTCTTCTTCTTATTATTATTATTATTATTATTATTATTTTTATTATTATTATTATTATTATTATTATTATTATTATTATTGTTGTTTTGCTGTTCTTAAAAGACCACAAATATATAAACCTACTTTTCTTTGAATAAGAAACTACAGTATAAACATCTATGTTCGTTTAAATCATACAAATCTACTGAAAATCCAGAATCCAAATTTGTGTATACCCGTAATTTGTACAGTGACCACCCCTTCTATTAACAAAAAATGCTCACTCAGTACAGGTGGTCTCTTAACAATAGGTAAAAAAGAAACTATATAATGACTATCTTGGTGCACAAGTTTTTTATTTTATTTTCAAGCAATGTAGAAAAAATACCTGGCGATTTAAAAAAAAAAACAAAAAACCCAGGTATGTTCCGCGAGACCGTACCATAAGATGGTAAAAAACAAACAAAACAAAACAAGCGGTAATTATTTACTACTTCAATGTCTTTACAATTCACTCCAGTTGATTAGGAAAAAAGGTAATTATTCTCTCTCTCTCTCTCTCTCTGGTACAGATATTAAGGTGTTAAGGAAGACTGCATTAAGAATAAATTAGATTTTAGTCTCTATCTCTGATGCATACATATATTAAGGTAGTGTGTATTAAGTATAAACTAGAGTTTATTCTCTCCCTCCCCCTCCTCTCTCTGATACATATATTAAGGCTGTGTGAATTAAGAATACACTCGATTTTATGTTCCAGTCGAATGATATTAAGTATGTTATACTTATGTTATTCTATTTAAACTTATCTGTCCACAACTACTTTGTTGGCATTTTATTGGATTCACTTTTTTAAAAAAAGAACTTTTTCTGTACCTTATTTGTTTTACAAATGGTCGGATCGTGAGCGTAAAGTGAGACAAGGTACAAATATTGTATTAGTCATCTGATCAAAATTGCAGACCTCGTCGTGTAGATTGAACACACTTTATTTAAAAATAGACGTTATTAGACCATTGAACACAAGAAATATATGAACCTGATAATCAATCAGTCAAACAATCAATCCTTCAACAGTTCATTCCACTAAATTAATTACGACAGAATAAAAGAGGAGGATGTCCAAATTCACAAGAAAGTGGATACAGATGATTTGCGCCGAAAATCTTGACTTCGTGAAAGGCAACCTCCACGCTTGTGCCGAATACCTTGACTTCGTGAAAGATAACCTCCATGCATTTTCCGAATACTTTGACTTGTGAAAGGCATTCGCGCCAAATATCTTGACTTCATGTTAAATAAATCATCCATTTGTAAAGTCTTTCCCCTGATACATAACGCTGTTATGCTGTACATCCGCAGTCTGTTCTTTTTCCGTCTTTTGAATTTGTGAACAAAATATTTGTGGAATTATTGAACCGAACAAGACCACGTTTGTATGTAGGTGCCTTTAGAGGGTTATAAGACCTAATTTGTATGTAGGTGCCTTTAGAGGGTTATAAGACCTAATTTGTATGTAGGTGCCTTTAGAGGGCTATAAGACCACGTTTGTATGTAGGTGCCTTTAGAGGGTTATAAGACCACGTTTGTATGTAGGTGCCTTTAGAGGGTTATAAGACCACGTTTGTATGTAGGTGCCTTTAGAGGATTATAAGACCACATTTGGATGTAGGTGCCTTTAGAGGGTTATAAGACCACATTTGTATGTAGGTGCCTTTAGAGGGTTATAAGACCACATTTGTATGTAGGTGCCTTTAGAGGGTTCTAAGACCACATTTGTATGTAGATGCCTTTAGAGGGTTATAAGACCACATTTGTATGTAGGTGCCTTTAGAGGGTTATAAGACCACATTTGTATGTAGGTGCCTTTAGAGGGTTATAAGACCACATTTGTATGTAGGTGCCTTTAGAGGGTTATAAGACCACATTTGTATGTAGGTGCCTTTAGAGGGTTATAAGACCACATTTGTATGTAGGTGCCTTTAAAGAATTATAAGACCTAATTAGGTTATGATGCTCTTAATCCGATTTTCAAGGGCGACAATTAAGTACCCAGAAATAGACTTCAAATTCTGAGCAAGACATCTCAAGTATCACCTAGTAAATCGGCTTGTTATGGTCACAGGGCGATAAATTGTGCCCCATAAGTTAGTCACGTTGTGAACAGTATATATCCTATATTTGTAAGACCAAATTTAACCTAATTTGATATGCAGATGTCTCGTGATATTTCAAAGACCTTCTTAAAATCTGTGGCATCTAAGCTAATCAACATAGTCAAACCCTAACACATGCTGATTGACACCTATTGACCACCAACTAATACTATCGCTGGCAAAGGTGTATGGTGTACCAAAAGGGTCAAAACTATCGGTACTGTTGCACAGGTATCAATATATCGTTGCAACTGTATCAAATATCGTTGCAGCGCTAAATTTTGTTCATGCTACGGTAATTGTATTCTGCTGCAACAATAAACATTAGAGTTGCAACGTATTTTTAACACTGGTGTCATTGCAACTGTATCCACATACCGTTGCAACGTTATTCAACTACCGTTGGAAAAATATATATTCAAATATCTGTGCGACGGTATTTTCTATTGTATCAACGGTAATATCATTGTTGTAGCAGTAATCTTTATGGTCGCAAAGCTAAAATAAAATCTTATCGTTGCCAAGATAAAATAAACCGATGCATCAGTAGGAAATACTGTTGCGAAGGTAAAATAAACCATTGCAACAACAAAAAGTACCGTTGCACCGGTACTTGAATGTTGTTAGAACGGTTCAATGACAACTGCGTCACACTTCTAGTGCTCGTGAACCTCACATAACTATTATCCTCCATCGTTAGTGAAAGTACTAGCTACCGGCCTATGGTATTAGCTTGCCAATTGAGGCGGAATACCAGCAAGTTTACAACGGAATGTGGATGCCGTACCGTTGCACCGGTATTTGAATGTCGTTGCAACAGTAGGGGAATATCGCTTGAATGGTATATGGGTACCGTTGCAACAACATTAGCGTTACAAATAATGTCGCAACAGTACATTTTATCGCTGCAACAGAAAGAATTACCGTTGTACCAACATCATTTAGCGTTGCAAGTATAACTGGATACCGTTGCAACGGTACTGACAATTTCGACTCTTTTCGCACACCATAAAGGCGTGAGCCATCTCGTGATTTACAGACGCACTGGAAGCTTGTCAGATGTTTAGGCTTAATGTCCGTCACCTAGCTGACTGCCACTATATAGCATGTACAAATTCAAATCGGTATATCTTCAACATTTTTCAACCATTTTTTTAAGGAAACGTTTTCAATTTGCACTCAAACTATGAACACTAATTCACATGAGGTAAGCGCCAACATAAAATTCTCTAATTGTTTTATCATATACCATGTTAATAAGTAGGCGTGGTTATCTCTGCTCTGGCGATAGCTCAACTGCAAAGTCAGGGGAAGGTATACTATGACTGTCAGTGGGCGTGGTTATCTCTGCTATGAGGATAAGTCGATTGCAAAGTCAGGGGAAGGAATATTATGGCTAGCAGTGGTCAGTGTTATCTTTGCTCAGGTGATAGGTCAATTGCAAAGTCAGGGGAAGTCATATTATGGCTGGCTGTGAGCATTAGTTTAAAGCTAATACGTAGGCGTTGTTATCACTGCTTTGGCGATAGATCAATTACAAAGTTGGGGGAAAGGCATATTATGGCTTGCATCGGGTATTAGTTTATATGCAGAAATGTTGATCATTAACCTTAAAATTGGAGAATTTCTTTGTCTCACTCATAAACCAGTTTAATTTACTTTACCAATGCTGGTTTTCTTGTTTTGACCCATTGTCACAGATGCATGTTATTTGCGGAGGGCAGATATATCTGTTTTTGTTTGACCGATTGTCACAGATGAATGTTATTTGCGAGGGGTGGGTGGGAGGGCAGAAATATCTGTTTTATTTGACCCATTGTTACAGACGAATGTTATTTGCGGGGTGGGTGGGAGGGCAGATAGATCTGTTTTTGTTTGACCCATTGTCACAGACGAATGTTATTTGCTGGGGGTTGGTGGGATGTCAGATATATATGTTTTTGTTTGCAAAAAGGATTACATTTTAGTGCTAAGAATACTTTCATTGTTAGATAAATTCTTTACACTTTTATATTTGAGTTGCATATATAATTTCACTCTTTAAAATAAAAGAGACACAAACTAATTACAGTAATTATAAATGGGGTTATAAATGTCTGTCACTTACATAATTTTTTTTATGTAGCATTGTAAGTCAGTATAAGGCAAATTCTCTTGAAGAAAAAGGAAAATACTTAAGTTCGCGCTAAGAGGATTTGACAATATCATGAAATAATACGCTTGAAACTTCTCTCTTCCTGTCAGAATCCTGATCTGAGATGCAGACTTGCAACTACACAATAGCAATCCTTGTCCAATGGGAAAACTTGTGTTCTCTTTCGATGGTCCTCCGAACACATTAAATACTGTTGCAATTTTCAAACTAATGTTTTCTTACCTCACGATCGCTACAAGATTAATAATCGTGCCACCTCATTTGATTAATTTTTTACATCCCCTTGCCCTTGTACCTATATGTAAACAGCTCAGTTGTACTGTGCTATGCGAAAGGACTTTGTGATCTTTAATTGCAGACGTCAGCATAGGTAAATAGAACGAGATTCTTTACTTGAGTTACTTCCTTGGTGATTATTGAGAAGATATTGACTTTACGATATCAATTTGGCACATACTGCTGCATAGAAATGTGTAAAGTCTTTTCATTTTAAATCTGTTGGGATCGAACAAACTCTGCATGATTTTTATGATCTAGTGGATAACTCTCAACGTAAATACAAGTTTCGAAGAGCGTATGTATGTATGTATGTATGTATGTATGTATGTATGTATGTATGTATGTATGTATGTATGTATGTAATACATTGTGAACAGTGGTTATTTTTGTTATGACCCACGGGACTGAATGAATTTTAGTATTTAATTTTCCAGCCAATACTGGTTTGACTCTTCATGTGACAAAGAACATGCCACTGAAAATCTTTAGGGAAATATTCCATTTTGTGAAACGGCGAGACCCCATAGAGAGTGGACTATTACTGAAGTCATGTTTGACAAGTTTTGTTTCCTTTCATCTCATGAAAACTCTGGAAACCACACAAAAGTATTACAAACCGTTTAGATAGCAAGTCTGCCATTTATAGTTGATGTCATATTTATCTAACACCGACATAGTACTTTCGAAACTTTTCTAACTATACTTTTATTGAGCGATCGCAAGAGACGAGCGCCCATTACAATATTTTTGAAAAAAATGTCTCGCCCAGCAGTGTCTGTTAATATTATATAAATGTTAGATTGGCATGCCTTTCTCCTTTATGTTGGATACAAAGTCATCGGAAAAGGGTCAAAAGTTTGAATTTGTATTTTAAGGATTTTAATTTTTTTGCCTTTATTTTTGTTTTGTATGCCTTTTGAGGGATACTGAAACTTATTTGGCACTATATAGCCAGAAGTGTGATGATGTGCTGTTGAACCAATACATACATGTATACATACATACATACATGCATACATATCTCCCGCATCCTACCGCTACACCTTGGAGATGAGTCTATTGTAAAAAAGGTGCGTAACTCTTCCAAAAATAGCTTGAGTACAATAATTGGTCTACGTGCGTATATTTTGATAATGACCATGATATATATTAAGTTTAGAGCATTGAGCAATCATCAAAAACTTGAAGAATATTTTGGCATTCACAAAATTCTGTCATATATTATATCCAGCTGTAAGTCAGTAAGGAGCAACAACTCTTGCACAAATCGCCGGAGCACAATGATGATGATCATATAATGTACCAAGTTTTACAGCAACCAAAAACAAACAAACAAACAAACAAACAAAAATTTAAAAAATATAAATAAAAAACATTAGTAAAAATAAATGTAAGGCAAGTTGCGTTAACGAGTCTGTCATACACCACACCAAGCTGCAAGACGAAAAGGGCAATAACTCTAACAAAATGTGTCAATATGCACATGTACAAATTATGACAATGACATGTTCAAAGCTTCATAGCGATCTACTGTAAACTGTGAGACTAGTTTTGTTCGCAATATTCTATCATACACTACATTAGAATCCAAGTAAAGATAACTCTAACAAAATATCACTGGGTACTGTGATTTGTTCATATGCTGATCTTTGGACGATGACCATAGCATCTCCCAAATTCAGGGCGATCCGTTTAAATCTGTGAGTCTAGTTGCGTTCACAAGATTGCGTCATACACTAGATCCAGCTACAAGTCAAAATGAACTATAACAAGAAAAGATTTTTTTTAAAAAATCACAGGAGTTCAGTTATTGGTCGATATGCGGATCTTTAGGTGATGATTATTGTATGTACCAAATATCACAGCAATCCATCAAAACCTTTGAGACTAGATGTATTCATAAGACTGTGTCATGGACGGGGACACGACGATTCCTATATAACCCGTCTGAACAGGGGCAGATTGATAACAATCTTTGGCAGAAATATTAATATTTCTACACAATATAGTATCTCAAACGCGCTTTCATAATCCTCAAACTGTCATTTTTTTTTTAAAAAGAAAGAACTAATTTAGACTTAAAAATATTTTTCATAAACAATATCCCAATTTCATAATATTTGTGATCACATAAAAACTGATTCATAAATCGATATACAATTTCTTCCGTGAAGTTCGATTTGGACAAAGTATCACTCAGGCAAAGTAGTTGTCAGCCAAAGGTATAACAGAGGCTTACAATGTAATCATTGAAAAAGAGAGGAAAAAAAAAAAAAAAACAGAAACATGGAATAAGCCGTAATTGAGTTAATATATATGTGTGTCCCTGTGTATTGGGCACAAAGCCAACAAGGAATTATTTAACAAGAAGAAGAAAAGGTCATTTTCAGTATATTTTATGCAGCTGAATCGCTTGCATTCCGTGAAGAATAATTAATATGCGTCATAAAAGGCCTTTCCTCTCTTCTATAGTCTATTCTATGAATCTCATTTTTCATAAACTATTTATATATTTTCGATACAGCGGGCCAAGGATTAATTTTTTTTACATATACCGCAGAGAGAGAGAGAGAGAGAGAGAGAGAGAGAGAGAGAGAGAGAGAGAGAGAGAGAGATTATACCATTCATAGGAACATATGCCACTGATCCTACACAATGTTCACTAAAAATTGCCGAAACGACATCTGTATTCATTTTTAAGACTACATTACAATTGTACAAAATAATGTCATGGCATCACAATACAAAGTAAACATGATACTTTTATCTTTATTTAGATAGATAGATTTCTTTACATTACTTGTATCAGGACCGTACATCAATGTTTAACAGACATTAAAATATAACATTTGTTTTATTATTTGACGGAATAATAACGTTGGGTTCAGATGAATTCAGACATTTACTAAACTGTTGTTATCTGTTGAAATCCCAATTAAATTTCAAGATAATATAATGCAAAGAGTACTGTTAACACACAAACCATCTGAATGAAGTGCTATGCTACTTTGACATATTTTAGTGGTCTTGTGACGCTTTACTGTTCATTATTTTTCCCCTCACAACTGCGTCTGTTAACTTTAAAGTTCATTCGCTTATTCGCTTATTAGATTCTAAATACAAGTAAACTAATAAAAAAAACAAAAAAAAAAAGGAAAATATATAGCCTATATTAGGATATATATATATATATATATATATATATATATATATATATATATATATATATATATATATATATAAATTTTCAAGGAAAATTGACCACTTAGTAAAAGAATGAAATTACAAGTCTCATGCAAATAATTTAAGTGTAGAGACTTTTCAAAATGTATACAAATGTAAGATATTAATATCTTACAATACTCTTTATATATATATATATATATATATATATATATATATATATATATATATATATATATATATAGATATATAACACGTCCCTACGACTTCCACTGATTGGACGACAAATTTTGGAACGTTGTATTGGAACGAGCTTATCGGGACCATGCCAGAGGTAGGCGCGTTAAGGAGAGGCTGGATTAGAAAAATTTAGATATGCGTGCATTATGTAGCATTTTCTTTCGGTATATTTTTCTTTAGTATCTATCAGTGTTCAATAAACACTTACTCTTTTCTTCGCAGAAAATATCCACAAAAGTTGATGAGTAGTGATGGATGACCCTCGCATGAAAATGATCACCCGTAATTTGACATTTATCAAAGACAGTATACGCGACGACCTTGACACCTTTGTGGATGGATTCATTGAGGAGGACATCTTTGACATGGACATAAAAGACAAGTTAGATACTGCGCGAACATCTAAAGAAAAGGCCGATGCTTTGCTGCGTATGATTACAAATAAGGGACCAAAAGCGCTTAATAAATTCATCAGCTTACTGCGGAAGAAAAATTATGATCAGGTGCTGAGGAAGATGGATGAAGCTGTGACCGAAGGTAAGCCGAGTCGACTTTGCCACGGGCATACCTAACTACTCTTTAAAAATCACATAATTAAAATAACCGTGACATAAATATCGTCTCCAACCTCTTGGGATTGATCATGTAAAATAAATATATGGTGCAAAATAAAAATAATTTTTTTTCTTAGATAATGACATAATTCTTAGATGTGCTTGTAAAATAATTACAATGCTGAGTGTTGTTTCTGGCTGAAGAGGCAATTGACATTTCATTAGCTATTAAGGACATATTCATTCTCTATTCGTATACACAACATGTAGATATTCGACCGGTAATTGGACTTTACAGTAATGAAATTGCTACTTGATAAGATGAACTTTTTTCGATTGGTGGTGGGACTGTACAGTAATTAAATTAGAAGGGTATCGGCTGCAAGCCGGTCTTGCGCGACCTGTATCTACCATAATGAAAATCTCATTTGGTTTAATAGGTCTTTGGGAATGCATTTGATCCTCCGAAATCCATAATAAAATTGCAGCTGAAAAATATGTCCAAAATAGGATATTTCTGGAAACGCAATTCTTAGCATTCTTCCTGTCTGTCCGTGTTAAATTCATGCACCAACCTGCACCTGGAAAGCCTTACGTAGAGCCTACCATCACAGTAAATGGCCAAACCCTCCAAGCAGTGGACAAGTTCACCTATCTCGGCAGTACACTGTCACGTGCAGTCCACATCGATGATGAAACCAACGCCAAAAATTGCTAAAACAAATGTGGGCTTTGGCAGACTACGGGTAAATGTGTGGGAGTACAGAGATATCAGTATGCAAACAAAACTGAAGGTCTACAAAGCCATTGTATTGCCGACCCTGATGTATGCATGCGAAACATGGATGGTGTACAAACGCTATGCGAAGAAGCTGAACCATTTTCACATGGGCTGCCTGAAGAAACTGATGAGGATAAAATGGCAGGACAGGGTCCCAGACACTGAGGATTTCACACGGGCAGGCATTCTAATCATCAACACTCTGCTCATGAAATCACAGATGAGATGGGCAGGCCACCTCACCAGGTTGTCAGAAGAGCGACTACCAAGAAAGATCTTTTACCGCGAGCTGAAGGAGGGAAGCTCAGGGTGATCAGAAGAAACGCTTAAAAGATTCCCTCAAGTCATCATTGAAACACTTCAACATTGACCCTGAGTCTTGGGAACATGAACTAATCTGATAATGGACCTGCCATTTAATTTCGGGGGCGGGGTGACTGGTATTTTGTTTCGAGCCGGGATATTTTTCTTCTTTTACCTTAAGATATTTTTGTCAAGCTATATGAGACGCGGAATTTTTTGTCTCAACAATTATCCCAATCCACATCCCCACACCCAAAAATTAAATTGTCGGTCACTAACAGGTATGATTAATGCAATTCGCACGAACAAGGTATGTCGTTAATCGTGGAGCTTAACAATGCACGTATGCGGATATCTCGGATATACACATTTAAAAACAAAGAAAAACAATTGCATATGAATACGACACAGTTGCCTCAGCTAATATGGTGTAATTTATGGCTAAAATTCTAAGTCAAAGAGGGGACATAGTTCAGTTAAATTTGGTAGAAAAATGGTGAAAATCGAACATGAGTTGGGTCTTTTTAACCTTAAACCTTGCAGCCAGCTTTGTTTCAATCTCTGAAGTTATTGAACTCAAACGAAATTTGAGACTGATGGTTGACACTATATTCCCCATCCATAGAGGCATAACATGTGTAAGGGAGAAGTTATTGTGTGGTGAAGGTGTCAGTATTTAAAAAAAAAAATTTGAACAATCCTCGGATAAAGGATAGACTGTGCAATTGACATCGGATCGAATATGAGACATTACGAAGGGAGTAGTCTTTCATTTTAACTGATAGTTATGGTGTACGTTTATATACGCAGTGGCGGCGCGAGGGGGTGAGGGTGGGGGAATTTCCCCCGGGCGCCAGATGAAGGGGAGCGCCGTCCGGAGCATTTTTTTTTTTTTTTTTTTTTTTTTTTTAGCTAAAACTTTCATAATATTTCACCTCACCTTAGTGTAATGGGGGCAATTCTTTACAAAACTTATATTTAGGAGGGTGTGGGGTGTGGGGAGGAGGGAGGTTGGCAACTGACATAAAAACTGTTCTCTGTGGCAAAGTAGGGGCGCCACTTAAGAACATTGCCCCCTAGCGCCTCGGTTGGGACGCTACTAAAGAACATTGCCCCTTAGCCCCTGAACCCTCCCGCCGCCACTGTATATACGTATATTTAAGTCTACACTCCAACATAGCAACCCCCCTCCAAAGTATAAAATAAAACAAAACAAAATAAAACAAAAACAAACAAACAAAAAACCAAAGAAGCAAAAAAATAAATTTAAAAGAATGGTTACATGATTTTATGCAACTAAATTATAAATATTAGAATAAATGTTAAATATGCTAAGGGTGTTTTCTTTTTAATAAATAATGCTCTTTCTAGCTCTTCATAGATGCTTTGCTTTAGTTAATTTTCAAATCCTTTATGCTGTCATTTAGCATTAAGCATTAACATAAGTAGTGTCTTATACTAGAAAACTTCGCTTTCGTTGCTCGGTGGAGACTTCAGCTTGAATATGTGTCAGCTCTCTTCCTTACTTTCTCCAAAATGATCTTTGGGTTCAATGAAACTCCTTACCTTTTGCCTTCGAAGAATTCCCAAACTTTGTTTGATGCTTGGCGCATTATGCTTTAAGTGGAATAACTGAGGCTTTCCTAGTTGACGATAAACTGTTTCCAATTTCAATAAGGTTGGGTTAGATATGGTGTCTCTCAGTTATTGTGAGGCACAGATTTGGTGAGAGGAGTCACTGTTCTGCTTACTGACAACACACGGTGCAACACTAGGGTAAACTAGCCATAGCTCTGTCGGAATCCAATGAAACATCAAGTATTAACACGATGGATTTCGCAATTAATTGTGTTTAGTGTTTGTGTTTTTCGTGATTGTTTGTCTTTGAGGTCCTTTTGTCAAGGCAAACACTCACGAAATGCACAAAAACAAAAACCAGGTATAACAAGAATTTGTGAAACGCTCTATACGTCATAAAAGACTGACCCAACTATAATGAATGACCTAGAACAAAAGAATGCATTCCATGCATGGCGACATACAGTTGAGTAAATTGTGATGAACATGGAATAGTCCTTTTGTAAATATTTTCATAGCTTCTGGGATATGTTCTTGTCATAACAATAATTTATATATGTAATCTGATTTGTATAAATAATAATAATAATAATAATAATAATAATAATAATAATAATGAAAGTAACAATAATAATTGATGTGCACGAAGATGCCCGTTTTGATCCTTACTGGTTTAAGTGTCCTTAGGTGCCGGATCCATCCAGTAGGTTTCTCTTTATTTCCTGGTTTCTTAACTCTCGGTATGCTTGTGGGCTATTCCAGTCATAATAATGTCATAGAAAGTGTGGCCAGGGTATGAGAAATATGGAGCCACGTGCTTCTTTCAAATTTTTTTTTTTTTGGTCATCTAGTCAGATCTGTGGACGTCCATTCGTTTATTAAATCTATCCGTCTATCGTACATATTGAAGGGCACATAGCCTGCATGTGATGGGATATATCACATTTTATGTTGTGCACGTATATTATCGCTATGAATATTTAGCTTTCGCCCATAACTGTGCTGAAAAATGTGCTAGTTTTCATGATGTGCTGGCAAGTTTTGTACATTTTGTCCTGACAGGGTTCGCATTTGCCAATAGGCCTAATGGCGGTATTAGTTTACTGTTAGGAGGGTGCCTGATATTTTTGGGTCTGCGGTAAGCTACAGCTGGCTATGAGGGAAGAGAGTTGCTCACGATTCAATAGTGGGTCAGTGTTTAGCACAAACTATTGTGGCCCACTATTGAATCGTGCAAAACTCTCAAAACAATCTTCGTTCATAAACGAGTTGCAGCTTACCGCAGACAAAGAAATGGCCGAATCATATCATAACTAGCATCAGAAAACTTCAGAAATATTACTAAAAGTATATACATTTCAAGAAAGTACACGATCTAATAAAAAATGGAATTACCAAACTCTCACACTTTATGAGTCGACCCGCTACCGGACTAACAGTAGGACACTGGGAATATCTGAAAAATATTCATGCCTTGATGATATTTATTCCAGGTGCGGGTGCTGCGGAAGCCTCTGATATGTACAAGCGAGATCGGACATCCACAGTGAAGAGCCCCACGGTAAGACCACAGTTATCCTCTTTTGTGAGACAGAGTGCAAAATTAAGTTTGAAACTAGATTTTCCGATTCCATCTCTCGCCAGAATCTACTCATTTGGACCTATTCACTTGCATTTACATTTGGTTGCCGTTGTTTTTGTTTGTTAGAAGTTGAGTTGTAAGTTCAAGATGAATAAGAATTTGAAGAGAAAAATTTTGGAGAAATATCAATCAGCAACAATGAAACAAAGAAAAATAATAAATTATTGTTTTATCATAAAAGCAAATTTTGCAAAACATTTTTGGTTAGCTACACAATTTGTCTAGATATACCACACACGAGCTGTGATTGATCAAATGTGAAGCTAAGTAGTATATTTGTATCAAATAGGGTATTTAAAACTTAGCGTCTAATGATTGCTCTTTACTGCGCGTAGACGTAGGCTACGAAGCTTTGATCTACAGACTATCAGGTATCATATAATTATCCCCTTGAACAACAATTTCTAAGCTTTGTCTGTCCATGGGCATGGATAGATACAAGGTAATTACCAGGGCCACTTAGCAAATCAAATTCCAATAAGAAGAAACTTTCCTCGATGGCAGCTAAGTTCAAACTAAACATGGGTGAAATCTGTTCCCATTATCAATGAAGTCTCAGACTTGACAAATTTCCAGTGTTTACAGCAAAATGATTGTAAAATAAATGTAGAATAATAGTTTTAATGATTTCTTACATTATAAAAATCAAAACATCTCTCGACGTGTCCGAAGGTCTGTTCTGAACAAATCAATGATATATATGATATAAAAGCACACATCTAAAAAATATAGTACCAGCAAAGGTGTTTGAGATAGAAATCAGGGTACGTTACGGGAAACTTATCCGACATTCATATCAAGTGTTATATTAAATGGAATAACATATATTTAATTGTGATGCTGTCTACTTAGATCTGACATAATATGGGTATATTTCCCCAGTATCTTCTTTGTGAAAAGTGTCCTTAATATAGGAAAATATATTGTTGCATTGTAAACATAAAATAGCATTTTTGTTTGCAATTTTGCCCACATGCATGAAAACAAAATCATATTCTATTTCCTTTCCTAATTTCCATAGGAACGTATACAAGTTTTGAGTATATTCATCTTGCACCAGTGAAAATTCATTTTTTCTTATCAAACTGGTGTGATTTAAAAAAAGAAGATACAGTAACAACACAAGACAGGTTCAGAATATACTGATTTCGTGGAATAGGCAAGCAGATTTACCAATATCAAAAATAAACTTATTTGCCATTGCTATCATCCAACAAAGTATTTTGCAATTGTGTCAATTAGGCAAGTATTTTACGTATCTTGGAATTAAAAAAGGCTATTAAATTATTATTATATACACACAGACAGAAGCAATGGCAGATATAAGTATACACTCAGATAGACAGACAAACAATCAAGGGATAGATATATACATGGAAGAAATATGCCCGTTTCATTTCCATGGAATTGATTATTTACATGCTTCTTTAGAAAGGTCACGTTTTCATTTCACATGTACACGTCTTGATAGGTAGAATATACGTATATTGAATCTGAATCATTCTATGTTTATTTAAGGAGGAGGAAGTAGAAGGGGCTCAAAATCATCGAGGAGAAAAGTCCACTCAGTCTTTAGAGGCAATTGAAAGGCAGAGCAAAAGCAGTCAGACGCAAATCGATACTCAGTCTTTAGTGGAACTGGAAAGACATCGATACGAATGTCTTCAGAGTGAATACAATCAGATACAGATCACATACGAAGGTGCACGAAAACAATTGTCGTTGAAAAGAGACCAATTGTACAAAATGAATCAAGAAAAAATTGACATTTAAAAGAAATTAGAGTCGGAAACAATTAAGAATGAAAAATTAAAAAATGATGTTGCTAAACTAAAAACTAAGGCACAGGATTTGCAAAAAGATTTGAAACAGAAGGAAAAAGAAATATCAGAAATAAACAAAACAATGAACAAATTGGAGAAAATGTTGAAAGCAGAGAGCGAAAAGCGAGATAAAATGCGGATCGAAGAGAAAGAAGAGCTACATAAAATGTTGAAAGAAGAGAGAGAAGGGCGGGAAAGATTTGAGAAAGAAGTATTAAATACGATTTCTCAAGCTGTTCAAGACGCAGTGAAGTTAAATTGTACTCCAGAACCAGCAAAAACTGACAACTCCAGCAAACAACGATTCGTGTCAGGAACAAAAACCAATGCCAAATCTTCCCACAACATCCTTGTAAAAAAAAATCAAAATAAGAAATAAGACACAGTAAGCCTTTTTCGAGGAACAAAGTTCATGTGGATCTGATGATGTTTTGTTTGATACTCTTGCGTAAATAAATATTCTGATCCCTGAATAATGCAAGCAATTTCGCTTTTGAAAAGTGAATTAATTCTGAATGTAAGAATTTTAGAAACATTACTTGAATGCCATTTTATTGATATTTTTGGTTTTCATCAAAAGAGTACAACATTTCTGATTTTAGTTAGACTAAGTCCACTTTTTAAGGTGTTTCCCAGTGGCTTTAGTTAGTTTTTGTTATTATATTGAATCCATTACTCAAATTATAATAACATAGAAAAATGGTTCCTCTCGCACAATCTTCATGTCTTCGTGACTAAATTCGTGACTAAATTGGTAAATTATCAAGATTGTAATGAAGAAAACACATTTTCCCCTATTATTCTTACAAAAAGGAGTTAAACGAAGTCTTTATTGAGAAGATCCATCACTTTGCATGAAGAAGTACCTATAAGCAGCATTTGTATATTGTTGCCGTCATAGAGAAAACTTAGTAGCTGTATTATAGTTTAAATAGTACAGGTTGCATTTTTCCTTCGAAAATGTCTTTTCTGACAAACACTACATTATGAACGTTCCTTGTAATGATGATAATAATAATAATAATAATAATAATAATAATAATAATAATAATAATAATGTCTTGTTTTAAAAAGGTGACTCAATTAGTAACATAGAATCGGGTTTACTTTGAGTACAATATTTACAAAAGACTTTTACATAAACACAGTCTGAGCAGCAAACACGCACATTTGATCAAACAATACAACAATAGTAAACGTTGAGCATGTGGCAAAGAAAATATGCAGAAGCAAATCTACCTATATATTTGATGGGTATAAGATTTTAAATTTACAATACTCATACACCGACAATCATAAACACAAACACACACACATTTTTGTAAAATCTACGAAACGGGGACATTCGAATTTTACTATCGAAATGGGGACATCTTTAGCTTTACAAATTTCAGGAGAGAAAGATCGGTTTTACTATGCTTTATATATATATATATATATATATATATATATATATATATATATATATATATATATATATATAGATATATATGTGTGTGTGTGTGTGTGTGTGTGTGTTTATCATCAGAATGGGAACACACAAATATACACAAAGTCTCCGGAATTATACAATGAAATCAAGGACATTCCATAAGTATGCATTATGATTCTAAAGCACTAGGAAATTAATCCAAATGGTGCAGTAATCTCAACTCATGTACATTGTTACCTTCCATATTAACAGACTAAATTGAAATTTATGTTGAATTTTTGTATTACGTTTAATTTATTCACATGTAAAATTGTATCTACCCGAATTTGAAGAAACGTTCTCTAGAAGTGTGCGCAAATACAAAAAACATATTACCGTTAAAAGAAAATAATCAAAGATCATCATGCCGGATGTTCACTTAAAACATTTTTATTGATACATATACATTTTTGAATTTATAATGTCAACAAAATGACAAACAATGTGAAACTTTGTGTGTTTAAATTTGCCTTTTAAATGGAATCCACTTCATTATTAAACCAATGGATGATAATGTCTCTTCAATATGAAACATACCATGAATATGTTGATAAAATGTCTCATTTCAGCAGGAAATCGTTTTTCTTTAATTTTAAATTGTGTCGTAAATACTGCACATTATGACGTCTGCTCATAGAAATTGGCTAAATCTCGGTTTGAGAAATATCTTTACCACACCTACTCCCCATAATCAACAAATAATCACTAAAATCTAACAAAGCTATAAACGGAGATGTCATTACAAATAGCACATACCATAGGTTTATTATAGTATGTATGAAGATGTCCTTGTTTTGTATGCACTATGTCATGTGTATGAATTTGGCCACGTTGTCAAGTACTATTTCATGGTTGTTTGTATGAAAATGTCCCCGTTTTTCGTATGTCCTTGTTTTGTATGTACTAAGTCATGGTTGTGTGTATGAAAATGTCTACGTTTTATAAGTACCATGTCGTAGTTGTATGTATGAAAATGTCCAAGTTTTGTACGTTCGACGGCAAGGCCGAGTTTATGAAAATGCCCCCGTTTCGTATGTACCGCGTTAAGGGTGTGTGTATACAAATATTATCATTTAGTATATAACACGCTGTTGGTATGAAAATGTCCACGTGTATTTATCACGTTAAGACTGTGCTCACGAAAATGTTCCAGTTTGGTATGAGCAACTTTAAATGTTGTGCATGAAAAGCCCCAGATTGGTATTAAAAGATAATGACTGTGTGCATAAAATGACCATGTTTTGTATCTACCACCTCGAGCTGGTGCGTATCACAATGTCTCTTAGTTTTGCATGTACCACGCTAAGGTTGGGTGCATGGAAATGTCACCATTTTGTACATGTATAAATCACCCTTTATATATGAAATTATCTCTGTTTGTGTGCATCATGCCAACGCTGTTTGTATGAACATTTAAACACATTTTTTATCCAAAACTCATAGGGTGCACAGATGAGAATGTCTGTGTGGTCTAAAAGAATATATTGCTTGGGTGTATCACAATGTTATCAAAAAGTCTGAAACAAATTAAAACTTGTATAGGAAAATTTCTCCGTTTTGTATTATTAACAGAACTTGTGTGTAAGTTGACGTACCTGTTCAATATGGGAAAAACCAAAGTTCTTTGTTTTCAAATGTTCCCATTTAGTATGACCCATTGAATGTTGTGTGAATGAAAAGCCCCCAACTCCCCACGCTACCCTATACTTTAGCATGTACCATTTTGTACAACAATGTCCGCTTTCTGAAATAAATGGTTCCAGAGTATATGTATGAAAATTACCCCATTCAGTATTAAAAGCCACACCAAAGTCATGTTAGAAAAGACTCCAGCTGAGTCTGATAAAGGCAAAATATATGTGAAAATATTTGGTGAGTTCGAAGTACTTCAATAATATTTTGTTAAATTATAAAGCGAATACATAACTGATAAGGAAAACATAAACAGATAGTTTCTTCTTAATCTAGCAACATACAAATCATTGCCTATTTTATAGTCACTGTTCGTTATATATTTCCATAAGTTAAATATTTCCCGACAGAAAAACATTGATGCACCATATATCAATGACGAAATGATTAAATATTGCTTTCTTGTATATTTGCGATACAACTTTGTGCATGGACATTTTCAGTATTATGTTCTTCACGGTAAGTACTTTCTTACTGATACAGATGTTTCAGTGTTAAGTTTTATCTTCTTTATGTTTTCAACGGTATTAAAACAAAACTAACAATCCATTCACTACATAATACTTTATTCCTTTTTCCAATTTTGCATTAATAAAAAAGTCTTACGGGGAAGACGGTCTATGAACACGCGTAAGGTAAGTACACATTTAGGAATAGCGAATATTGTGATGTTTGTCTTGTCTATTCTCCTCGAATGCTCTCATAAACAAAAGTAGTACACCCAAACTAAAATAACTTAATAAGCACATGCCAATTCATGATATTGCACAATCATATTAACCATTTTCTATCTCAAGACCTTCTTATTAACTAGATCTACATGAAATCTACATAGACTGAAAGGCGCTTCAATAAGTCGTATCAATACACGATACAAGTATTGGCATGATTGAAGTGAAACCAAAATTAGCTAACAATTGCAAGTAAAAGTAATTGAAGGTTATAGATAATGTTATTTACACATGCATGCGATACAGTAAGAAAGACGTATGACAGAACTGCAATAATTTATTGAGGAAGATCAAGGACTTTTAGCTTGTAATTCGTATTAAGTACTGAATATTTTTTATTTAAAAAAAGTTTGAGATGTTTTCTATGAACAATTTCTATGAGACACACCATGCATGCCAAATCGTTTAAAATGCCAATGACGGAGGGTAAACCAACGAAGAAGGTTGCATCTTAAGACAAAGGTTATAGCATCTGGCTCTTGTTACTAATTGACACTGCTGGCTTCAGCCATCGTTGGTTCACCGTCCGTTAAAATATACGTGTTGTTTAAATAGGATTTTGGATGCCACAAAGAACCCGATCGGCATATTCAATATTTTCTACAGATAACTAAGGTCATAAAATCGATTATAGAGTCAATGACGTTATCTTGGGCATGAAAAATAAAAGAAAAACAAAACCTTCGAAAATTAACATTTATCTTCCTGGGCAAAAATAGATCCTGTGAATAGCAATTTATCTTGCCAAATTCTCTTTTACAAGAGAAGGACTTGTATGACATGTAAGTTTACAATCTCTTTGTTCATATCCATGGCACAAAATGCAAGTTTCCGCATGCAAAAATAATGGAAGTATGTTTTGAATCAATATTGTGTAAAAGTAGAAACAAAATTTTCCTATTGTAAAGAGTTAAGGAACCAGTAATATGGCTTAAAATTGTGTTTCATCATAAAATCATGTCATGCAATGAACGCGCATATATAGAATGTTTTTTTGGGGGGGATGGTCAATGTTTACTTTTTGCGGGGCTATCCTGATTAAACAACGGAACACTTAGTTGAATCTTATCCCGATTGGAACATGTCATTCTAACCAGATTCAACAATAAATCGTATTGTGATCTATTAACAAACTTCATTCTTTATGTCGCTTACATTTTAGCCGTTACGAATACTATTCAAAGTGGTCAAACTATATCAAATCAACACACATTGCACCCACCTGGCAACGCATGATATCATTTATTGAAAACTAAATTTTGGAGGAAATGCAGCTCCAACATTGTTGTATAGTCATGAAAGTTTATGAATTTTACTAAAGGGCAAAAGATGTTTTAAAACTCGAAATTTATCTTGAATCTTCTGATATTAGAAGTAATTTAATCACTTCTTTGCATTTTTACTTTCGGTGAGAAGTAGTTATTTGATTTCTGCTCTCTCGTAACTATAATGAATTTGTTGTGATGGTTTAGTACAGCATTTTGTTCTTCCTCCCTCCAAGGTCAAAATAAGTGCTATTGATACTTATGGCAAAAATTTGAAAATCAGCATTTATCATCACGTCTTATTTGTAAAAATCAAAGTTTAATAATTTAAAATGACCTTATAGTATTTAGTCAAAAAATAAAAGTGCGCTGTCTACTAGTCACTAGATTAAAATGGTAAAGCAGGTATCATCGTCTATAATTATCATTCAGATAACAACATACATGGTCGTTTGATTGACACCAAAATGTACTTGATTGTAACATGGTAATTTTCTTTCCGTTTTTACCCGACAGAGTCATAATACATCTTCATGATAAATACAATAAGAAATCTATGGAAAAGATAATATACATGCAAACACGCGAACATTGCAGAATTTGGCATTCGAATAGATAAAATCGTAAAGTGACAACCCAGGAAAATATAGATCTTGAACTGTTTGTAGAATATTTCTTACATTCGTTTGCCTGGTCACTTATTTGGCCATACTACTCTTCCCTGGCATTAATTTCCTCCTCTAATTCAGATTCTTCTAGAAAAAAAGAACAAAAAAGACAAAAAAAGAAAAAAAAAAAAAAAAGAACGAAAATAAATTTTATTGATGGCGGATGCTAGCACAGTAAGGTAATACAATATCCTGATAATATCAAGATTAATTTCATTTATGGGGCACACGAAATTAATATCAATATCCATCTTGCAAGAAATGTTCTAGTCAATTTTGTGACTAAATCTCATTTATTATTTACTTTCTACTATAACATGCATTAAAATATTTTTCTCAAGAAAATAATTTATATGTTTATGTTGTAACTGTCCATAATATCGGTTACTTGAAACGGGGATTATTAATAAATACTTTTACAATTACGTTATAAAATGCAGGAAAACTCGTCATTTAAAAACTTACAGCAAGAAATGATGAATATATATATATATATATATATATATATATATATATATATACACATACATATATATATATATCTATATCTATATATAATATATATCTATATCTATATATATATATATATATATATATATATATATATATATATCTATCTATCTATCTATCTATCTATCTATCTATATATATACACATTAAAAGTTATATTTCTCAAAGGATTTAATGTTTTGGTCTGCGTTCTTTATTAATTTTCCCAATAGCAGGTTACTCACTCTTCTCACGTTGGGTTTTGATATTATAATAATACTGATTATCATCTGGCATATTTGTTAGTAGCACATATTGTTCAAACTAACGAAAATAATTACTTAAAAATTAACAAAAAAATATTGATTCTACATGAAAATATGATCATATGTTAATTATACGCGTTTTACCTTCGGCTTCCTCATCTTCCTTGTGATCCACTGTGAGGGACCCGCTGTAGCTCAGTTGGTAGAGGATCAGACTCTTAATTCAAGGGTCGCAGGCTCGATACCAGCCCAAGTCAGTCTGTGTGAGCAGCCTCGGTGTGCCCTTGGAAAAGCCACTTAGCTCCCATTTCCTCGGCATGATAAAGCCAGTAATGTGTTAAAAGTGCCGTTAAAACCAATAAAAACAAAAAGTTAGTCTATACATTATCGATAGACACCTAGAAATAAGAGTTCTGCAAACGGTATATGATATCCCGCTAACATAAAATTTGACCTTGAACTTCAGTGTAGTAACTACAAATTTAGAAGGAACGAAAATTTTAATGTTATAAAAATGTTGAAAAATTATTTTCTAGTCTAGAAATGCAATACAAACGAAAAATCTGCTTTAAGTAACAATGACATTGACATTGGAGTTTCTGACCCTTAATCAACAGGCTTCTTTCAAAGGCTTTGGGAAATACATGTATCAAGCTGCGTTGAAATCGGGCAGTAGAAGAAAGTTATCATCTGGAAATTAAATGCATAAAAAACCTTTTTTTAGCAACAGTGACTTTGACATTTGAACGTGAACAGACTTTAGAAAAAAATAATAAATAAATAAATAAATAATAAATAGTTGGACTTTAAGTCATATTTGTTAGTATAATGTTCCTTCATAAAGGATATACACACGAAACTTACCTCATATATCTATTTTTACACATGCAATCAGGCACTATGAATGCCCTGCGTGTATGAAAATGTGACACGTTCCAGCTGCCTTTATCTTGATGCATTTTGTATCTTCGACCTATAAAAAGACAGTGTTTTGTATAGTGCATTATATTATATTATTTATTTTTGGATGCAACAGCATCTTGAAACAAGATTTTACTTATTAAAAAGGTTTATATTTTCAAAACTCATTAGATTATTGGACAAAGTTGAACAAACAAAATGCTGAAAGAAGTTAAGGCTAAAATCAAATTCTGCAAACATTACGAAATTAATTGAAATATTGGTTTTATTTTTCTTTTTAAAAAAATGCATGGCTATTTCAAGTATGACGAATCTCTCTCTCTCTCTCTCTCTCTCTCTCTCTCTGTGTGTTAATGCTAACAAATTAAAAAAAGGCCTTGAGATTAAGTTATTAATGCTAATCAATGTTTGAATACACATATTGATTGTATTCAGAGTGTTCTGATTATAAATTACCAAATCTTTGATTATTATTACTATTTATTATTATTATTATTAATAATATTAAGTTATTATTATTATTATTATTATTACGTTATTATTATTATTATTAAATTCCGCGCCATTTGATGCCCCCTCGATCGGATATGACCTCAAATAAAAATGTCGGACTGCATCTAACTGCTGCTGACTGATTAATCTCGGACGAAAGGAACGGATTTACGATATCAGCGATTTTTTTCAAAATGTTGCAAGCTGACTAATTTAAAAAAAATTATATAGTAATAATTACACAGCCAAACTCGGCACACACACTAATTGGACCAAGCTCTATCGAACTGTCGATTTATTTTAAAAAAAATATTATTTAGTTTAAAAAATATTGTTTTCAAAAACACCATCTTCAGCGTCGGATCAAGCTCAAGCTTCTCCCCTTCCTTGAGTCAGGCTCTGTTGATCTTGACCTTGTTGTTCAAAATTGGATCCGTAAAATTCGGATGAATGACAGTGTTACTAATGCGCGTATTGTGATTGCTGGTGCTGAATGAATTGCTACAAAATACGCTAAACATGAACTGCAAAGATACGGACAGTGGACATGTACTTTCAGATCAGGTCTCGGTTGACCTGAAAACATCTACCTGTACATTAATTACTTAAGATTACAATAATGGTATTCACGCAAAGCGGCTTATCTTCACAAATGACAAAGCAGCACTTTTGATAGACCTGTTTAAAATGATCTTTGAGAAAGCGGGACTAATCTGCTGATTGTTTATTTAGCAGTTAGTTTATATGTGCACAAATGTATTGTAACGTGCCGGGACTATACTTTACAAATGAGAACCTTGTCAGAGGTATATACCGCCGCGATTTATACCATATATGTGGTCATCAACGAACTTAGTAATATGCTGCCACCACACCTAAAGAAAGGGGAGAAATGTGTGAAGAAAGAGATAAGACCAAGAAAAGAAGAAGTTAAAGACTGAGTAGAATAGATGAGGCTGTTAAGTATTTATTTCAGGAACCCAGTTATTGCTACAGTTCTGGAACTGTCCCATAACACAGAGAGAGAGAGAGAGAGAGAGAGAGAGAGAGAGAGAGAGAGAGAGAGAGAGAGAGAACTATAGGTGTGTAATATTGTAAATCTTAGAGTGATAGAAAGAACGAATCAATAATAAATACAGAAATGAGGTAATGAGAGAGAGAGAGAGAGAGAGAGAGAGAGAGAGAGAGAGAGAGAGAGCTCTGGAGTTAAACAGCTACTGGAATTACTGCTTTCTATCTGCTCATTCTGGAAAAAGAGCTCTCCCCACAATCACAAGACGATAGTGAGAATCGAGAAGTATGGTGGAGAGACTAAAGGTGAATGACAGAGAGATAGAGAAGAAGATTATAAACAGTAAGGATGAACTCTGCTCTGCTTCCACTATTCCGCAACTCTGCTCTGCTTCCACTATTCCGCAACTCTGCCTGGTGCTCAGTCCTTATCTATGGAAAAAGAGACGATAGAAAGTTCGAGGCAAAGAAGTAACGATAAAAAGGCTAGAGAGAAGAAAGGATAAACAAAGAAACTAAGTCGCTGATAGCGCCTACCACACAAGGGTCTGTCCCCCAATTGGACTTTCTTAACCTGAATGGATTTTTTAAATAACACACAGACAAAGATAAGGTTGCTAGAATGTGTATTGAGAACTGCAGCCTTTTATGAGGAACAAGACAAACATGATAATAAAATCATCAATATCACAATAAAAGAATTTATACTTTGTATTAATACTGTGTAATTTATCTATGCTCCTTAATACAGTATAGTACTTGTTAACAATCCACAGAGTGAATAATAGTCAAATTGTTCATTAAATATATGACTGGAAATTTCTAAGTGAACAAGAATTTGTATTACAGTTGCAAATAAAAGAAAATCATCACAACTCACTACAATCTTTAGATTTGCTTATACCTCAACCATTAAGTACCTTAATGCTAAAGCAAACGGGGGTGGGGGTGGGGGGGGGGTGACGTCTGCTCAAAACGAACACATCAAAATTAATTAAATAAATAAATAAATTATGAGAGATTCTGTGTTATGAACCTACACATTTAAGCAGAAGAAAAATT
This sequence comes from Margaritifera margaritifera, assembly GCA_029931535.1. Lineage (NCBI taxonomy): Eukaryota > Metazoa > Mollusca > Bivalvia > Unionida > Margaritiferidae > Margaritifera > Margaritifera margaritifera. Next base: position 440,459 of record JAQPZY010000811.1, read on the forward strand.
ATTTTGTGTATCCATGTTTTAGAGAGAGTATATGGAGGTGCACAATACTGCTAACGCCTGTAGTCTGCTACTTCTGGATCACTGACGTTTCCATTGATATGAAATTTACTTCAGTGTAAAGATAAATATGCAAGTTTCCCTCAATCTTAATAACAGTATTAACTGATTAAAACAAATATTCTTCAAACAGATCTTTTGTGTTGTTACCTCTTCTAAATGTACCCCACCCAATAGTATCCCAAAAATAAATTTTACGTTAAGCTAGTAACCACTCTGACTGCAGGGATGCGACTCGAACGCTATCCGACGGTCGAGGTTTATATACTATCGGCCCAAACCTTAACCTCTGTGACCCCTGAAGTTACGAATGAAACGCGGACTCCGGATACCGAAAGGTATTACGGTAGATTCCACTGTAAGCAAAGACGAGATGTCTCGTGATTGTATTGCTACGAAAATTGAACTTCTACTGATATTTGTTAGCGCTAATACATGGTAACTGCCAATATGTATCATCCTTAATTCAAGTGAGATTAAAATTATCAACAAATATTGCATATCCATTGCGAATTTGAGCTCGCGAATGTGGCAATCGACGAACACATGTTTTGAGTCGACTGTACATGGTGAGGCGCCGAAAGGGAAATACAAAGAATAAAGTTTGACACCTCTACAATCGAGGGCTGTTACAGTATATATAAATGGGAATAATATGTGCTTTGGGAAATAAAAAAGGACAGGGACAATGATTCAATCTGCATTTATTACTACACATCAGGTAGTCATTACAACTTCACACGAGTTTTTATGCTCGTGAAATTTTGCATTCAAATTAAATTGTAGTCAATCAGTTGCAGTTTACCTCGTCATTCATGTACTTATCCTAATGAATATTGTACATTATCAGCTCTACAGATAGCCGTGGTATTAAAACAAATAAAGAAACAGTGCCTTTCAATTGCATATGACGAGGGGGGGGGGGGGGGGGGGTGGGCGAGGGGGAAATGTTGGCTTGGTTGATATTTTGTTGACTTTAAATTCGTGGTCTCACCCACGAAAACCACGAAAAATGGAACCCAATGAATTTAAACTGTTTCATAGTATATATCTATCAAACAACCTACCTATCTATCTCTCTCTCTCTCTCTCTCTCTCTCTCTCTCTCTCTCTCTCTCTCTCTCTCTCTCTATCTATTTCACCCAGAGCGTTACCTCCACCATAGTCCTGTGCAGTTGTGTGCTTTTTCTTTTAAAAGCTTTTTTGTTCAATGTGAGGGACAATTGACGTAGTTTGAATCGCAACTATCAATCAATCTATCAATCATAATACGGTGAATGACTGAGAGAGATCATGGCTGAGCTTTGGCTATAATTTTCAATGATCTATACTGGCCTAAAGTTTCATGAGGATCGGATGACTCCAGTACTGAGAAAGAAAGGGGGTCGGGCGGGGTTCAGTTTTGACATATGAAAAACTACCAATCGTTATGGATTGGGGAACTCCCTATATTGATCAAAAAGAAGATATAATAGAAACCGGATTTGAATAGTCATTTATTCTTTTCAAACAGGAAGACTAAATCAAATCGTTCTACGTGTAACTGAGTGTATGTTTACTTGTCTTCTTGTTTAAAGACTGATGTAGTTAAATGTACTTTTCCCTTATTAGGAAAGCAGATTTTTTTTTCTGGTGTTAGTTGTCCATCAACATCTTCTATCAGGATTAGAGGTATGTACTTTGTTTTCTGTTCATTTCTTCCATTAGATATATATCTTTATTTTTCAGTGTAAAGCCACAGATAATTATATGTTCATTGCTATTTAATTCCTATATCACTTAATATCTCATTCCAACCACCTTAGTTATCTCCATGTCTCTTATTTTATCTGCGTAAATCAAGATTCTAACCAAACTCAGAGAATCTATTTACTAACATAAACGTAAATAAAATATCCATTTACATACTGTTTTATTATGGTGAAGCTATAATAAAAAAAAAAAAACAACAACAAAGAATCTACTACTATTATGATGAACATTTATTCAAATTTTGTTGCACCATAGGAGAATAGTATGTAAATAGATATTTTGTTTACGTGTTTTGTCTTTGTAATTGTTATTTGTTTGTGTCGTTCGCCTTGAACAAGCAATCCGTAGATCCCAAAAGCGCTTGACCAGTTTATCTGACTTGATGCACCCTGCTTTCTCATATTTGTTCTCTCTCTCTCTCTCTCTCTCTCTCTCTGTCTCTCTCTCTCTCTCTCTCTCTCAACATACATACTTACCTACCCACCTACTGTATTTATCCATCTAATTATCTATCTATCTGTGCAGTTACTCCTTTTACATTTATCTGTATATTTGTATGGCTGTATATCTTGTCCATATGTTTCGCAATATTTCCCTTACCTTTAGATCTTTGATTTACATACATACATACATACATACATACATACATACATACATACATACATACATACATACATACATACATACATACATACATACTTTTATGCATCGATCTAACTGTTCGTCTTACGATTTTTCAATATAGACAACTATATACCTATATGCATGGTTCTGTCTCTTTCAATAATATCGATCGATGCAACTTGCAATATACCTAGTTAGCCAGCTAGTTACTTTATTCACTTTGTACGTCTTTACTTGTCTGCCTATTTTAATGAGAATGTAGAGGAAAAGGAATTATATATGATCCAAGGCTCGACAAAGTTTATGTCAGTTTTCCCCAGAGAAGCTGACTAGAAAGTTAAACTTGCCCTTGGGAGAGTTGACCTTAGCGAAAAATATGGCAACATAATATCACAACGAAGGTTAAAAAAGAAAGAGAAATCCATGTAATTATTTGCCACATCAGTCTCCTGCTGTTTCAATTGTCAACATATTGATTATGGAGAAACCTATGCACGCACTGACTGTGGCTAAGTTAGGACGTAAAGGTCGGCGAACCCATTACAATTAAGAATTGAACTTTATATTTTACACGATTCATGAAGTCGTGAGGCTTACACATCAATTACATACTGCATCAATCGGCCGTAGCGAAGGCAGGGTGTAGTTCAGTGGAAGACAGGGAGAAAGTGTAACAAGTAGGATTTGGCGCGTAGGCTCCGATAGCTCAAGTGGCAGAGCACCCGTATAGAGTTATAGAGGCCCTATGTTAGAGCTACGTCCCGGTCGTATATTTTTGCCTGTTACATAAACAGTTGTGTATACCTTGAACTCTACCTTTCTATTATAAAGATAGCTTGTAACATTTTTAAATAATTCAGCTGTGAAACACGCCATTAAAACTTGGAATTTCTATTCAGAATAATTTCTTGATTTTGATAATAGTGGCCTGAGGACATACTCGCATGTTTCGACGGATTGTAGATGACCGCCATATTAAGCAGTAGAAAAATCATTGAAACAAGGTGACAGTAAGAAGGCCGCCAATATTTTTCCTACTCTACCTTTTTCGTGCGAGGTATAAACCATGTTTATGATTTATATAATTTTCCAAGCACGCCCCGGCTAGTTGTCACATTACTCCAAACACGATGACCACCTTCTCTATGGCACACACTATTGATTTTAAAGATTATTACATACTCTTTAAACAAGACCTCAATTGCCAGAACGGGTCCATACTTTTCATTTACTCATGTATGGATGACTTTTCCTGATAACGTTCCACGCGCGTAAATAAAGAAGGCCTTCTCATATACATTCCCAAGTTTTGATTCACAACGTACTTTCTGATACCTTTACAATTTGTTTTCTCTCACCCCATATTCTCTTATCCGCTGTATGGCAATATACTATATTTTATCATTTGACTAGTCTCATATGATAATCAAATGAACACTTTTACGAGGACATGAAGGCATATATTACGTCATACGATACAAGTGAATATCCAAAAAATAACATGTGTGGCATGCCACATGTCAAAGCAATAGTTTAAATAATGAGCTAAACTCAATTCCAAACATGCTATTTTGTGGGTTGAGGTCTAAGTTGTACGCTTACCGTAGTGCCGTGGAGAATAACACTTTTCTCAGCGGTGTCTGTACAGATTAAGAGGAAATGAGATGCATGAGATGCCGTCAGGACGGAAGGTATCCCCAAATCCCCGACTCTAAAACTTGATGTAAGTGTTATATGCCATTAGACAAATAATGCCGAGTGCAATAAATAGTAATGCGTTGAAGATCTCGTGTAAAAATTGCATAACGTAGTGACGTGGTGATATCGACGGTATAAGGCATTTCAGCATAAGTGTTATATCTTTATAACACAAGGCCAAATTTGGTTACTAAGTGGGCGAAAGGAAAGGGATGCAAAACTGTATATTAAGGTCACATTTTTGGAATCCTTTTTGTTTATTGGGATCACTGTATAAGTTGTGTTTCAGTTGCCTTTGCCTGTCAAGTGAATGAACAAAGCAATGGATGCTATCATCACTAAGAAAGACCTCATCACCGATTATTATGTGCAAAGAGAGACTGTAGATACTTTTTAAATAGAACAGAAAAAAATAATCTTTCAAAACGACTGGAATTTTCCTTTGACTGTAGTGTCCTTCCATAGTTACACATTGCTGTCACTTCGGCATTTCTGTTTCCGCACACCTCTGCCATGCTCACGCGTCTGTAGGGTAATGTGTTTACGTTGCGAACCAAACAATGCTTCTCGTCATGCACATACAATGATACCGTTTTCGGTCATTATTATTATTTGTATTCCTATAGACATTTATTTTTCATATTTGTCTTTAATGAATAAAGTTTTGATCTTAACCCACAAAATTCTCTAATTAGAGAATTTTTCGAATCTCTTATTCATTTGTGGTCAGCCAGGCACTATATTCTCTAGTGTTATGGACTTTTATGTTATCGTTCTTGTCATTGTAAATTTCTTCTGTCTCAGCATGGACGCAAAAAGGAATCTGTATAAGTCATAAGTGGTCTCATTGTATCTCCTTATTTGTTTCTCAACTTGTTGTAATAAAATTACTACATCAACCACTCGTAGTAATCTAACTCTGTAACTCCAATGTAACTTGGTTTGCCTAATTGATTTTAACGCATCTCAGACTGACTAATACTAATTCGTCGTCAATAGCTCTTCTTCTTGCAAATGATAAATCTTTCTAGCATTTGAAAAATTTATTTTCTTATGTGCGTGTTTTTACTGTTGTTATTTTCCTGAGATATTCCATGTATTTACCAAACGCATTCTTACTCATCAGTTTGAAGTTGTATTTTTGCTGTTGTTTTTTTAATCTAAATAATTTGCTAATTTTTGTCTTAAAATTGTATTCAGTTCTGTATAGTAGTTATTCAAACAATACAACTATGTATATTTCTTCCAGTTTTAAACCTAACTGTAAAGCTTTGTTTCTGTAGTAATTCAACCTGTATGCACAGTGAGATTCAAGGTGCACTATGGTTTCACGTACCTTGTAGTTCAAGTGAATTTAGTGAACAATTCCTTTATGCAGACATAAGCAATTAATCTTTCATTCATAAGTGACATTCATAAAATGCATCGCCAGCTGTCCGGCTGATGTACCAAACCTACTGGGATTTATTTACCTTGAAAATCCATGCCGTTGACACTGTATTCAGTTGTATATTGGTCTATTCAATGTTTTTGTTTTGATTTCAATTTTAGTTCTTAATGTTCGAAGCTCCAAATAGGAGATGTTCCAAATTAATACCTTATCCCTACACGAGATAGTAATACAAAAGTATGAATGGTTATACACATCAATGTGCGAGACAGCACAAATATATGCTCCACTTTAGGGACATAGGGACATTTTTTTAAACAAACAAATGAGCCGTCCGGAAATATTTGCATGTAGGGATACCAGGTTGAAATTTAAAATGTGGATGTCTGGTTTAATCTAGTTAAATATGGTTTTATATATCAATGTTGCATGGAGTACTGACACGATTCAGGGACATGGGGATATTTAAAAATATGAGTAGTTCAGAAATGTTCTCGTATAGGGCAGTAAAATTTATAATCGCAAACATATATGTTTGGTCCTATGCACACAATTTGTATACTACTTATAATAAAACCCCAATATGGGTTAGTTGTTCATTGTTGTCAAGCTGCAAGAGTTAATCCAGTTGTTTTATTTGTGACGTCAAGGGTATGCTTAATCCACAGGTGTGTTTTATAATTGAAAACATACCATTTGATAATTTTTGTTTTTCCTTTTTTCTTTCTCAAACGAAGCAGGAACTCCTCTTTATGATTTACAAAAAGAGACTTCTAGTGATCATGATTCTGGTGAGTTCACCATCATGATGAGCTTTATTTGTTCGGGAAGTAGCTGAATATCGAGATTAATTTGGATTAAAAAATATTATGTAGCTTTGATGCTCCTCAAAGCGCAATAGTGTTACATAGTGTATGAAGAATATTCGCCAATGACCTCTCTTGCGACGTCGGTAGTAGAAAGTCTTTGATTGTTAAATGTTCAAGCGGTTTTTGCTGTATTTCAGATTATTTCCAAACACTTCCAGTGACAATGACGTTCACAAACAGAAGCAAGACCAGAGCATCCAATACAAACTGGATATCGCAAGTATCTGTTCTCGGCTATTTTAAAACCTCAAATCTCGACTTCAAAGTTGTGGGACAGACGTTTTTGTAAATGGTATCTCAACCATCAACACATAACAGTGAGACATCACAAGAAGATAAGAATGTGATTGCAGAGCTGGTTCATAGTTTTAAGGATCTGGCGAAGAGTGAAAGAACGTACAAGAATATATGACGATGTAGTGTTTCTGACTGGTATTGATTCAACTATTCTTTAAATATGGTGTCTGTTTTATTATCATCATTGATGTCATTGAGCTTTGCAATTGTTACTAAATGATCCTACAACGTGCGACCGGATAAGGTACCTTATTTAAAGTCTGACCGCAGGAAATGGAATCAAGTGTGGTCTCTGCGGTTCTTGTCATTATGAGCATTCAATCAATGCAGACTTTACCATGCCCCGGGGAAAAATGTAATTATAAAATCATACCCTTTGAGCAGTACAGTTTCTTCTTTTACATCAATGAAAAACCACTCAAAACGTTTGCAAAAACAATATCAGTTGAGAACAGAGGCCAAAATGGATGTTACATCAACACAACAGAGGTTGTAGAGGACTTAAACTTAACTAATGAGCCAGTGTTCGTGTTAATCCAATTGGTATGTAGCCAGATGAATTTCGTGGACTTTACACCTTTTGTTTCATCGAAACTTGAAAATGCTATTGTACGTTTAGAAATATTTGATTGCAACATAAGTTCTGAGAGTATGGAGAAGTTTTTGCGGACAATGCATATGCGTTTCTTATACTTAAATAACAGCCATTTTTCAAATCCCTGCGATGTAACGCCTTCAGAATGTGTCGGACTTAGGGAAACCGCCCTTTTTTTCTTTTCAAATTCTCAGCATCCACCCCCAGACTTCACCAATGTTTTTTCTTGCACCAAAGAATTTCCGGAGATGGCGCAAGTATCTTTCGCAAACATGTCATGGACGGAACTGCCTATCTTCCTTCAGCAGCAGTTCATAAACTTACAGGCTCTAGAAGTTCCATATAACAAATTTATTGTACCTCCTTATTTCCCATGGACAGGCGAGGAATATAATCTTCCGAGAAATCTGTCACAAAGAAAATATGTTCAATTTGATTACAGTGGTGCATTAGGTGGTGCTGAACCTACGAAAATATATGGGCGGTATTTTAATCTGGACCATAACCAAATATCGGATCTGAGGAAGTTTTCTTTTCATGGATATTTGCATATGCTAACGATTAAAGCCAATAATTTGGCTCATGTTGGAATCAATACATTTAGAAATATAAGCGGCCTTCAGCATTTAGACCTTTCTCAAAATAAACTGGAACACATTCCCTTGGGCTTATTCGATGGCTTATCTACACTTCGGTACCTTAATCTACAAAGTAACAAAATCCAAGAATTAGGTACAGGACTTTTCAATGATCTACGATCACTTGAATGCCTTCACATTGCCAACAATTCAATTTCATTCCTTCAAAAAGGATTGCTTTCGACACTCAGTAATCTGGAGGTTCTCTATTTGGAGTACAACAATATTTCGCTGATAGAGACAGATGCGTTCCCGCTTGATTCAATTGCTTTAAAAGCTGTTTATCTAAAATATAATCCGCTTTTATCCATACCCGGATTCATTTTCTGGATTCGGAGCTTGTTTTTGGTTGACCTACGGTCAACCCAAATTACTTTGAGTGACTTTGGCAACATGTTGGAGAGTATAGAATACCATCGGCTCGCGGAGACGGTCGTTAAGTCCTCTTGTACTTTTGATATAGATTTGAAGAAAACACGGGATTTAAGATTCATAGATCTAACAAATGCGCGTGTAGAAGAGTTGTTCCTCTCAAATGTTACATTACTCAGGGAAATGAATGTTGGTCTCATATTAAAAAACTATTACTTCAAACTCGATGGAAATCCACTGTCTTGCAACTGTAAGATTCTTCAGTTCCAGAATTTTATAAATGAACTATTCAAGAGTAAGGTAATCGAGGGTGATGAGTATTATTTCAAAGACTTAAAATGTGAGACGCCCATAGAGCTGAAAGGGCGAAGAATGATGGATATTAGAGCGGAAGAAACCTACTGTGAGATAAACGTGTCAATGTGTCCAAAGGAATGTTCTTGCTATGAGCGTAACATCAACAAGAACGTGATCGTGGATTGCCGATGGCGCAATTTATCTGATATACACGACGTGATGCCTGAGGGCGATTTGGAACTCTGGTACAGTGGAAATTATATCAGGAAATTAAAGAACATGGACTATTTTAGATCCGTCAAAGTGTTAGATTTAAGCGAGAATAGCATCAGTAAATTAGAAACCTCGGCTATCAAAAACATTTACAATCTGCAAAAAATGTATCTTCATTCCAACCTGTTGGCCGATTTGCCCAAGGAAGTTGCTGACATTAGATTTGAAACGCTCACTCTAAAAAACAATCCCTTTAGATGTAACTGTCGAACTCTATGGATGAAAGATTGGATTGTCAAATATAATAGAATCATAATCGATTGGATGGATACAAAATGCAACGATAAAAATGAAGAAGGCAGACATTTTTTACTTGTTCCCGATTCTGAATTCGTGTGTGATGACGAATTTGACTATAATCGTTACGTTCTTATTCCAGCTGTTACAAGCACTATTCTTGTTTTCGTTGCTATATTACTAATTATACTCATCTACACATATCGACTAGAATGTAAGGTTCTACTATATATCAATTGTGGGATCCATCCTTTCGATAAGGAAACAAAAAACGAAAAAGAAGAGGTGGATGCAGTCATAGTCCACTCTGACAAAATGACCGATTGGGTCATGAATCACATCATTGATGTCCTTGAAGGACAGGATCACAACTTTCGAATTTGCGATATGGCCCGTGATTTTGTTGTAGGGTTCTCGTTTCAGGAAAATTTAAACCAGGTCGTTCGCCACAGTAAAAGAATGATTTTGATTATATCTGAAGATTGGAAAACGGATGATAAGACTTTTAAGGTTGCGTGGAACATTGCCCAAGAGAAAATCAAAGAATCCAAATCAAACTTCGGCATTATCGTGACGCACGGTGTGACGCGAAAACAAGTTAAAGACAAAACGCTCTTGCGGTTTATAAAAAGAGGAAGACATATCGACTCAAAACACAGGCTTTTCGTAGAAAAAATTCTGTATTCAATGCCCATTATAGATAAAAGTAAACGTCAAGAGAGAAAGTGGAATATCAGGAGCCTAATACACAGAGAATTCTCCATACATGAGGATCGGATAAAAGAAAATAGATGTCACGCCTTCATCTCATACTCGGATCAAGATTTGAACTTCTTGTTGACAGATGTCTTTCCGAAGCTAGAGGGTAGGGGGTACAAACTGTGCCTCCCTGACCGGGACTTCATACCCGGGGCCTCAAAGCAGGAAAACATTCTGAATGCGATCGATGGAGCGATGAGAACGATATTCGTATTGTCTGGGTCACACATCAAAGATGAATGGTCCCTCTTCACCTTCAGAGCGGCTCTTGAAAAGTCTCTCAGGGAAAAGAGCAACTACCTAATTGTCATCGTGCGGGATAACGTAGATCTAAGCACTATGGATGATGAAGTGAAGCATTATCTCAAGACATACATCTGTCTTCAGGTAAAAGACAAGAGGTTCTGGTCAAAACTACTTAACGGGCTGCCACCTACCATCCAAAAGTGCCAAAATAGCAAACGGTCGACATGTGCAGATCATAATGATGGTGAAACAAAGATGAAATACGCAGTATATCGAAATGACAATCATCAAAAGAGGTTTTTACAACCTTTGTTTTATATCGATTCTCACAATACCCAAGAACTTATGTCATACTCCTGGTATCGTCAGCGTTGGCTTTATGATAATGATTAGACCACTTTACAGTTTACTGTAAATTCTGACTCCAAATTAAGTTTTAATAGATTTTTGTCGGATATGGTAAAATTTAAAAATTAAATTACCTTTACAAATTTGTTTCAGATATTTGCAACATTTTATTGAAGTCGGATGTTTCTATGTACGATTTTTAATTTTCTGTTTTGATTCTGAGCATCATGATTGAGATCGCGTTCGGCGTTCAGTATTCTATGCTGCGTGCATTGTTTCTCCTTCAGCTTCTTACTTTTATTCTTATGTTTAACTTTGTATTCCTTATTAGGCTTAACATATTACCCGATATGTTCAAGTACATTATACAGTTGGAAGAGTATGAGTCTATAATTGGCTGTTGAAAAGATTTACATGAAATCTATTCTATCGTTAGTAGAATAACAATTATATTTTCCCTACCTTCTCCTATATAATCCAGAAAAGTCTGCAATAATATCTGAACGTGTTTATTTTTTTTCTAAACAAAAAAGCTAATAATAACAGCAGTGCAGATATAAAGTCAAGAAAAGATATTCGTTGTTGGGCAGAAAAATTCATTATATTGTTTGAATGTCCATTTCTTGCCAATTTAGATACCGGCATCCTGTTGATTTAATTTTAAAATATGAAACAATGTAATGTTTTTCTTTCTTCATATTTTCCTTTTGATTCAATATGACAATGACAATAGTTTATTATTATTATTGGACATCAGCCCATACGTTTACAGTTATATAACAATATTTTAATAACGTACATCGACATATTACAACAAAATTAACAGAGTGAAATGTGAACAAGATAAACAAACAAACACCATATAAATTCGTAGTTAGATGGAACGTGAATAACATCAAATAGCCGGGATAAAAACTTACTTATGTTAATAATATAGTTACGTATCCATTTGTACTCTTGTGTCGAATGCTGAAAATACATATTATGCAAGTTGTAATAATACGACTGGATTCAAAGAATAAAAGAATTCCTCACATGGGTGTTTGTTGCAAAAATACTTGGTATGAATCTGTTTCTGAGATCAGTATAAAACAAATGGGCATTGTAAAACGAGATGAAATTCATTCTTTGTTTTACTTTTTGTCCTTTAATATTAATAGACGCTAATTAGGAGGATGCCATTATGGTTATATAAAATTGAATTGAAAAGTATCATCTAATTTACTATAGTGCTATGATATTTGTGATTTGTTTACAATTGAATTGCAATCTTGAATTAAATTGTTTGTAAGACGTATCCTGAATTTGAGTAAAAATACTTTTCATTTTCTACATCCTGTGTCTACGAAATACAACCAAAAATATCTGAATAGTATGTCTTTAACGTTCGTAATCCATGTGACTTTACCCGACTCATGCATTTTTTCAGCAGAATATAGCTTTTTATTGGATATCGATTCTTATCTATTCATTATAAATTTACAACACTAAGCACAGATTTACTCTTGCACATTTCTCCTAGTGAAAAGACGGTGTGTATATGTCTCGGAACTGTCAGAAATCTAGCACAAAATCTATCATGTACCTTTTCAGCTGTATGTGAGAATATCCATACCCCCCCCCCCCCCCCCCGAAATTGATGTGGCATAAGTTAAGACGAGTGTGATTACAGTAGCAAATAGTTTCAAACTTTATGATGCAGAAAATTGACAATTTTTTACAATAGCAATCCATGTGTGCAGAGACTTATTTGCTTGAATTGCTAGTTCTTCCTTTGTTTTCCAAATCAGTTTAGGAGTATAGTTCCATTTATTTTTAACCAGATAATGTTTTGGATTTGATTACTATTACAATGCCACTTTGTATTACTCTTAAAAACAATATAAAAAAAAAGAATACAATAATTTTTGTTCTATCTAATTTCACAAACATTCCTCTATTTCAACAGAATGTCTCAAAGCTATTAATCTGTATTGGAAAAGAGCCAACTGTATCTGGACATTTTCAACTTGAGCCATTTCAATTTCGTTTGATACTAAATTATGTATAAATAGATTACCAAGAAGAGGGCTTAATATGTAACTATGTCTGGTACCAGTAGTACCAGTAGTGCAATTAAAAAACTATGTATATTGCCCTTTCATTTGCACACATGAATGTGAATTCTTGTACATCGAGAAAAGAACTTTAAACAACGTTCCGCTGATACCTTTGTTACCAAACAATTCAGCAAATTTACGTGATCGATAGAGTAAAAAAAAACATGAAAAGATCTATGAAGAACACAACAAAAGCGACTTCCTTTTCACTCATATATTTCTGAATCATTAAATATTGAGTATGCTGAAATCGTGATTATTAGCATTTCGACTATGATTCCATCCGGCCCTCCCGTTTTTCCTAATTTGTTTTTGTATTCTTTTCCGAACGTCAGTTTCATATTGGGATTTTTTAAATGTCATTTAGAATTTCAATTTTATAGCAATATGTGTCATTAGCTTCAGAACCATTCTTATTCAGTGATAATTTGAAGTATTCATTCAAGAGCGCTCTTAAAACTCATCTATTTCGACAGCATGATCAGACTTAAAGACTTAATAATGTTTCCCTACCTTAATTATATTCAGCATGTTTTTGTTTTCTAATTTCATGGTGTTTGTTTTGTAATCAAGTCTTTATGTATATTTCTATGTGTTATCTAATATTGTAAACGCTTAGAGCTTCTAAAGATTAGACGCTGTAAAAGTCTTCATTATTATTATTATTATTATTCTATTGACTACATGATATTGTGGCGGACACCCTTCTTACAAGGTGTCCGCTTTATTTGGTTGGTTATGGTTATCTAGAGGATGATCGACCTTGATGTTATAGCCCGGATCGAGTAAATAATAATATAAACTATGAAACTTATAGATAGAATAAATAGAGATCTGAGCAGATATATAGAACAGAATAACACGAGCCCCCGTACATGAAATATAACAATTTAATCAATTACATAAACAAACTGGGATAATACATTACATTAGGAAGATACACTTCTTTTTGAAATAAATCATTTGCTGAATTTCAACACAAATATACTTATGCAAATAGCCGATCTGTTTTAAACGATAGAATTAGTTCATATAATCGAGTGAACAATCGAAGTCATTGCCCTGTACAACTGCATAACCTGCTTTATCGCTGTTCACTCCAACTTCGATGCTGCTGTCCAGTCAAGATTGATTTTCTCCTCTTTTTCCCCTTCTCCTCTCTCTTATCATCTCGCCTCTTTCCGGCCCTCCAACTTTGTGTGGGTAGGTAGGTAGGTGGATAGGTAGGTAGGTGGATACGTAGGTACGTGGATGGAGCTATTTCCCCTTCCAAAATAAACAGAGAAGCAACCTAAATCTTCTGTCAAATATCCTTCTGCGAATAGAACCTTACTCCACTCTCGTTACGTCAGAAATCGTCCTATCGGAATTCAAACAGATACCAAAGGCTATCTGGTCAGGCCAAATTGGACAGACCATAAACAAACCTAGTTTCAGAAGATTAATGTATTTTCTAACGGCTATTTCATCACTAATTCACATTAACATCACACGAGACATAACAGTTTCAGTTCCCGTCTCAATTATACAAATGAATCAATGAAATTCACTTCATGGCTAAACCTCAACAATAATCATATTACCAATCTAGCATATAATAGAAATGTTGTAGAAAAAGGAGTTGATGCTCAAATACGTTAAAGGATATTAATTTGAAAGATATTAAGAAGTGGTGGGAAAAAGTTGACAGTAACTTAACTGCTATTGCCTTGAAAGAGTAAACGTAATTTCGATCTACAAAAACAGATAGATGAAAACAAAATGATATTAGATTTTATTTAGTGCCGTACAAGCCCTGCAGATAGTAAGTTAAAGAGCAGAAGACATACGTAAAGTTACGCAATATTTACAACCAACTGAACACAGAATAAAAAGTGAGGTACAAGCTTTTGAGAATGACATGGAGAAAATAAAAGACTCACTGGAAGATCGTCGGTCCTTGCGGTCTCAACGGGAACATTTACAGAAAGACTTGCTTAATGTAATCTAGAAAAACAACAAACAAATCAACACATGATTTTAGCACCAAAGTTGCTGACTTAAACAACAAGATAACCGCTAGAACTATTTATTTTGTCAAAAACAAAATGCGTATTAATGCAGCTCGATTAGACCATGAAATCAGTTTAGATAATTTGATGTAAAACGTATGGCTTTGTGTAAGAATGTCAAGGTCAGGAAGGTAACGGTTTGAAAGATCAAGGTCACTCGCTTACTTTAAACATTTATATTCCATTTGTTCCTTATTTTACGTAATTCGTTTGCATGCCTGTCATAAGACATAAACTTGGATAACATGATATGTTTCTAGTGTACTGCAATTCTTTTGCATACCTGTCATCATATATAAACTTGGATAACATGATATGGTACGTAATTCGTTTGCATGCCTGTCATAATACATAAACTTGGATAACATGACATGCTTCTTGTGTACTGTGTTCTTTTGCATGCCTGTCATAAGATATAAACTTGGATAACATGATATGCTTATAGTGTACTGTGCTCTGTCTTCTTGCAATCAGTGTAATTTTCAGTCATGGAAAATAGACAAACCTTATTCCATCTTGTAATAATAACAGCTTTAGCATGTCATTATAATGCATATTGCATTCTACATGCTGCTTAGTTAGTATGTGAACAAAATGAAGGTTTATTATATATATATATATATATATATATATATATATATATATATATATATATATATACACACATATATAAAATTAACGCAAACAAATAGTTTGTACAATAAATGATTTGATTTTACGCAAAATAAGACGTCAGCCACAGAGGAGTATGTGCATATTTAAATTTATGTGGACTAGAGAATCGTAGCCTGTATATGAAAAAAAGGGTTTTATTTTGTGTTTCTTGTGAATTGCCATTTACATTAATATATAATTTATGGGGAAAAGTTATAACCTAGAAATTGATTTTTGGTACTTACAAAAAGATAGGTACCTACACATACATCTGTCAAAAATAATTACAATCATGTTTGCTCATAATTGCAATATTTTCAGTAATGTGCTTATTATTACAGAATAGACTTTTTCTTTTCTTTCCTTACTTACAGTTATTTTGTGATTTAAAAACAAAATGTGGAAAAATTTGACGTAGTTATCTGCCCGTCAACTAGAAGGCGCGCCGTTCCAGGATTACTTCCAGAGAGTTCAGCGTACTTTAGTAGTTTTCTTGAAAGACGATACTTTGCAGCTTGTCAACATAAGTTGCCGCAAAGTCATAGATTTCATGTAAAAGGTTCAAGAACAACTATAAAACAAATATTTTAAACGATGATTAACAGTTTAATCACTTTTATTATGTTGTTTATCTTGAAGCGTACTGTACCACCCAGTAAACTTTAATAACAAATTTCCCCTCCGCATTTTGATTCCATAGACACTGTGACATAAATCGGATGTTTTGAATTTGTCAGTTATATGTAGATTTATCCCGCAGTGTTTAACTAATTATACATGCATTTTAAGGTTTATTTGAGAGCCGGGAAGTACCATAGGTGGGTGGTGGGGGGAGGGAGGGGGGAGCCTGCCCTATAAACTTAATTCATGTTGAATTTTTTCGACCACTTTTATCAACTCAATTTGGTATCGTTTTTAACTAATGTAAGAGAAATGTTTGGGGCTTCTTGCAACAATAAAACTTAACATTCCTTAGCGTAATCGAATTATTTTGAATGTAAAATACATTAGCAAGTTATTGCTTGTAGATTCTATTTATAGATTCCGATGTTTATACATATTATATATAACCCACAATATTTCAATTGAGGAAATAATGATTACTTCCTCTTTTGAACAGTAATTGTCCAGAAAAAGTCTCGTGTACTTAATTTAATTTACCCCAATTATTTGAGGACTTTGATAACAATATTGCATTCATGTTTTGGTACTGGTCTCAGTAGTAAATAACAAATTTGCAGATGTAGTTCTAGCATTTGTACATATTTATGGGAACAATCCCAACTTTGACCAGGAAAAGATTATGGGATCAATTCCATGTATAATTTTTAGGATCAATCCCAAGTTTTCATGAAGGAGGTTGTTGTAAATCTATTATAAATTTGCCTGCTAAGAGACATTTGGGATTGATCCCAAGTTTGCTTATAAAGAGGTATTTGGGATCGATCCCAAGCTTACATGAAAGTGATTTTTTGGATTGATCACAAATTTACCATGTAAAGGACTTTTGGGATTGATTCCAAGTTTGGTAAGACATTCTTGGGATTGATCCAAAGATTTCCTACTAAGCCCGGTAACATATTTTGGGATCGATCCCAAGTTTGCATGGTAGATAATTTGGGGATCAATCGCAAGATTTCCAGGTAAAGGATTCCTGGGATTGATCCCAACATTGACTAGAAAGAGATATTTATAGATCGATCCAAAGTCTGCCTTCTATGATATTGCTGGGATCAGTCCCAAGTTTGCCTGACAAGACATTTTATGATTGATCCCAACTTGGCATGGTAAAAGAATTTGGGGATTGATTCCAAATATGCTCGATGAGAAACTTTTGGGATCGATCAAAGTTTGCCTGGCAAGAGATTGTTGTGATCTGTCCAATGTCTCTTTGATAAGGTTTACTTGTTGCAGGTGTATTGGGAGGAACTGATGGAATCCATCCCAAGTGTACTTAATGAAACAAGTGTGTGGTTAGGTTCATCCTACAAAATGAAACTGAACTGAATTAACTGCAGCGTCTCACCTGTGGACAGAATTATAATAACATGGTTTTCTGCTTGTGCAGGTGTGAAAGAAACCCTAGAATACCAAGGTACAAACGTTAGGCATAGAGTAATACTATACCAAAGTTTAGTTGCATTAATCAACTTGTGTGTAAGATATACAACCTTGAACAGCTTTACCACAAGCTCTTAATGTTTCAGGATCAAATCTTAAGGCATAATACAGGAATACATAGTCCTATGACAAAGATAGTTTGATTGACTCCAACTGAGCAAGGTAATTCATGCTCTGTTATCATCACCTTGTCAAGTGGATTACACAGTACTGCTCTGCTAATCTAAACATTTTTCTCCAACAGTTCTGTACCAAGATACCTCCACACATGAGGATGGAAAGTCTATGTGCAGGCATTCGAGTACAGGAGAGAGAGAGAGAGAGAGAGAGAGAGAGAGAGAGAGAGAGAGAGAGAGAGTTATAATGATTAAGGTACTGTAGTCCTGATAATAATTATCGCAAAATGTAGTATCAGTGATTTACACAACAATCCTTGGTCAAGTGAGAATCTTACAGACATTGCTAATTAGTCTTGGCTCATCTTGTCTGCATTCATGTATGGAGAAAACTCATAGAGTTCAAGAAACAAGAGACCCCCATTATTTTAGCCTACTTTTACTTTGATTAGAAAGTAAACAACGTTAGCATTAACTGTAATCAAAGTTGTGTGGATGAATGAACGGATAGGAGACACGCGCACGGACACAAAAGTGATCAATAAGTCAAGCTTCTGCCAAGGCAGGCTCCACGATTTTGTGAACTGTGAGGGTTAAATAAAAAAACAAAACACAAAAAACAACACAAGACCAAGATTATTTTATTTTCTTATCTCAGAGAATACTTAGAGATATAAACAGAATAATCGGGAAACATAACCAATAATGTCTTATAATTGTAATGTATAAACAATGTATTATTAAGAGAACGGATATACCTTAAGAAAATACAACAAGCACTTTTACAGTTATCTCCAATTAATCATAATATGAAAATACAATGCATGAATGGTGATGTAAGAAAAATACATCTGGTGGATATACATACAGAAGAATGAAGACACAACTAGCACACATATACAATGGATTAGGATTGTTTTCACCCTTTCTCTCACATCATTGAATTTTTTTTTTGCTAACTGAGTATATTTGTTTGCAAAACCTTGTCACAGTTTCACAGTTAAAAATATATGGAGCACTTGAAATAGTTCATATTTTCTGCCAATAATTAAAATCAGTCCTTGATGCTATTGTGTTTTAGACTTTTAGTTCATGCTTTCGTACAGAAGAACTTTTCCTGAAGAAATAAAAGACGCTAGTGTGACATTCTACTGTTCAGAAAATAAAATACTCATTTAGGTCAAATAATGCACAGACAATCTGTCAGTATTTTCTGCCTCTAGTTTCACAGAGATCAAAGAAAATAACAAAACACGATGAGTCTCACTGCAAATACCATTTGTCATTCTCAAGCAGTGGCAAAAACAAACTTGTAACTATCACCAGTAGGTGACTATAATGCTCCAGTGGTATTTAGAACCATCTAAACCTTTATGTGATCATTTCTGTGATGTTCATCAGTCCTTCAACCCGAGCACTTTAAAAATGAATATTCATAAAAAGAAAATGTCACCGTTTGAAGATAAGTGCCATAGAGGCCATATCTGACTTTGCACAGACATGAGTTTAATTTGAGACCCTTTAAATGTTGACTGCAAATATTTAATTCAGTGTTCCATGTAAGCCTGACATTTTGTTTGAAAAGAGGACGAACGGGCATACAGACGAAGAGATGAAAAGACAAACGGACGGATCAGAAAAGAGCGAAAAGACATATGGGTAATTGGCGAATGGATGGCGGAAGGAACTTATGGACAGACAAACTTATGGACGAATAAAAGGATGGAAGGACGTGCCGACTGATGGGTGAACATGTAAACGATCTAGCCCATACACGGACAAACAGACTGTCAGATTGAGACGGAAAACGGACACAGAAACGCACAGACGAGTGAGCGGAGTTTTGGACAGATAATGATGCTGTTCAATAAATAACTGGACGGAAACAGAGACGGAATTTCCAATAATTGTATAGTATTCGTTCAGACAAGTGAGAGACCGATTAAAACGTCTATCAAACAAACATGGAATAGGGTGTGACTAATTCTTCGCCCATTCGTTCCCTTCGAAATAGGGGAAACCTGATATGCTTAACAAATGAATTATGTAAGAAGTTAATTTATGAACAAATTATAACAGAAATACATTTCCAATGCTCTATCGATGTAATATTTCCAACTTTACCATGGGTTAGTGTTTAGTCACCTCTTTAATTTAAACGCCCATTCTTTCTCCCCCTCGCTCTTCATCTCTCAATCCCCACCTCTCCTCCCCCTCCCCAGGGCGCATCTTAATATGAATGATCATTAATACTCATTCAGTCCAAATAAACATAATATCAAAACACAATGGCGATATGCAAATATATTTGGTGCAAATACATACAGAAGAATGAGCACACAAGTAGCGTTCATGTACACTAGATTAGGATTTCTCTTTCTTTCTCTCCCTCTCTTTCTCACATATATTAAACGATGAATTCTTACTAACATAACACCCTTTACACAACCTTAAATCAGTTACACTGTTAAATTACAGACACAACAGAGCACTTGTAACGACACAGAGCTAGGAAAATTTGATTGCCAACTCAGGTCTAACAATAAACATAACCGATTCAGTAAAAGTACAAATTATATAATGGTGGTGGTGTAGCGAATAGAAAAGACAGCAAACCTGTATAATTTGTCAATTAAGTGTATGAAAGGACTCCTGGGAGACGCGTAGCTATTTTATCAGATATTGTTAACTCGTGGATCTAAATCAATAGACTGTTCAACATCTCGCTCTTTTCAAATATTTCGCGTGTACAAATTATCAATGCAATTTAATTGTTACTTTGATAAAATAAATTGAAAGGTAATTTTGTACTTTTTGAAAGGTTATTTGTACTAATGCGGTAATTCATAATGTTTGGTGAGCTATCACACAGTTTTAATTATTTTCATATGCAAAGGAAAAGAAATTTCTGAATAAGCCCTGGCCTCACCGGAGGTGGGAACAAATGATTGATTATGATACGTGAAGGAAAATGTCCTTCTTGAATGCTTATATATTGGAAACATTTTGTAAGTGCAATATAGCAAACTATGTCCTAGTTTCCTTTAACACAAAAATTCATTATTTATCGACTCTTTGGAGGGTGAATATATATATATATATATATATATATATATATATATATATATATATATATAATATATATATATTCGCATAGTCATTTATCCCATACGATTGTTTCAGCAGTTTATAGTATAGACGAATAGTTCTTTCTTTCTTTCACTTGCTGTTAAATGTGTTTGCCGAGTTAATTTTGAATATGGAAAACTGGATAGATACTTTTCTTCAAAGTTATATAGATCGGTCAATGACTTCCATATACATGTATATAGCTGTCAGCTGTAAGCCGAACGTGTAGATCGGAGGAAAGACTGAGTTTCGAATAGGTTCGATTCAACGGCATCATTTTGGTTATTGAATGGTAGACACATTGATAAAGGTTTTTAAAGGTTGCAGCCTTAATATTTTATATATCACTAGGTTGTCTATAAAATAAGAAAATAAAGTCGTGTTTAGAGTTGTTATACTAACTCAAAGATTTTACTTTCAGATATCTCTTAAGTTTGATATAAACTTCGTAAATCCCCACTGGGATACCGTATGAATGAAAATAGCGTAAAAAACGTATTGCATTAATATTTCTTAACCTATTATAATTAAATACTCAGATTTTTCCATTACAAAAAGTTAAATGTTCACTTTTTGTTTCCTTTAAAATTCTGGATTATGGTCCTCAATTTACCTAAGAATTTAACATTACATCTTTAAGTTTTGTTTTAATTTTACCGTATTGGCATCGGCATGTTTGTTTTCTGAACACATTTTAAAAAAAAACAAACAAAAAACAACGAACTTTCAATTGCAAACATTCTATGATCTTTATTTGATAATGTCAGTAAACATAATTGATTGTTCTTCTGTAATTTCAGACCTGCATTTTGCATGATATCGGATGAATTTTAATACATTTTCTAAGTTACACTTAGATATATAAATTAAAGGCAGAGGGTGATAAAAACATAGATAATGATATCTACCAATGTGTGAATGTTATTATGGTTAAGAAGAATATCAGAATCAGTTTGACTTTATTATGCCTATTAAGGTGGGTGTTTTAAAAGTACATTTATGTAAATTATATTTAATTATTTTAAATGACTCTGACAGTCATTTTAAATTTAGAACACTTTACTATGATATATACTGAACAAAGAGGCTATGAAGTGTTAGATGCTATGCACTGTTATACACATAAAATCAAAGAATGTAAAAAGAAAACAGAAAAGTAATAAGAATATAAAAAGAAATGTTTTGAAGTATTACAATGATATAGAATAAGAAATAATTACATTGTGCAAACTCATGTTTCTTGGTCTTCCTGCAACAGTTTGAAAACGAAATAACGAAACAAGTATATATGATGTATGTATATATACATATGTTTCCATTTTGTTACTACAAATACACTGAAAATGTGAATGACCAAAACGATCATGCTTTGTATCTCCAGCCCTAACATTGGAGGTATCTTATTACAGAACTGGTGGAGAACAATGTTTAGATTGACAGTAGTGTCTAATTTATTTGACAATGTGATGATAACAGAACCTGAATCAGCTTGCTCAGTTTGAGTCGATCAAACTACCTTTGTCATAGCACTGTACAGAAAGAAGCAATAAATGACGGCACCTAAAAATCCAAAAATCACGACTTGCTAAAAAAAATTATATACAATTTTGTTCAAATTTTTATTGTTCAACAACATTTATTAGTAACAGTTCAATACGTTTGTTCTCCTTTGTAAGGGGATATATAACTATTACTCAAAAAATGAATATTTGATATTAAATTAGTCTTTTTTAGGAGGTTATAAACTATATGGACTAATACACTTTGAAAGGTCCATAACCTTTCATTATCATGATCTGCACAAAGCTTACCACGTGTTAAAACAATTTTGTAATTTCTATACATCTTCATATTTGTAGCAAAGGTTTACAGAGGGATAACCTGCTGAAAATGCTAATGATTCTGATATGTTTCAGTCCGATTATAACATAATTCATCATTTATGCGACATTTAAAAAAATAAATATCGGTTACTTTAGAGTTCAATTATGTCTTTGGCTGTGGCAAATTACTTATGGCAACCATTTGGTATTTTAAAGTTTCAGTTGAATACAGCAATTGAGGTATATGATTTTCAAGAAACTCTAACACAAAATCTTAATGTTGACACTGTCCCTGCCGAAAAAGAGATACCTATTCTTAGGCAAGATAAAAAATGGTCTTTCGGTCTGATACATTTTGAAATTGACTATAAGTTTGCCCCATGACGGACATATTTAACAAATCTGAAGACTGACGGTTGACAGATGTAGTCATTTATTTATCTTATAAACGTTTTTATATTCATTTTTAGCTCACCTAGCCGTAATACCAAGTGAGCTTATGGTATGCATCTATCTTGCATCGTGTGTCAATTGTTAGCCAACAACTGTGTTACCACTCAGTAAGTTGTATTTATCCAAAATTTATATCAGACTTGAAATACGGGTTTATATCATCAAGATCTTGGATGGGGATTGAGATTATGAGCGAGATACATGCGTATGAATGAGGTGATCTTAAATCTGAGTGGCTGACCTTGGTACCGTTCTGGAAGCCATATTTCTGATCTGATTAAGATAAACTTGGAAGAATGCTTATAGTATCAAAGATATCAGACCATTTCAATAATGAGTGAGATCCATGCATATTAATAAGATGTTTATTGCATCTGATTGACTGAGTTTGTTACCACGCTGAAATCCATAATTCTGATCCAATTGTGATAAAACATTGTATGTGAACTTATATTTTAAAGATCTCTGATGATTATTTTATAATGAGCAAGATCCATACATATTAATGCAGTGTCCTTGCATCTGATTGACCGAACTTGTTACGACTCTGGAAGCGATATTTGTGATCTAACTGATTTTGACCAAACTTCAAATAAAGGCTCATATGATTAAGATCATGCACGAGTTTGATAATGCATGGAGTCCATGCATAATAATGATGTGATCTTGCATATTACTGTTTGAGCTTATTTCGACTCTAGAAACTATTTCTGATCCGAATGTGATCAAACTTTATAAATGGGATTATATCATCAATATTTTGATTACTACAATTACACTGGTCACAATTTTTTCGAAGTCGTCTGCTTCAGAGATAAAATGTGGTATTTATTAGAGATTTTGATGTGCTGAATTCAAATATGACAATTAAAACAACTGATTGGATACTGTTTCCAATATATTTAAGTTTTTACATTTTACGTCTATGTATATTGTGTACATAGTAGAGTTTTAATCATAAATTGTAAACCTAGGTCTTTTCATGTGTTTATGGTTGCTTTTCTAGATAATATTTCACCTGTCCTGTTTATGTAACACTTTTAAAAACAGCAAAAGGGTTATATAAATAAAACATATATTGAAACAAAAGTCAAAAACCTATTATGTATATATAAGTACATAGTTTAGTCCTTATTCAGTGTTTACTCGGCGCTTCTTGGCTTGTCTCTTGTATTTATTAAATGGAGCATCTCTTGTCACTGTCCAGCAATAGTCTGCAAGAATTGATGGGCTCCATTTGCCCTGATAGCGTTTCTACATTGTTGCAATGTCCTGGTGAAATCGCTCGCCGTGCTCGTCGCTCACTGCTCCGCAGTTCGGTGGAAAAAAAATCTAGATGAGAGTGCAGAAAATATATCTTTAGTGACATGTTGCAACCAAGGCTTTTCTATGTCTTGAGGAGGTTTCCCACCAACTCCCTGTAGTTGTCTGCCTTGTTGTTTCCGAGATAATTTGTTGCCACTAACTGGAAGGCTTTCCATGCCGTCTTTTCCTTGCCACGCAGTGCACGGTGAAATGTATCATCTCCAAGAAGTTCACGAATCTGAGGACCAACAAAGACACCTTCCTTTATCTTAGCTTCACTTAACCTTGGAAATTTTCCACGGAGGTACTTGAAAGCTGCTTGTGTTTTGTCCATGGCCTTGACAAAGTTCTTCATCAGACCCAGCTTGATGTGCAAGGGTGGTAACACAATCTTCCTTGATTCAACGAGTGGTGGATCCTGAACACTTTTCATCCCAGGCTCCAATGACTGTCGGAGTGGCCAATCTCTCTTGATGTAGTGGGAATCTCTCGCACGACTATCCCATTCGCAGAAAAAACAGCAATACTTTGTGTGTCGAGTCTATAGACCAAGCTTGAGAGCAAGAACCTTGAAATCCTCACAAAGCTGCTACTGATGTTGGTCATTGTTTATGCACCTCAAAAGTTGTTTCATGTTTTCATAGGTTTCCTTCATATGGACTGCATGACCAACTATAATTGATGGCAAAACACTGCCATTATGCAGCAAAACAGCTTTAAGACTCGTCTTCGATGAATCAATGAACAGTCTCCACTCATCTGGATCATGAACAATGTTGAGGGCTGCCATCACACCATCGATGTTGTTGCAGGCTACAAGATCACCTTCCATGAAGAAGAATGGGACAAAATCCTTTTTGACGGTCACAGAACATGGAAACCCTAATATCACCTGCCAGGAGATTCCACTGCTGTAGTCTGGAGCCCAACATCTCTGCCTTACTCTTGGGTAGTTCCAAATCCCTGACAAGGTCATTCAGTTCACCTTTTGTTATGAGGTGTGGTTCAGAGGAGGAGATTGGGAGAAAATATGGGTCAAGTGACATTGATGGTTCAGGACTAGAAGTTTCATCCTCTTCCTCTTCCTCGTCTGACTCAAGTGAGAATGATTCTGCTGCATCAGGAACCGGCAGTCCTTCTCCGTGGTGTACTGGGCGTATAGCTGATGGAATGTTTGGATAATGCACCGTCCACTTTTTCTTCTTTGATACACCTGTTCCCAACTGGAGGCACCATGCGGATGTAACAATTGCTGATGTGATATGTTGGCTCTCTCCAAATCATTGGCACTGCAAAAGACATAGATTTCCTTTTCCTGTTCAACCACTGGCGACGATTTGTTGCACAAGTGTTGCAGCATATGTGTGGGGCCCACATCTTGTCCTGATCTCCAATTTTTCAGCCAAAATAAAGGTGACAAGCTTTCTTAACCATAGTGGTTATAATGCGCTTTTGTGATGCAAAAGTCACTTCACCACAAACATAGCAGAAGTTATCTGCATTGTTCACACAAGTACGAGGCATCTCTGCTCACTTTGGCTAAACATAAATGTCTCCCTTTGCAAAATGAAACACTGACAAATAAGGGAGCACGACACTGTATGATTTATAGAGCTGATATTGGGGAATTTCTTCAGCAGAGTGATGTAAGCTTAGTTATGATTGCATCATCCATGACTTCTAGGAATAACATGATGCAATTCATATCATGTATGACGCAATACCAGCTTCAGATTGCATCATTCATTGTTTTGCCTAAAAAGCAAGTACTGTCCAAACCCAGTCATAGATTTATTCATAGATCCAGTCAAAGATGTATTTTAGTCATTTCTGGTTTAAATTGAGATCCCTTCCCTTTATAACTCACTTATCGTCCGCCATTCCCAAGTCAAGGGTCGTATATACTGACCCAGTATAATATCTTTAAAAGTAGCGCCAATCAACAATTTTGAGCATCATTTTCGTTCTCAGTGACCCAGAATTAGTGAAGTTTGACATCATTTATTGCGGAAGCATTTTGGCTGTAGACCAGTGTTATTATTGACAATGAATTAGGCAACATAGATAGGCATCTAAATTTGTTTTTGAAACACACACAAACACACACAATTCAGTCATTCCAAAGTGGTATAGTAAAAGATAGAGTGGAATTAGCAAGCTAGCTAGCAAGTAAGCTAAGAATTTAGTTTGTTGACAACCAGCTAGGCAACATATAAAGGCATCTAACTTTATTTTTGAAACACACGTGTCACACACACATTCTAGTATTCGGTGCATATCGACGACTCGGGTATGACACTCCGTACAGAGGACATTTGTTCTAGCTCTCCTGGAGTGACAAGAGATACAGTTTCTGACAGTAAACTTACAGCAAACGGTGACGTATCGGGGAGGGAATTGTACAACTGATTGTAAGGAATATGAAATTTCGCAATACAAGCGAGGACGCACATGTTTACTCAAATAGGATGTACTGTCAGTTCAAACTAAGGACACACATAACTATCTACGAAAACATGGTAATCACAGAAAATGGAACGTCATGGACAAATGGGACTTCCATTATCTTGCTGTGTATGAACGACTCAAACTTGGAGGTTTAGTGCACTCAGACGTTTTTTTTCTTCATGCCAGACAGATCCATAACCCTTTCCAGAATCAAAGAACGACCGCATCATGATTATCCCTTCCTCAGGTAATAAATCAGTTGTTAATTGTTAATTGTTACTACATACACCAAGGTGGCAACATAGTGGTTCCATACAGTTCATAAATGTATTAGACAGAAGCACATGACGGAATTTGTAAATAAGGTTATGTACCAAAAACATCTATTGTGTCATTGTAAGTGTGCGTAAATTGACACTATCAAGAAAAGTTCCTAAATGACGCCAACCTATTCCACAAAATGTGAATTCATATAACTTATGAAATTTCAAACATATTTTTTGAAAATTGTTTTGTTTTGTCTTGTTTTGGCTTTTTCCCATTATTATTGAGTCTGTTTGATTTGGATTGTATTATTTTTTTCATAATGTTTATTACATATAAACTTTGTTTGTCAAATTCCACCAAAATATTTAACGCACGTTTTTAGACTGATGGTCTATACTATACTTAAAACGCAAGAGGCACCTAAAAATTTTCGAAACATGGAGACTGTGGACAATGGTATATCATGAGCAACAAGAAATCTTTTCAGACATAGAATGAACTATCAATACAAACTAAGGACGCATCTAACTATTGACAAAAGCACGGGGACTGTGGACAGTGAGGACACTTTTACATAGCTACTTTCATGTACTGTGACTGAAATTTCTGTATATGTGGTATTCGGGAAACATCGCGATGCCTAAAGCAGACAGCTGATCGAAATGGCTGCTCCCATGCGCTCGAGAAATGAACTTGAATTTGTCCAAAAGTGAACTAACTTTAGCAGTTATTAAATTAGGGAAAATACATTTGGCCAGAATTGACAATACTAATTTTTCAGAGTGCAATTAATGAATTATAAATATGAAAAAAAAGTTAAAAATGTAATCGTCTATTTTTTAAAAAAAATTTACCTCTGAAGTATAGGAAGTGAAAATGACCAAGCGGAGTTAGCAGTATTCTGAGAGGTGTACATCTGAAGTAAGGCCAAGCTGTATACTCTATAACCCAAATTACACCCATCGATCGTACACCAAACTAAAGGGAATTAAAAGTAATTTTAACAATACCTAACATATATCAGGTCTATTTCAAATTACCAGGATAATCAGTTAGGAAAAACTGAGAATTTTTTCCTTTAAAAATAAAAACCGTTTGGAATATCCTCGTCTCTTTCCTTGAACGAGACTCAGAGGCAATCGTTGTGATACTTCACAAATTGGTAAGTTTTTGGCGGACGAATTTCCAGGTAGATGCGCGAAGAACAGCGGCTTATAACATGATAGGTCACGAAAATAACACTCGACGAGATTTCAACAATCAATGAAATACCTGCACATTTAAGTTTTAATTTTATTCCTGCAACTTTGTAATGATAAAATAGAGGAAATTATTCGGTTTCAATTGTCTGCAACTATTGCTTGCTTTGCTGTTAGTGATGACGCGTCATCTATTCATTGTGATGTTTTGACGCTATTATGACGTAATAGCGACCACGGACTTGAGGGCATATCAAAATTGTCATTATATACAACCGATATTTTTTGCTAGCGTGCGATGAAATAGGCCGAGGATGATCCAATTGAAATCAAACCCTGTTCAAAGTACAAAACTGTAGCAAAGATCTGAGCATCACGTAATTCACAAGCGCATTGGCGGCTTGACGGACTTTAAGGCCTAATCTCCATCATCTATCCGACTGCCACTATATAGCATCCACAAATTCAAATCGTCATAACTTAAACAGTTTCATTAAATTTTCTGTGAACACTAAAATATTAATACTAATTTACACAGGGTAAGTGTCAACATAAAATACTTTGATTTTATTGATGCCAATTTTTGCCGGTTGGTTTACGTATGTTAAAAATACAGATGTCAGTAGAAACATGCAGACGAATAAACAACAGGCTCTTTAAGTGATCATATTATAAGACAAAAATTCTGTATGACCGAATAATTTTTCGTTATTTTGTGTTCAAAAACTCATGTTACCATTTATATGTAAACAATGCAATTTTAAACGATTACAGCTATGATGTGTTTATTTATTTTTGACTGTACAGTTGATTGCATTCGCAGCAATAAATGTTCCAGATAATATAAAGATATATTTTCTTTCATTTTCCTTTTGTATGTGCGTGTTTTTAGCAAGTTGTTTGCTTCCACACCAAATACCAATATTTCTTGCTTCCATTGCATTATTGATTATATTTTTATTTTCTTCTATCACTTAGTATTACCCTTGTCTGCCTTTTCTTCAGTCCGTCCATCCATACGACTCGTAATACCTGCTGCCTAGAAAAAGTAATCTATTAGTACAACATCAGTCATTATCATAACAGTGTCTACAGGCTATACACACTTTCACACGATCACTTGCCTCTGTTCAAAATGTCGGCGATTGAGGTAGATTTTCATAACAGTGATGTTTCTGTTTGGGTAAGGAATGTACAGAGGGAAGGACACCAAGAAGGTAGAAACAACTTTGAACATTGAAAGAAGTTGTGAGGAAAATGCCTACTCTAACAAAAACTTTCTGTTATCTAATGTAGACTTTCGTACCAACGTTGAAATTAGTTCAGATGTTAACCAGGTCAGAAGCATGCAATTCTCCCGAATACCTTCTTTAGAACCTGCAAAGGGATTTCGATGAGGGTAAATAATCCCGAATCAAAATCTCTGAAGGGCTTAGAACAATGCTCGGTATTCTAGTTTCTTCTTGGTGTCCTTCCCTCTGTACATTCCTTACAAACCCAAAACTTTTTTTTACCGTTCAAGCATGAATTACGTTAATATTAAAAAAAAATCCGTACAGGGATTCACATAAGGTGTTTAATATGAGTAAAATAGCAGAGAATACACTCCTACGAGTCCTGACTACTGCGACTATTACTACAACTACAATAGTAATATGGGATTTTCTTCCCGGTTGTGTGTCCTTTTACTTTGTGGAAGGGTGTTCCTTGTTTCTAATCTGTGGGAGTAAGACACGTACAACCTACAGAAAAAAATAAATTCATTGATTTTTAGCAACTCTTTATAATTCCTCAGCTTTGATATCACAGAAAGGAATGTTCTTTTATTGCTTTATGTATTTTATGCCCTGTCACAATGGCCAACAGTTTGTAGGTCACGATCACCTTGGCATTAACTTTTTGTCTGTATGGCAGCTGGAGACTACGAGAAGCTTCGTAGAGGCAAGCTATGTAATCGGTAATTATATTCTGATTGTAAAAACGTTCTGATAAATCAATAAAGAAAGACACAAAATAGTTTCTTTCAAAGTTGCCTTGTGTTGTTTATATATTGCACTGGGCGTAATTCGTCCTTTCACTCGACACCCATTCACCTCGATAATGCCAGGGTGAGGCCGTGATTTTACTTAAAATTGAGGGTCCGTTGAGACTATAATAAATGTATGGGGGGGGGGAATTATCAAGTGTCAATTATGTTCATCTCAAAATATTTGTACGCATTCGTCATAACACATACCTCTCTCTCTCTCTCTCTCTCTCTCTCTCTCTCTCTCATAATCACTTATGATATTAGTCCATGAACAGAGATGAAAGTTATATGTTCAGTACAACTACAAAGTCTTGAGCAAGTGCCAAGAGTTTTCCATTAAAACTTGCAGAGAAAACTTGAACTGAATCGACTAGTTTTCATGTGGTACTATTTTTCATGTGGTACTATTTTTCATGTGGTACTAGTTTTCATGTGGTACTATTTTTCATGTGGTACTAGTTTTCATGTGGTACTAGTTTTCATGTGGTACTATTTTTCATGTGGTACTAGTTTTCATGTGGTACTAGTTTTCATGTGGTACTATTTTTCATGTGGTACTAGTTTTCATGTATTTCCCTGTTGCTTTAAACTGCTAATATAAAGACCACACGAACAGTTATTTATCTATGAAGGTAAAAGCATCCCAACGCAATCAGAGGCAAATGCACGAATTCATACACGGACGAAAAAGTAAGTTTTTGCCAAAGCACGGAATCTGATACCCACAAAAATATATGAAGTTACATTATTATGGACAACTATGAAGTATTTTGAAGTGGACTTATGTACTAACAAAGGGAACAGCAAGTTAATATGGACCAAAACTAATATTAACAAAAATTATTATTATAATATATATCGAGGCGCTGGCTGTTGACCTAGATCTATTCGCTTAATGTAAGCCGGATATATAGACCATATGAAACAATCACTGTCCTCTGTAAATGATTCTCTATCTTTAAAAACAACTCACATTATTTTGTGGTTGTGTGTATGTGTGTGTGTGTTGCTTCTTTTTAATGTAAATAAATTAAGAAAAATAAGACTTGTGGGGAATTATTAATATTTCTACTATTCTAAATCTACAGAAATGCGCGTTACAAATGTGCTTTTACATATTAAGAATCAATCATGGCTATATTTCCAAACAAAGACAAATGTTTGCAATCCGTAAGTCGCCTGCTGTTGTTGTGATATTAAAATTGCGTCAAACATTGCTTAATCGTAGTAAATCGCCTTTAGCTATATGATGGG
The DNA here is from genome assembly GCA_029931535.1 of Margaritifera margaritifera. NCBI lineage: Eukaryota > Metazoa > Mollusca > Bivalvia > Unionida > Margaritiferidae > Margaritifera > Margaritifera margaritifera. Next base: position 471,859 of record JAQPZY010000811.1, read on the forward strand.
TGATACAGCGTTATGAGACATAATTTAATATTTTATGCTAATAAAAGTGACATCACGGTGAATGTCTTTAAAAGGTGGCATTAAGAGTGGTACATCAAATTTTGTAACATCCACATTTAGTCAGTACTCAAAAAGTCAAGGGACTGACCATACAAACCTAGGAATCGATTCATCCATTGGGGTAGATTACATATACATATAAATACCGTGTATACATGACGACGTTTGCTATATAATGAGATACAATTTCGGAACTGTTATGATATTTTGAAACAGTACATTTTTTTATGGCTAGCCAGATTTGCCAAAATTGATATCGCAGTTAAAGAAACACTAAGTTTTAAAAAGTAGGAAGTTCTATAAACCTTGCACATGTTTCAATCAACCTTATTAAGGGGTGGTGGGTGGTGGCGGGTGTGTGTGCGTGCAAAGTTGAAACGTGTCCGATGATTAGCTGATTGCTTTTATTATAATTATTTTTATGTAACGAACCTAATATTGTGATGCATGCCAACTCGAACAAGACAGTTCAATCATGGGCAGACTAAATGAGTCTCTATCTCTTTTTCTCTTTACAGATGGCGACAGAAATGTTCAATGCTTTCTATCAAATAGAAAGTGAAACAAATGTAGGTGCGTCTTATTTTCGAGATATGTTATTTTTATATAAACAACTGTTATAATGATGACAGGAGAAATTCTTGTAATGAATAGTAACTGCATTAAACCCTCGAACGTGATAGTCAACAACGGTCGAATGCTACGGTACATCATCTTCATCTATAATGGCATTTACACGAAAGTGTGATTATAAATTAATTAAACAACAAAAGCGCGGAACGTTATGGTGAGACTTTGAACTTGTGATCTGTTTAGTCGTTTTTGACATCAGGACGTCACATCTAGGCATATCAAAGAAAGCCTCTGGCATCCAAAGGATTAATTACGATGTCTATGTAAATACTTTCGCAGTTTCATTTATGTGTGTAATCTGCTTTAAATATATGAATTTATCGCATGGCTACTGTGTTTCTTTTTTAGATTTATGTTGGTTTGGTTGGTGTTTTAAGGCAAAGGAACACATGTAGGTTATTGAGTACCGTGGCAATTGGAGTAAAGTGCCTTGCCTAAGAACACATCACAATGGCACACCTGGGCTGATCTGGTGGTAACATTTGATCCGAGACGCTAACCAAGGAGTCCCAGCGGTTACTATTCAGATTTATATACTCAAATAATTTTTGCCAGTATTACACACGTTTAATAACACCCAATGACATAACTAACGACGGCATGACGACATGTAAGGGGAAGGCGTAACGACCAAGGCATCCGAATGAAATTTAAAGTCAGTTCTTTATACTATTTCTTATTGAGTAACATTGGTATTTTTTGCCATGTGACACATACAACATAATCTAACATTTGAGATTATTTGAAAAGAAATTAATGAAATACGTTGAATAGTTTCAATCTTTTGCGAGTCTTTAATCATTCAACATGTCTCATAGATTTCAATTGAAATAAGCATCCGTGTCAAATCCCCCATTGTTGTTCATATAATTTTGCATGTCATTATAATACTTTATTGAAATACATTTTGTTTACAAAAGAGACAACTTCATTTTACCCTTAGATTCGTGTGCCAATTTATTACTTATTTCATTGATACTACACATCTACACATTCCTATGACAATGATAGTTCCGTTGACTCAAACTGAACAGGCTGCATCAAGTTCTGTTATCATCACCTTCTCAAACAGATTACATTTTTCTGCTAATCTAAACATTTTGCTCCATCAGTATTCTAACCATATACCTCCACACATGACGATATAAATTGTGTGCTTGCTAATAAAATTTAGGCATTCACAAACAGAGAGATGGAGAGAGATACAGAGAGAATCTATAATAATGACGGTATCGCGTCTTCATAAAAATCATGACAAAATTTATTCTTAATGGTTGATTGAATAATTCTTGGTCCAAAGAGAAGCGTACAGACATTACTAATTAACTGGTTCTAATTGATGTATAGAGAAAATTCATAGATATGTGACATACAAAGTTTTGAGGGGGTATTAAAAGTAAAAAAGACGATTTAATTTTCTTCTTTAAGAAAAAACTTAGAGATATTGAAAACACAGATGTTGAATCAGCAAACATAACCAATTATATCTTATAGTTTTAATCTATATGAGGCTGCGAACTTTCAGGAAAAAAATATTTAGAAACTTCAACAATCCGGATACATGTTGAGAAATAATACAAACAAGTTTACTATTGAAACGGTAATAGACATAACTATTCTGAGTTTACATGGGAACAGAATGATTTAAATATCAGTTCTATAAATTTACTTAATCTAATCTGTACGTTAACATTTGTGTTATTTAGCAACTCACTAATTTTTATGAATTTACATCTTTTAGATACTTGTTACTTATATACTGTTTTCCTATTTTAGCAACAAATTGACATCGAAAAAGTTACCAAAATGTACAGCTATATTTGTGAGGCACAGAATTCACATATTCTTTCAGATAAATCCAAATGTTGCCACCTTCCGGTTTCAGATGGAAACACATGATTCATTATAGGGAACTTTGTTAAAATCAGTCTATACTTTTGTGGCATATGTGTTAAAAATGGTTCAAAATTAAAAGATTTTTTTAATATCCGATAAAATCTATTTTTAGAAGAATTAAAAGCACTAGAATGCGAAGTGTGTTTATATTTATCTTTAATGCAATCAACAGAGGGGAATGACTGAGATAACCATAAATTATTCTGTACTAAATAGCCCGAAATTTGTCTGATAAAGGAAAGCCACTTAACATTGTATATACCAGCATCAGTGTAACGTAATATTGCATAATATTGTTTAATATTTCACTGATTTTTCCAGTAAAAAGTCTAGCCCAAAATATTACAGCTTTAATTTTGAAAAAAAGAATGCTCGTAAAAACCTACTAGTCTCTTCACACAACATATATAGTAGGGTACGTTGTCTTAAAAATAAACTGTTTCGTACGAAATCAGTGGTGATTAGTGATGTGGTCATATACATATATGTTGCAGTCAGAAACAACATCACAACGATCCCAAAGTTGTTTCACCTAAACTCTCAGATATATTCAACAAAGACCTTTCTTACGTCTCAAAGTTACCATCATATGAAAAATGTTATGTATATTTCAATAAAGGATTATAATGACATGCAAAAATGTGAATAGTAGAACAAAGATTGATTTCAATCGTCTCCAGGCCATAAACCTGTATAAGGACTAGGGACTCTAGATCACTGTAATGGCCTCAGAAAATGTCACCCAAAAAAATTTCTTTATTTTAAAAACTTTTTTTATTTATTTTGTATAGACATACCTTTGTCTTTAATAATACGTTATAATTTTTATATTTATCGCGTGCGATGACGTCATCGGCAGCCGCGCGTGAGGTGTAAAATTCGAAAAATGTGAAAAATTCGTCTGATTATAATGTATTTATACAAATTTAACTATTCCCGCAGTCATGAAACAACGGGAAACTTTCAATACATTTACCTTATTAGATAAATTGTAATCTCAGAAAATTGTATGTTGTTTCACTCATGTGGGATACGGTAATTTTAAAGAAAATGGTTAGATTCTATGGGAGGCAACAGTGACGCTTTTATCGCAGCAGCAGTTTACAAGGTATGTAAATTTTCATTTTACAAATATTATGCCACAATAAATGAGTCAAGTATGAAATTAAATGCAGTTATACTTTATCAGACACACATATTCTTTAGAAATTAAGGAAAATCTTCACAGTTTAAATATTTCAAGGCGGTGTTGATTTGCAGACGACGTGTTTTATGACGATGTTGACAATCCAGCTTGGTTTATAACATATTTGTATCAGACTGGTATTTTGGACAAATATTTCTCTATAACAGCATTATATATAGTGCTATGAAATACTGTGAAACTGTTGTTAATTCGTTTTGAAATTTTTGGTAAATAAAATTACAATCTTAGAAAGCGATTGACATACATATGCATAGAGGGTCTGAAGCAATTTCCGTCCGGAACCAGTCAGGGCTACCTAACCTTCATCACTTATTGAACACTCAATGTAGTACAATTTGAATTGGCAGAATAAATAATTAACATTCGATATAAGGTACATTTTGTCTCAGCAATTAACAAAAATAATCCATGAGAATTAACGATCGTGCGGTAACTGGTGCCAGGTTCTCTAGGGGACTCTAGTTCCAAACTCACTACGTTTATAACTGGAAGGGTTAGTGAGGAAAAGCGCTATGAATATATGATGTATATTGATTTGCAAACAAGTACAAAACCATATCTTATATAAACAGTGTGCTAAAGACCAGAAACATTTAGTAAAAAGAAAATACTTGTGGCTGCAACAGAGTACAAGAAGATTTATATAGCTCTTATAAATACATTTTATTCACGCATATTTTCTTGGTCCAATGGTATAATGTCCTCTTCTATACAAAGCCGACCTGTCTTCGATTCCCAATAAAATAGGATATTTTTTTTCTTCTCATTTCAACTTAGTACAGATAGTAATCAGTAATAAATTTATTTTCCAGAATGATATGAAAAAATCTTAATGGTCACCAATTATTTAGTTTAAAAAAAAATTGTAATACTAAGTTAAGATATTAACATGTAATAATTGTATTTTCCTGATGATTATAAAACAATCTCAATAGTCACCACTGATTTTTTTATTTTTGTAAAAAAAAAAAATGACTAATTGTACATAGTATCATACATAGTGTCGTTATATGTTTTATTCTTCAGCATTTAATTTGAAGATGTAGTGACAAAGATTACTAGTAAGGAGATTATGTGATGCAGGAAAAGATGGCTGACTCTAAAAGCAGGTACTTGAAGAAGAAAGTTCATTATTTGTTATGTCAAAAATTAATTGCCTCATGGGTAAAATATTAAAAAAAATTACATCTTGTTGCAAGGACATGTGCTAGTAAAAAGTATATAGACTGCAATGCAGTCTCGAAATGTATTTCATATCACTAATTAATTATTTAACTGATCATTCAAATGAATAAATAACATCTAGTACTCAAATATCAATTGAATAAGAAAAAAATCACTAATTACAAAAAACTACATGTCCCGTCCTTTAGCTTTAAATACAGCATGTTCACAATCAGACTACAGGTCATGAACAGCATAATTATATTACATTTTGAGGCTGATATTTGCTGATTAGTTGTCTATAGATTCCTTAAACTTTTAATCATGGACATTACAGCACTTTATAGCACAAGTTTACTTCATAACATTGATTTTTGTAAAGTGCTTTATACAGCACTAATTTCCAACCTAACATATATTTCATATAAAGGATTCTGTACATTGAATAGTATCTTTTGTATGTATAGTTACCGTCGTCGAGACCGGATTAAGGCGGTAGGAGGACCTGTATAAATTTCAAAAAGCCCCCCCCCTCCCCTCCTCCACCCTTCCCTGAAAAAAATATTCAAAAATAAGATAAAAGATTTATTTTAAAATGCCATTTCACTGCATTGCGAGGTACTCGCTAGGCAGGGGCCCAGGGTCAACTGCTCAATTTCCTCCGCCTTTTGTCCGGCCTTGACCATCATATCGTGCACCACCAGTAGTACTAACATTTGGTCATTTTCCTTCAGATTATATGAGCCCAGAAATTACCCATGTAGTGTCTGCTCAAAACGAAATATGTTGGCTTTGAACACATAGACAGAGGATCTGTAATCTCTCAACATATTAGAAGCCTGGCGCAGGCCGTTTTTGGTGGAAATAACATTCCAGCAATTTTAGTCATAGATGGTACCTACATATACATACAGAAAAGTTCACAGTTTAATTTCCAACGTCGATCATTTAGTCTTCACAAAAGACGTCCACTTGTGAAACCAATGATGGTCGTTAGTACAACCGGCTACGTTGTCAGTGTTATTGGTCCATACTTAAGTGATGGTAAAAATAACGATGCCAGCATATTAAAACATGCCCTCATCAGCAATATTGAAAAAATGAGAGAATGGCTGCAAGAAGATGATGTTTTTATTGTGAATCGAGGATTCAGAGACTCAATCGACCTACTTGAACATAGCAGCCGTCATCTGGTACCTTGGATATGCACGTCATCAAAATGCACCTTTTAATTCGATGTCTGACTGGAGTTCATGAACAGCATAAACACACACTGGAGTTCTTATTTGAATGATGCGCAAGACCGTCCTGAACTTAGAATAATAACTATAGGGATAATTTAGTAGTATTGCGTTGTACATTCCAGTCAAGTTATATACTGTATGTATTCTAGTTATATATGTGTACATAATTAGTTCTCTTAAACATATAGTGACGATGTACAACATTTAGATTTTTTGTGACGATAATTGTATGGATAAATACTCACATATGATTTATGATGTTAGCTCATTTGTATTGAAATTGTTATCGACAAAGGGCCTGATGTCAATATTCTTCTTACCATACATTACGCATGTAAAAGTCACACCATATGTTTGCTTTTAGCGGAAATGATAGATAATGTTTGAAAATCTGCTGAAGCGACATTCCCCAAACCCGAAACCAATTTGAAACTAATAATATTACGAGCGTGTCCTTTGTTGATCATTACTTCGTAAAATGATTTTCTTTCTCTCTAATTCATCCAAATTGTCCATTATGGATAGTTAAGTTTTCGTTTAAGTACTGGCATTCTGGAATAAAAGTGTTATTGAATACACTTAGTGATGTGGAAACTAACTTTGCAAAGATTGTTAACATGCAATGTGTTTAAGTAGCTGTTTTTTTTATCGTAATTTTGTTTTCTCAAATACATACTCTACACTTTATTGTGCCAACTCTCAAAGTCAATTGTGAATTGGTTCTTTATAAAGTCGCATGTGCTAGGTTAACATCGTGATACGCTTGCATGATGAACAACATCTTAGGTGAATCATTATTCGGATAACCGATTTCTCTGTTTGCAATTGACAAATGACAATTTCTATCCTTCTGCTTCTCCTTCTTAACACAGTGTATGTCTTTATCAAAGTGTATGTCTTATCACAGTGTATGTATATATCACTGTGTATGTCAATATAGCACAGTGTATGTCTTTATCACAGTGTATGTCTTTATTACAAGTGTATGTCTATATATCAGTGTATGTATTTATCACAGTGTATGTCTATATCACAGTGTATGACTTAATCACAGTGTCTTTATCACAGTGTACGTCTATATTACAGTGTATCTTTCACTTCAATGATTTTCTATAGGGTTAATGTCAATTAAAAAAATTAAGTTTTGGAGCATATTAAAATGATTTTTCCTCCAGTGATGATAATGTTATATACACGTAGTACTTCACAGCATCTTAAAGTAAGCGTGTTTTGTAAAGATACACAGAAAACATATAGCGATCCATTTGGGGTACAAAAAAAAAAATAAAAAAAAAAATAATAAAGCAGTTAAGTTGAATATATATTTTTTCTTATGAATGTTTTGTTGATATTTGAAGAAGTCTTTTGTCAAAGTTCTTTAGTCCCCTTGATTTGCACACACACACACACATATATATATATATTAATATATATATATTGTTACGACTTTAGGGGTAATGTAACCGATTAAAAGACACAAACAAGCTTTCAAGATTAAAATGCAAATCTTTAATTTTCTAAAATATTAAAAGAATTAAAATAATTCAACAAACAATCAAAGTGAAAGAATTAAATTAACTTACAGTATAGAATATCCTAAAAAGTCCTAAATTGTTTTAAAGTTCACTTCCTGATGTTAATCCGAGTAATCCGGATGAAGTATTCCGAATGAAAATAACCTGTACTGTGCTGAAGTTGACAAGTTCTGATTTAATCCAAAATAATCCTTGCAAGTCTGGAATCTCACAAGTTTTAGAATAATGTCCGATAATTCCACGGAGCTGTATAGTAGTTCAGATGAATTACTAATTAAATAAATTCCACACTGAAGTGAATAATTTCAATAACCTCTCTTCTTTCAAGCAATTGCAAAGAATGATTTATCACTGGATGAGTTGCTATATATACGCAGATTTTAAAATGGAATATCCTTTCTCCGTCTTTAATAATATGGTATTTCAAAATAACACAACCCTCTAAGAACCAATCAGGAACTAGGTTACGCGTCATTTACCCAAGGTCTAGCGTACTAAAAATCGTAAAGAGTAAACATAATGTTATTGCAGTATGGAATGTGACCTTTCAATGTTGATTTCTAAAAGTACAAAGCTAGGTCGACTTCATTTTCCCGCGCAATTGATCATGTGACCATTTATTGATCGAGCAGTAGTCGTATCTTTACTGATATGCTAACCGCTATTCAGACTAAAAACAGATATCATAAATTAGTAAATTAAATCATTATAAAAAGGTAAAAAGGTATGATTCCGTAACAATATATATATATATATATATATATATATATATATATATATATATATATATATATATATATATATAATCAGCAAGTCTTGAAAAATTAAAATGTGCATGCATAACGTCATTAAAATCACGATAACGTCATGGAACCAGAAGTAACGTCATTTTATGTAGGTAAACTTTTGGTGCCTCCAGCATACATAATTTGATTAAATTCAACAACATTTTTATTATTCTGAACAAAATGCATCCTAAACAGTCTTTATACAAAACTTACAGCCTTTTAGTGGTTGGGCCAAATTTGACCCTTGTAGTACCTAGTCGATCAGTCTTTCTAATTTTTTGAAATTTATTTAAATGTATTCGGTTCACTAACTTACACGATTTTTGACAGGCCACGAATTATAGCAACAGTTAAAGAATGAAACTAACGATATATTTTTTATAAGATTGAAGGGAATAGACATGCATAACAGAAAGAAACGTTATCATCGTTATCGGAGAGAGAGAGAGAGAGAGAGAGAGAGAGAGAGAGCGTATTTGGCTCAATTCTGGATTTGTTTTTCAATAACAAAATATATACACGGTGTCCGGCGTAGCAGATTTGATCGAATGATAATTTTGTGGTCTAGCAATTGGGAATATATCATCTGAGCATGATTATTTTGTCTTATTTCAATCTTTAAAGTTGTCGAAATCGCCTGATATACAATTTTTTTAAAACTCGAAATTAACCGCCGCTAAAAAATTAAAAAAAAAAAAAAATCAGTTTCTTATACAGGTCTATATTTCCTCAAAGTATTATTACTCCCTATTTTGGCGATTTTGTAAAACTTTTAAGTAATTTTTAAAACCGTATTATAGAGATTCTACACTTTTACTTTTCAAAAAACATTATTTCGTATTTGAACAGGGAATCATTTAAGCAATAAAAAGCAGGATGCCCAGTTGTTTATATGATTAAAAGAATTCAATTGAGAAAGTTTAGTAGTATGGGAATGGCCCATTCTCAGAAATCAAAATAAAAAAAATAACTACAGGTCTTTGAGCTTTTCTGGACCATAGTGAAATTTAAAAAACAAACCAATGCGGTAAAAGCGAATTGATTCATAATTTATATTTACAACCGAATTTTCATAAGAAAAATGTACTCAGTGGATAACAATCGCACTGACTTAGATGGACTTCTCTATACCACAACCAGTTAAAATCTGAATAGCCCAGAATCAATTTTATAGACCTCTTTCACAGAAAAAAATATGAATGTTCTAATTATTGTTTTTCAAAATCATCTGTAACATTTGTAGAGTGGAGAAAAGACTAAAACTTAGTATACAAAGTATAAAAAGATGTTAGGCAATTGTGTTAAAAAGCAAATTCATCTTAACTATATTACTTACGGTTGCATTGACTAATTTTATTGAAAGAAATACATTTGGACAAAATGAAGAGGATAAAATTTCGATCGGAAAGTTTAACATTCGCCCTATCGTTATCCAATAAAATCTATTTGATGAAAATTAATTTTGAACAATGGTCTTTTTGAATCAAAGTGAAATAAAGAAATTTTAATTACTCTTGCATGCTTTTCAAAAGGTGTGAGAATGACAATTCAGTATTTATTTTCGTATTTTTTTGAAAAGGTTAAAGGTGACAAAAGCGTACAAGGATTGTACAAAAAATAACGAATGAGTAATCAATTTTTTTTATTAATTTGAATGGTTTGTTCTGAGATCATTTTTGCTCAAGAGTCAATGAGAGTTATCATCGATTTTTAATACATTTGCATTGAGAAAGACAAAATAATTAACTAATTTTGTAAATTCTTTTTTTGACTTTAGGTATTTTAGTATTTTTTCAACGTTTTTATATCTCATTCAGGGATATGACCTTTTTTCGTTCACCTTTAGCAATGTTATCTCTTGTCAATTACTGTTAGAAATATTTAACAATTCACTAAGTAAGATTTCAAATCCATTATTTAGAACAAACAGTTATATGTTACGGAATGTATATGTTCAATTTGTGTTCTGGGAGAATTGCTTATAAATTGATTTGACTCAGTTTTAGTCCTTTCTTTGATGATTTGCAAAAGTTTTGGTTAAACGAAGTTTTGCTGATTGTTATCAGCTCTGCTGATAGCTGAGCCAGCCGGTGCTGTTAAATTCTTCTTCTCTGTTACTCATTCGATTTCTTCAACTTTTTTGTATTGACCTGTAATTTTTGATCCATAGATTCTAAACTCCTATTCATGTTGTGGACAAAATGTTTATTACTGTAAAAAAAAAAAAAAGTGGATAACCTGTGTTCTGTTTCATCGTGCACCTAAGATGCAACGTACTGATTTTGACACCATGGCTCTGCAGCAGTGCTTGTCTCTTTAGAACAAGGCCATTTTCTGTCATAGTTATGTTTTTCATAGTTTACATTTTGGATTGAAACTCATTCTTTACAGCTTCTGCTTGATCGAATAATTAAATGCCCCCACCCCCTCCTTTCAAATATTGATAATTGATATTCTGGTTTTACCGTGAGCACGTCTTCACCCTTAAATTTTTTTGTTTGCTACTTTTCTTTCTTTTTTCTCAACTGGTCGGATTTCTAAATTTTTGTCATCGTCAATTCTTTTGGTGCCAGTGTTAGTTAACACTTTCCGTCGATTTAATTATATTGTTACACATATCCCGCGCTACCATGTTGATCAATATTTACTTGCCTTATGTTTTTGCAAACATAATATTTTATTACTGATTAACTTATTCGTACCAATATTTTTCAAATTTCCTTCTATCAGTTATTTCTCTGTTTTATTTGTAATATTTTACAACTAACTGCAAATTTGGTGCAAGTTGTCTCAGACACATTGTTACAGTCTGTTGTGACACACCACCTCAAATAGAGATGATACCGTTTATTTCTGTAGAATAATTTCAGTTACTATTAGATGTTAGATGAAATTTCACGAAAATAATTGTGTTTTACAAAACTGTACATCTACACACAGCTGAGCGTGTATTTTATTTTTTATTTCATCCACGTTTTGTAAAAAGACCTCCTATATCAATTGATTCTGCTTAATTTTGTGATAATTCTTTGCGATTGAAGATTTTATTTAGATCAAATACATATTTTATTATTTCCTCGTACTGCACAGTTTTATGGTCGTCTTTACATTGTTCATGGTAAGAAGTTTGTCAAGGAAATATGTGTAATTGAATGTGTATTTGGCACGACTGCTATACCTTCTCTAAGTGAAATTTGAAAGGAGTTTTAAAGCCGTCATGATTTCATCAACATTTATGCGACTTTCATTACCCTTTATTTTGTTCAAATTATCATAGACTAACTTCTAGTCTTTATTATTTTATTTTTTAGCATATTTGAGATGTAGTTTGAATCAGCTTTATATTTTTTAAAATGTTATCTCGCTTTATTTCTTCCGTATTGTCATTAGTTATATGTGACGCTCTGGGTACCAAAATGACCCTCTGGGTACAAGGGGAATTTAACATTAGTCGATTGATGTAACATTAGTATGACCCTCTGGGTACAAGGGAAATTTAACATTAGTTCATATGCCTATGATGGTTATGAGAATGGTTTTTAAAATGATTTCTGGGTACAATGGGAATAGTAATGTTAAAAATGTTTATAGGAATAACATGATGGGACTGTATGGGTACAAGGGGGAATATAATGTTAAAACTCCACCTAATGTTAATACGCCGTTTCGACTGACCAACACCCAGTCATCTACTGACCAACACCCATACTTACTAACCAACACGCCTTTTGAATGGCCGACACCCACACTTTCTGACCATCGAATAGGGTCGGAATATACACAAACTATACACACAAACACACATATATACTATCACACAAATGTTATGATGTGAAAGAAGGGAAATAAAATATAAGTGACACCCCTTATAAACAAAACTAAAACTTCCCTTTCGACCCTTATCACCCTATAACTTCCCTACCATCCCCTTACAAACAAAACTAAAATACCCCTACCACCCTTATAATCCCTATAACCCTATTTGTGATGCGAAAGGAGAAAAAGGATGTACACACACTATGCACAAACATATTTATATGCTGTCACACACAAGTGTGTAAGAGTGCTCACGCTCACACACACACACACACACACACACACACACACACACACACACACACACACACACACACACACACACACATGGTAGGAGTGCTCGCGTTGTTATGTACATTGAATATATTATATGTATCCATGAGGTAAGTTGTACTTTAGTCATTTTGTAAATAACATATTTACTGCATTTGAGTTCAAGGTCAGTTTTGTTTACATAGCATTTAACAATTAGATTGGAATTTTCCATATCTTGTTTTGAGAAAAGTCACGTACGCACAGGAAATTTCCATTAGAGTTACTCATATTCTAGAATATTTTCTCAGGCGATTTATCCTTATATTTATACAGGTTTGGTATACAAGATTTTATTCCTATACTAAACTTTATATTATTAAGATCAGTCTATTAATGAATTTATTTTAGCAATCAGATGTTACAGCTGCGAAAACCGGAGCAAATTCAGAGAGAGGAATTATTTATTTGAAATATTCATTGGAATTACTAAAAGTGCTCATTCTCATATTGGATTAATACTTGACTTTGGGATTTATGTGAATTTATTCAAAGATATTATGGATTACATCATTCAGGCATATCAGAACATTCAAGACCACTGACATATCAGGACATTCAAGGCTACTGGAATTCATTCGGAACATTCTATATTTAGGACTTGTGATTAGGACACTTAGGATTATTGGATTATTTGGATTTTAATTCACGTTACTGTAAGTGTCTTTTGAATTTTCACCTTAATTTTCTACAAATAAATTGCTTCTTGATTTTGCTCACATTGTTGGTTTCACTTTCTTTCTGTTACATTATTTTAAGACCTAGAGTCGTAACAACTTTCACACACACAAACACATACACTAAGCATAGAAATATCCATGGGGGATTTAAGTTTTAGTTTCGCAAGATATCACGGACATGAAACACACAATATTTTGGAAATGAGTGAGTAGAGTAGTATCTCTTTTCCGTTAGTTTTGGCCACACTCATCTTAGTGTCCACACTTCCCGGGCCGGGCTCCAAAAGCACCACATCTACTTCTCCGTTCGTTTTCTCCACAAGAATTGACGGAGACAGAGGGCCTAAAACTATGCTTGTCTGCCTCCATCTCCCAGTCCTCTGTTTGAGGGATCATGAGTTGCTCTGGTTGTTGTTCCTGCTGCTCTTAGTGTCATTCTTCTTCTTATTATTCCCTTTGCCTCCTCCTCTCCTGTACCCTCATCCATCTTTCATTGAGGCGCGGAAATTTTCTGTCCCTCCTCTCTTGCGTCCGCGCCTGCTTCTCTTCCGCCCATACCCTATTTATCTTCTCTGTGTCTTCCTCCAACACTTCTCGGATCAATTGTTTTGCCTTTCTAAAGGCCACCATCACCCTCTTCAGTTGCCTTCGATACGGATAGCATTCCATTATTCCACCCGGCACAGGAAGAGCTCCACTCTGTTTAGCAAGCACATGGCTTCAATCAACTTCCCGACTTGCTCTGGCTGTCTCATTCTTGACATCTTTCTCGAGACGACGATGGATGGCAAGACCGACTTTATATGCTAGAGACGCGGACGACAAGGAAAACATTTCTCATATTCGGTACGCGGACGTGAAAGAAAACCGGTACGTAGAAAAATTCAAAGATCGACAGGGAGAAAGGAGAAGACTATGTCAAAAGAAACGACAACAACATCAACCCCCTCCCCCAACCAACCAAACAAACAGCACCATTTTTTTCAACATCAACAAAATTTAATACCCCCTGTTCACTCAAAAGTCAACAAAGAATGAAGAGGAAGGATTAGGACTAGTCCGATTATCTTCATGTACAACTGCCAAATACCCAAACAAAACACCGTTAGAAAGAACGTATTTATAAGGTTGACAAAGTTGAGAAGTAAGACTTGACTTTCAATGATCTATTACATCGTCATTTTACCTTCGATGGACACTACGTTTTTGAACTAAAGAAAACAGATATCCATAATGATCACTAAACCACATTTCTATTTTTGGCATCGTTTCTAGAGAAATCACGTCCAAAACAAGTTAGTAAATGTTCTAATGGGAACCCAAGACTGCAATGATGAAGAAAATACATACAGTATTGTCCACACACTCTCGAATCTGATCCTTGTAATTTCACATTATTGAATTGAGTGGATACAGCATTTCTTCTCATAAAGTCTATGATCTCGTCTTTGAGAGGAGGTAATCCATAGGAATAAAAATATTCCACAATGTGGTCGTTAGGAAAGTAAACCCCTACTGAATGGGTTTCTGGGTGATGACTGTCGCCAGAGTTGATGACATAAACTCAAACGTCTTTAAGTATTTAATGAGGAAGGTCATCTTTAGCACACACCACTGGATTCCAAGGAGCTATGTACGAGATTATAAAGATTTTTCAAGTAAGTCCATGAACGGGAAGTCTTCTTTTCTCTGTTGCAAGAGAGCATTGATGCGTTTCTTCTCCAAGGAAGTCAATGGATGTAGGGGATGGTTACTCAAATTTGTATACCACTCTCTCAAGATATTCTCATCCGGGATGAGTGTCCATGCTTCTTGCAGATAGTCTTCAAACTTTCGTTCTTGACGCATCGTCAAACATTTGTCGTGTCGCATATGACGAGGATGATCGATTTGACAACCATAGGAATGTTCTCTGGTCAGGAGTGTGGTTCTTCCAGCCAAGTGGAGAGCAAATCAGGAGATTATGTGTTGTTCTTGTTTTGGCCATCATGACGTCATGGGTCTGTGGCTCCTGTTATTGGATGGAAACCATCATCGTTTTCGCCTATGTCTATGGCGTCGTGTTCAAATTTGTTTTAAAAGTCTAGGATCACTTCTCTCAGACTGTTGATTTCCAGAGTATTATTAAATTCTGCATACAACATCACGTTCACTGTGTTCACCAGGGCTAGTGTAAGCTGAAGTTCCACACGGAGTTGACCTGATTTTATAGGGTGGAAATGTCCCTCGTCGCTGCCTTGATCAGGAGTTAAATAAAATACCCACAAAGCACATCCTCCTGCATAATCGTCGTACGAAATGCCGTGGCTACTGTCGGTTCCTAATTGTCCTGTGGCTTCAGATTCAAGTAAGATCTCGAGTAATTTTGTGGGCAACGTTATGTTAAAACGGCCTGGTACACCACATCTGACCGTCTCTGGTGACTTCTATCTAGGACGCGTTTAAGTGTTGGAACAGGAAAGGAGTTTGATCAATAGTTCCCTTGAGGGCAGCATTGTGGACGATGCCAATGAACAAACGTTTAGGCAGTTGACTTTGGAAGACATGATCTTCGATCTTGGATAGGAGTCCAGAGGCAATGATGAAAATTATGAGTTTCATTCGTCACAGCGGATACTTGGCTGTAGTTCTGGTCAGAGTTTGACTGATATCGTTTCCCTCTAGAGGTAGGACTTCCACACAACGAACATATAGTCTGGCTTCTTCGATGATAGTTTTGTACTCGTTAGTATCAGCCATCAAATGGAACACGGTACTACTTCAATTCAGTCTCAGACGCACATTCACGCCATTCACCAAATACTTGTCTTGGAACCACATGTCCAATTGTAAACGATCAATCACTTCTAAACTACGGCCTTGTTTGATTTTCTTTTGGCGGTCGTTAAATCCAACATTGTGAGGATCGTCAGCTTCTGTGAAGGCATCCAAGATGTCAGGTTTGCACACCACACAAGCATCGAGGTGTGTGTTCTTGGCTTCTTTTCCTTACATCATGAGATTTTCGAGGTTAGCTCGGTAAGGGTAAGTGTCCATGCTGCTGCTAACCAGTACAAATCCACTTTGCTGAACAACGAATGCATGATATTGTTGGCAGTAGCCACTCTGGCATCGGCTCCTGGATTGTTGTTGTCCGTTTTGAGAACTTTGACTTTCAGGTTGATTCAATACGAGCTGAGGTGGTAAATGAAGACAACGGATGAAATTCTATCCGCTGTGATTCTTGTATCGTCATCATTGTCGCTGGTATTGCAAATAGATCGAGTTCTGTTTTGGAACATTCGCAAGAATCTCGGTGCATCTTTTTTTTTTCTTTTTTTTTCTTCAGTTTTTTTAGTTTTTAGTAAACAAAGAGGTCAAAATCTCTGACTGTTATTCTTTTCTCATTCTTTTTCTGGTCATGTCTATGAGGTCTGAAAGGTTTTCGACGTCTCTTTCTGCCTTGTCTTTTGCTGTGGCGTAGAAGAGGAATCAATGCCTTCATCTGGAGTGTGAAGCGAATTTATAGGGGTGTCTCAAGGCGTCATGAGTTATTTTTCTTTCTGAATCAGCACATTTTTCCTGCTTTTATTAAGGCTTGTTTGGGATTTTGCTGGTCGTTGAACACGTTGCGTCAAGGCAGCATCTTTTAAAGCATATAATCACCGAATCACCATAAGTTTCAGGATTTTGAAGAAGATAGCCAATACAGTTGCTGAGTCAAATAGTCCACAGTTGTTTATCTCATTGTTGCAAAAATCAAATTCCAATCGCTGCTCCAATGACACAATACATCACAAATATATGACAGAAAAAGACCATTTTACTTTAGGAACACGTTCTCCACACCACAAACACTGTGGTTGTTGTTTTTGTAGTTCTTGTAGCGATGAACTCTAAGAAGGGGCTGAATCAGTGTTTAACAGCAAGTTTATGACGTCTACTTCTTTTTATAGTCCATGACTTGTGAAGCTGCAATCCAAGAATCGAAAGTGGGTGGATATCCTTTCCAACGGACTTTTAACTTCTTGGATACGATGTTTTTCCACTTTTGTGTTCTTTGATCCAGAATGCTTTGGATATCGTACACGTCATCTTTCTTGGTCACTTGTTGTAACTCGGGGAAGTAAAAAGTTCATTTTAAAACTTCTCCGTTCACATCCTCCAATTTATAAACAAGTGGGTCACGTCCACGCGCTTTTCCTGTGACACAAAACAATTCTGTCGTCTAATTCGGTAAATAGTCCTTGTCAAAAGTGCGTTTTGCTTTTTCCAGTGCGAACACAATCTCCGATGTATAACACTTCTCTCTTTTTTTCTGGTCTTCGATGTTCCAAACAATCGAACAAACACGGTCACTTCGTTTTGAAGTGTCACTTCTTCTGGAGCACATCCGATGCTACGATGGTACGATTGATTTTAAACTTTGATCAAACGTGGTAACACGTCGATCTATTTGAGAGTATGCTGATGTGTAAATTCATTTTCAGACACCTTCTTTCAAGGTTCTTTGAAAACATTCCATGACACTGGCTTTTGTTTCAGGATTTTCAGTGCTAACAAAATGAATGTGTCTTTTTGTCAATTCTTTTTGAAAAGCTTGCTTAAGAAATTCGGTGCTTTTGTCTGTTTGCAATCGCAGCGGATATCGACCACTTTGGTTCAAGATGATTTTTAAAGATCGCATTAACTCTGAACCTGTTTTAGAGGTCAAATGAACTACCCAAGCCGATTTTGAAAACCATTATCGTACATCTTGTAAACGTAGACTTTTTAGTTTGGGGTTTTGCTGCACGATACAAGTTTTGAATTCCTTTGTAGCCAGCTGCACAAGCAGGATTGTAGTAAATGCTGGCTAAAAGTGCACCCATGTTGCTGCTCAATAAGTCACGTACTGTTCGGTACTCCTCTTAGGTTCTTGTAGTAATTTGGATTGTGATCCTTGACGTACCAAGGAGCAATAGGAGTAGGAAGGAAAGTTTCGGTTTCCACACAAATCATCAGTTCTTTTATCACCTTTTTCTTGATTTTTTTAACTTTTGTCTTCCCCCTTTTATTTTCTTCTGCTAAAGAGGGTATCTACGTCATCTTTTTGACCCAAGCTTTCATTTCTTCTCGCTTTGGAATAGGGGAAGGTGTCAACAAGGCTGCCACACTGGGAGAAAAAGTGTTTGAGCAGAGTTTGTAAAAAAAATACTTCTCTTGTTTCTATCTCTTCTTCTATGGCCGTGTCTGTCATGGTCTTGGGAACTACTACTGCTGCTGCTGCTTTTTGTTTTTCTTCGTATTTCCTCGCATTCTTGAAATCTCTCAGAGTAGGTTTAGGCGTCTCATCTTTCTGGTGAAACAGTTGAAGACTTTGCAATAATTATCCGTACTACTGCGGGTTTTTTTTCTTCTGTTTGTGACAAATATGTTTGATCCGTCAACGATTGTAACTCTTGTTGTAAGTTTGACATCTCTGTGAGATTAGGATTAGGAGGTAAGCTTTCTTCTTGTTGGGAGAAGTTGATGTAGAGGTTGAACTTACTATACCTCTATTCTTTTTTGTCAGTCTTTTGGATTTTTTTAGTAGGTTTTGTTTTGTTTGCTACGGTATTATGATCCCATCGTAGAAGCGAACGAATAATGACACCTTCATGATCCACCTCCAAGCGGTTTCAAGATGATTTGTTTCTTGATTTGAATATCAATTCTTGGATGAGGCAGTTGTTTCAAAGCTACTTTACGTTTTTTAAAAAAAAAACATTTTGTTTGATGAGGAATATGAATAATTTCTTGTAGTAACTGACGTGCTGTCAAGCCAAACCATCGTAATACTTCTTTGATACTTTCTTTTAACAACTGTAAAGGAAAGGGTGCATTTCTTTTGCGACTGATGGCATACAGTGCACAAATCAATTTGGCAGGAGGATGAGACTGCAAGGAAGTCATGTTGAATACTGTTACAAACTAAAGAAGTGATTAATGTTTTTATGTATTGTTTTAGACAGACAAAAACGAGGGAGGTGACGTGTAAATGACTGGACCGTCTTCTTGATACCAGTTGTAAAACAAATCCTTACACAATCTCAAATAATCTGGAATACTAGGTCTTAAATCGATAGTAAATACGTATGTGGCAACTGAATGGCATCGGCAAGTGCTAGGACATTGTGTACGATGTACTTTCATTTTCCCCCCCGGTGTTTGATATATCAGGCATATTTTAATTTCTTAATTTTCAACTGCACCGTTGTCTCCACATCCGTCACATTGTAAAAGCTCATTATCTTGCAAAAGCTTAGAGTTTTCATGTTCCTTGATACACATAGCTCTGTATTGTGCTTTCTCCGTCTACGGAGGACAGGTGTGTCTTTGATACATCATTTATTTTAATGGCAAAATGTTTTAGCTGGTTCCAAACTGTTAAATGATTCATATTATCATTTCTATTCCATGATTATATGCTTTTTACCATTCATCCATTTTGCTTTAACGTCTTTTCAACTTTGTATATGTCATCTTGTTTGTCGTATGGAGATAACCATTGCTCACAAAACATGACTTCTATACCCGCTCCCTTCAGGTCTTCCAGTTTGCAAACAACTGGATCACCTAAAATTACTTGCCTGATTTTAAATATTTCCTTAGTAAAATTATGAATGTAGCCCTTTGCAAAGATTGTTTTGTATTTTGAACTTCAATTAACTTGGGTAAAATGTCAAGCGATTTTCTTGTTTCATTTTGAGTGGAAGACTACCACGTTCTGGTCTTTAGGAATCCGTTAAACCGTGCCACTGCAGATGGTTTTTGTCTGAGTATGTTGAATAGTATTCTGTTTTCCATTTCTAACAAGCCCTCAACGTTTTTGCTGTAAAAAAATCTTTTATTTCATAAACTATACTTTTTCATCTCTCTTTAGAGATTTTCCCAAAGCATCGTGCATGTCATTTTTTTTTTCGTTGTCACTTTTTCAGCCCAATAGTATTTCGAAAATAAACAATACTTCTCACTGTCAAAATGTATTTGTATCCATCATTGTATTTTTCATAAGCTTGCATATCAAATATGTATGCCTGACACTGATTATCCCCGTAAGTGATTAAAGTAACCTCTTTTGTAGGAAACGTTTTTGCTTACTTGTGTAATGTGTATGTAGATTGTTAAGTTAACTGTTATTTCAACTGAGCGTATTTTATTTTCTTTTGTCACGTTTAATTTGTCCCCACATTGTATTGCTTTTTTTGTTTGTAAGCAACTGGATTTTCAGGATGATAGTAAAGATTCTTAAATAATGTTCTTTATATTTTGTCTCCAATCGATAGGTGTACATTTGGTACACCATTTGAAACGGTTTAAAAATTCAAAGAATACTTATGATTGATAATTTGTTTTTATGTGTTATCAACAAGCTAACAGAAAATCTATCCACAGCAGGTACTTTCATTTTCAACAATTTGTAACGTTTCTACAATCTGTTGAAACGGATGAATGATTTAAGATTTAAGTGAAAGTTTACCATTCCTACGGTTGATTCTAAAAGAGCTACTTCATACGTTGCGTCACCATATGTTGTTTTAAATCTTTGTTCTGCATACATTCTGTATCTATTTTTCTTGAATCGTAATTGATTGACCATGTAAAATGTATGAGATGTTTAAAGTGTACTGTAAATTTAACCGAATATAGATATGTGTCTTTGCTCAAATCAAAGACGTTATTTATTTCTTCCTTATACCGCGCTACCATTTTGATATCTGAGTTTAGGATGTTATTGTTATAATCATTAAATGTAATATGTAAATCAGTATATTTTCTGAAGCTTTGTAGTATACATTTTTTATGTCTTAAATATAAAAATCAACAGTGTTATTCTTCTCTATGCTATTTAGTAGCAAAAATAGCTTTGAGAGCACTGTTATCCCATCTGAACTTGCAAACATATACACATTATATGTTGACATCGATATTGTTGTTTTCATTTTAAACTAATGAAATATTTCTATCGGCTCTCTGAAAATTATTGATTTCAATATAAGGTAGCTTTGTACCATTATTTATGAGGTGATAAGACAAAAATCAAATTACTGTTGTGTATAGCTAATTGTCTTCATAGTCTGAGTTGTCAGGTATTTTTAATGAGTTTGAACAATTAGTTGGTCAATAAATGTTGTCATATCCTACACGAGATGGTTATATACAAAAAATATAGTGGACCAGAAATGTTGTTACAAGATGGCAACATACAAAATTTCAGTGGTCTAGTGATTTAAAAAAAATATTTTGAGTTTTAATTTTCTCGTATTCTTATAAGGCAATATAATAATATTTTTAATAATGACTGGTCGAAAAACATCCATTTTCACATTACTAACAACATTTGCCGACAGGAAAAAGTACCCCAAAATGCAACAGATTCTTAAAGGCTGCAATGAAGTTTAATTCATATTAGGACATACTACTCAAAATTGTACATCAATAACGTTATATAGCCACTTAATTTTTAGATCTGATGAGTAATTCTTCTGATTCAGCGATATTTTGCTTTCAAAATGTTTGACTTTTGCACATTGGGAATAATTATAGAGAGTGATGCCATTTAGTTGTATATTTTAGTCAAATTTAGTGAATACAGCACATATGATTAAGTTAAATTATAAAGGATGCATATCTCTATTGCTCAAAAATTTGGGTGCCTGAATGGTCTAAAGCGCTCGCATTTTAGGATCACTCACACATCTCACATCTGTCTTCGAGTCTCGACTTGACCAACGTGTATATGTAAGAAAGCTTGCCAGTTTTAAAACTTGAAACTCAGTCACTGACTGGTCCTATAAACAAACTCATAAACTACAGTCTTGACCAAAGCATTTTCCCTACAAGACTCAAGGAAGTCCAGGTTTTCCCGATATACAAGAAAAACTATCCACTTGATACACAAAACTATCGTCCTGTCAGTATTCTCCCAACTGTATCGAAGCTCTTTGAACAAGCAATCTGGGACCAGATCACTAATTACTTTGACAATATCTTACACCCGTATATCTCTGCTATCAGAAAGGGTTTCAGCTGTCATACAACACTAATTCGACTACTAGAAGACTTGAGCTTAGCCCTAGACAAAAACAAATATGCTGCAGCGAATTTTGATGGATTTATCAAAACCATTTGACTGTTTCCCCAACAATCTCCTCCTCCAGAAACTGGCAGCATATGGTCTTTCAGATTCGGTCGTAAACACTATGGCAGATTACCTCTCAAACAGAAGACAATGTGTCAAAATAGGAAACTCAACTAGTTCATGGGCAAATATCTATAAAGGGGTACAGCAGGGATCAATTCTTGGACCCATACTTTTTAATATCTTTATTAATGATATCTTCTTTTTCATAAATGATTCTGATCTATACAACTATGATAATTACAACACACTTGCTTACGCTCACCACGACTTTAATATTATGAAATCTACTTTGGGAACAGAGTGCAGTACTTTGATTAGGTGGTTTACCACTAATAAAATGAAAGCGAACCCTAATAAGTTCCAGACTATTACACTTGGGAAGGAAACCAACGAACAACTTCAGACCTTCTCCTCCAGCGAGGCTTAATTATCTTGTGAAGATTCGGTAAAACAACTGAGAGTCACTTTGGACTTTATGCTAAACTTTAATCAGCAAGTCACTGAAATTTGTCTGAAAGCATCTAAACAACTAAATGTGCTCAAACGAATCGGAACATACCTTACAACCGAAGGAAGACTGACTGTGTACCACTCTTTCATCATGAAAAACTTCAACTACTGTCCCCTAACCTGGCATTTCAGCAGTCTCACTAACATGAACAAACTTGAAAAACTACATGAACGAGCTCTGAGATTTGTCTTCATTGATTTCAAGAAACGTTACTCTGAACTCTTCGATTTGCAAATGTATCAACTCTCCACAGCCAAAAAATGAAGACCATGGCACTTGAAATATTCAACATTTTAAACAAAAAATGTCTAGCATACTTAAATGATCTGGTAGTTTAAAAAAATCTTCTTACTCTTTTAGGTAAGTAAACACTTTGGAGATCCCTAAAGTAAGAACATCCACATATGGGCTAAAATCGTTTAGGTATGCAGCAGCAAAACTATGGAATTCTCTCCCCAATAACTTACGAACACCCTCAGATTTTAATAATTTTAAATCCCTCTTAAAGACCTGGTTTGGGAGCTTATTGTGTAAATGCTCCATATGTTAGCAAAAGTAAATTAGTTTTTGCTGCTACTTAAATCGGCTGATTGCTTAGTATTTTAGATTCTAGTCTTGTATAGATGCTGGTAGATATTGACTGCACTAAATGTTGTATACAGGACAAGCTTGTAGCTATTGATTGCCATAAATGTTGGCTTGTGATGCTTACACGTGGTTTTGGATGGATTTTCCTCCATTTTAGAAGATACTTTCATTAATTATATGCTTCTGATGCAATAATACTTATCGTATATGTGTGCTTAGTATGTTTTGCATAGTCTATCCTAGTCCTTGTATATTTAAAATCGGTATGCATGTAAATGGTATCTTAAGGGTGTATTGGCCAGCCATTAATTTAACCAGTATATCTTAACACTACATGTAAGCGTAGAGTATATCTTTGTTACGACTCTATGGTCTAAGAAAAATGTAACAGAAAGAAAGTGAAACCAACAAATCATGTAAAAAATCAACAAGCAATTTATTACTAGATAATTAAAATGAAAAATCAAAAAGTCACTTACAATAATGTGTTTTGAAATCCTAATAATCCAATAAGAATGATTGTTCTAATCACAAGTCCTAAATATAGAATGTTCCGAATTCACGGCTGTGTCCTTGAATGTTATGATGTGCTAATGGTCTCCAAAGTCCTGATGTACTAGAAATCTTGATGTGCTGATGTCAAAATGAAGTATTCCAAAATCTCTGAATAAGTTCACATAAATTCCAAAATCATTAATTAAAAATCCAAAATCCAAAAGTTTATGAGCACTGTTATAATCCAATGAATATTTAAAATAATTCCTCTCTTAGAATTTGTAATGAATTTTCACAACTGTAATAGCTCTTTACAAGACTGATGGTAATGTCAAAACTGAATAAATGTCCACCAAATATGGCATATATAAAGATTGGTCACATGACAGAATCTTCTAGAATATGAGTCATCTTAATGGAATTTTTACTTGTAAACAAAAATCAACCTTGACCTTCAAATTGAGAAAACATATTGATCAAAACAACCTAATTCAAGGACACTAGTTTAACATGTTTTTCCTGATAAACATTAAGATTTAAGCAAATATTAAAGTGAAAAAACATTTATAATTTCCTAAAATATTTATAATATTATATAAACATCATACATAACACCTCCCCTCATAAAGAAAAAGAAAGATTTATAAAATAAAGCTTTCTTTTGAATATACATCTAATACTATAATAACCAAAATTACATAAGAACATGTTTTATGATACTAGACTTAATTACATCAAGCAATATTACATTTCTAGGCACGTGAGAGTGCATCTGCAATCACATTGTCTTTTCCCCTGATGTGTTTGATGTCAATGTTATATTCCTGCAATATCAAACTCCATCTCAACAATCTCCGATTTTTATCTTTCATTTTGTTGATGAAAGTAAGAGGATTGTGATCACTGTACACAATAATTGGAGAAAGAGCTGAGGTAACATACACTTCAAAATGCTGTAAAGCCAATATCAAAGCCAAACATTCCTTCTCAATTGTGAAATAATTTTTCTGGTGCTTGTTTAGTTTTTTAGAAAAATAACACACAGGGTGATCCACACCACTTTTGTCTTCCTGAATCAATACTCCACCAACCCCTACATCACTTGCATCAACAGATAATTTAAATGATTGGCTAAAATTTGGTGCAGAAAGAACTGGTGCATTCTTAAGCATGGCCTTTAACTTGTCAAAAGATTCCTGACACTTGTCAGACCAATGAAATTTGGTTTTCTTACTCAATAAATTTGTCAAAGGTTCAGCAATTTTGGAAAAATTGGAACAAAATTTCCGATAATATCCAGCCATACCTAGAAATCGCATCAGTTGCTTTTTACAAATTGGAACTTGAAATTCAGAGATAGCTTTGACCTTAGCTTCTATAGGTTTAACTTGACCTTGTCCCACAATATGTCCTAAAAATGTGACACAAGCATGGGAAAACTCACTTTTGCTCAAATTAATTGTCAGATTCGCATCGCTGAGTCGATCAAAGAATTTTCGAATGGTTTCCAAATGATCTTCCCAGGTGTTGTTGTAGATAATGACGTCATCGATATAAGCGTCACAATTATCAAGACCAAATGTTATCATGTTCATCAGACGTTGAAACGTTGCAGGCGAATTTTTCATTCCAAACGGCATGACTTTATATTGATAAAGTCCATCTGGAGTTACAAATGCTGAAATTTCTTTTGCCCTTTCCGTCAGTGGAATTTGCCAGAATCCTTTTAAAAGGTCAAACTTGGTGACATATTCCGCATTTCCAATTTTATCAATGCAATCGTCCATTCTTGGGATTGGAAATGAATCAGTTTTGGTGACACTGTTGACTTTTCTATAGTCAGTACACATACGGAATGTATTATCTGGCTTGGGAACAAGAATACATGGTGAACTCCAGTTACTTTTACTTGGTTCTATGAAATCATTCTCCAGTAAATACTGAATTTCTTTCTTCAGATAGTTCTGTTTGAGAGGATTCATCCTATAAGGATGTTGTTTCACAGGCACAGAATCTACAATGTCAACGTCATGATAAATTTTACTTGTTCGTGTTGGAACATCAGGAAACAAGTGCTCATATTCATGTAATAGCTGTTTTAGTTCATTTCTTTCCTGTTGTTGTAGATGTGAAAGTTTCTGGTCTAGGTTGTTCAATATTTCTGAATTCCGAAGATTGGTTATACCAGAGTCACTATAGTCTGATTGTATTCCATCGTTGATATCTTCACTGTGTGGGACAGGTACAACTAAATTAACTGAATAATTAGCTGGGCTATCTCTGTCAAAATATTCCTTTAACATATTTATATGACAAAGTTGTTTCTGTTTCCGTCTCCCAGGAGTGTTAATGATATAATTTAAGTCATTTACTTTCTTTTCAACGGTATAAGGACCATAAAATTTAGCCTGAAGAGGATTCTGAGGTATGGGAAAGAGAGCCAGAACTTTGTCACCAGGTTTAAAACTCCTTTCCTGTGAATTTCTGTCATACCTTAATTTCATTTTTGACTGGGTAGTGTGAAGATTAGTTCTTGCTACTTGACAGGCCTTTGACAACTTGTATTTGAAATCAGAGACATAATCAAGAAGATTAATCTTCGAATCTTCATTTGAAAGAAGTTTTTCTTTCAATAATTTCAATGGTCCACGGACAGTATGACCAAAAACTAGTTCAAATGGACTAAAACCCAACGACTCTTGAACTGATTCCCTAACAGCAAACAACAACAAATGAACACCCTCATCCCAATCCTTTTCTGTATCAAAGCAATAGGATCGAATCATATTCTTCAAAGTTTGATGAAATCTTTCCAAAGCACCTTGACTTTCAGGGTGATAGGCAGAAGATTTAAACTGTTGGATGCCTAATTCATGCATAACTTGTTGGAAAATTCCAGACATAAAATTTGACCCTTGATCTGACTGGACAGATTTGGGAAGGCCAACAAGTGTAAAAAACTTCACCAAAGCTTTCACAATAGTTTTAGTTTTTATATTTCTCAGAGGAATTGCCTCTGGAAATCTTCTAGATGCACACATGATGGTCAACAAGTATTGGTTGCCTGACTTGGTTTTAGGTAAAGGACCAACACAGTCTACCATTATTCTACTAAATGGTTCATCAAATGCAGGAATAGGTTGCAGATGAGCCTTAGGTATCTTCTGATTGGGTTTTCCTACCATTTGACAAGTGTGACAAGATCTGCAGTATTTAGAAACATCACTTTTGAGTTTCGGCCAATAAAAATGATTCAAGATCTTGTGATAAGTCTTACGGACTCCTAAATGACCAGCCAAAGGAGTTTCATGGGCTAAATTAAGAATTTCCTGTCGATATGACTTAGGAACAACAATTTGATAGCTCACTGACCACTCGTCACCAGCGGGTACATCAGGTGGTCTCCATTTCCTCATAAGGACCTAATTTTTCACAAAGTAACACACTGGAACTTGTGTGGCTTCAGTTTCACTAATAGCCCTCTGAAACAAACAAGATATCTTGGGATCTTGCTCCTGTTCAACGACAAGGGATTGTCGTTTGTCATCCTGATTAGAACAAAGAGAATGAGTTGCCAAAAGAGGATCACTGTGATCAATACCATTTGATTGATCAATACCTGAGGAAAAAGTGACCTCATCAAAAGACTGACCAATACATGTGTCAGCTAAAGGAATAATATCCTGATCAACATCACTCTCAAGAGCTCTTTTTGCCATAGCTCTAGTAACTGCACAAGCAGGGTACAAATCAGGGATTTCAGTTTCGACAGGATCAACTTTCTGATCCAAACAAGGCTTGTCAGTTACAAGTGGATTAACCACAACCTTATCTCCAGCTAGGTCATTGCCTAGTAATAAATGAACACCCTCTATGGGTAAAGAAGTCACTGCCCCAACAGTCACAGGTCCAGAAACTAAGTCTGATGCTAAATTTACACAATGGAGAGGAACATTTACAAAGCCGCACTCTACTCCCTGAACAAGAACACTTTCACTTGAAGAAGACTCCTCAGACAAAGGCAAAGTACCTGATAATAAAAGACTCTGAGAAGCTCCAGTGTCCCTTAATATTTTAATTGGGATAGGTTTGGCAGAATCACCAATAAGTGATATAGAACCTTCTGACATGAATGGTTCATAAGCCTCCAAAATAGAATCAGACTGGGGTTTGTTTGACCCAACAAATGTATTACTTTCAATACAAGACCGTGACCTTGACCTCGTAGAAATAAGAGCATTTGGAAAAGCTCTGTCTTTACTCTGTTGCTTATTTTTCAACTTGAAGCAATCAGAAATAACGTGCCCTTTCTTTTTACAATAAGTGCACGTAGGAAGAGATAAGGATTTCTGATCAGTCTTTTCAGATGTTTGATTCCTAACAGTTGTGCTGTTGTGAAATTTGGAAGTACTCGAATGAGATTGAAATGGTTTTTTACCAGAAAACTGCTGAGAGGACGATTTATTACCAAATGAAATTTTGTGAGTCAAGGAATAATCATCAGCCATACGAGCAGCATTTTCCAAAGTTTCCACATTCTGCTCGTCAAGATAGGTTTTAACATCACTATGGATGCACCTCTTGAACTCTTCAATTAATACGAGCTGTCTGAGGTTATCATAAGCTTGATCAACTTTCTTGGCTGAGCACCACCTATCAAATAGTTGTTCTTTATCCCTTGCAAATTCGACATGAGTTTGTCCAGTTTCTTTTCTACAATTCCTAAACCTTTGTCGATATGCCTCTGGTACCAACTCATAAGCTTTCAAGATGTACTCCTTAACCACATCATAATCAGTGCTTTGTTGTACTGACAGTGAAGTGTAGACTTCACGAGCTTTGCCAATAAGTACACTTTGTAATAACAAAGTCCAATGCTCTCTGGGCCATTTCAAGTTTTCAGCTATTTTCTCGAAATGAAGAAAGTATTTATCTACTTCTTTTTCCTGAAAAGGGGGTACTAACCTAATATATCTAGTAACATCAAAACCTGAACTTGTGTTTAAAGGAGTGGAGTGTGCTCTGTTTGCCAGTTCTAATTCTCTTAATTTAAATTGCATTTACCTTTCTTCTCTTTGCATCTACATTTGTATTTGCCTCTCTTCCTTCTGCATTTGTAGCTGCCTCTCTTCTTTCTCTCTCTCCATCTGTATCTGCCTCTCTTCTTTCTCGCTCTCTCTCTCTCTCTGAATCTGAAGCTTTGCCAATTCTAAATCCATCTGGTTCTTTAACTCTAATTCCCTTAATTTCCTGTCAGAACCAGATACAGGCTTTCTCTTCAAACTTAAAGCACTATTTTCAAAAATTCCCTTTCCTACTAAATACTGAATCAAAATAATCTGTATCTCCTGTTTTGTCAATGATACTTTTGCCTCAGATAGACTGTATTTTCTGGCAAGCTCGAGCAACTCATCGTTTCTCATGCACTCTAACCCCTCCTGGGTAGGTTTTGAAATGAAATTCTGAACATTAGATGCCATTGTAAATGCTTGTTGGTTTCACACAAAACAAATTTCTCTATTAAAAATCTTTGCCAAAGACCAAAAAAAAAAAATTCCGAGACAAAATCAATATGAATTTCAAAGATAAATTTAATATCTCTAATATGCTTTAAAGAAATTCAGATCCCAGAAGACGAGCCCCCAATTT
The DNA here is from genome assembly GCA_029931535.1 of Margaritifera margaritifera. Lineage (NCBI taxonomy): Eukaryota > Metazoa > Mollusca > Bivalvia > Unionida > Margaritiferidae > Margaritifera > Margaritifera margaritifera. The sequence continues at coordinate 501,582 of JAQPZY010000811.1, forward strand.
CTGTTACGACTCTATGGTCTAAGAAAAATGTAACAGAAAGAAAGTGAAACCAACAAATCATGTAAAAAATCAACAAGCAATTTATTACTAGATAATTAAAATGAAAAATCAAAAAGTCACTTACAATAATGTGTTTTGAAATCCTAATAATCCAATAAGAATGATTGTTCTAATCACAAGTCCTAAATATAGAATGTTCCGAATTCACGGCTGTGTCCTTGAATGTTATGATGTGCTAATGGTCTCCAAAGTCCTGATGTACTAGAAATCTTGATGTGCTGATGTCAAAATGAAGTATTCCAAAATCTCTGAATAAGTTCACATAAATTCCAAAATCATTAATTAAAAATCCAAAATCCAAAAGTTTATGAGCACTGTTATAATCCAATGAATATTTAAAATAATTCCTCTCTTAGAATTTGTAATGAATTTTCACAACTGTAATAGCTCTTTACAAGACTGATGGTAATGTCAAAACTGAATAAATGTCCACCAAACATGGCATATATAAAGATTGGTCACATGACAGAATCTTCTAGAATATGAGTCATCTTA